>CM036921.1:15756837-16179675 GCA_020800305.1 Porphyrio hochstetteri | reverse complement strand
GTCCCGCGGCGCCGTGATTGGCTGAGCGCTTAAAGGGGGCCGGCAGCGCGCGCTTTTCCGCCCTCCGGCGCGGCGCTGCCCGGCGCGCGGGGGCCGGGGGGCGCGCGGGCCCCCCCCCATAGCGGCGCCATGGAGACGGCGGATGGCGGCCGCCGCGGGACACAAAGGGCGACGCGGCGGCGGGCGGCCCGGAGGGGCCCTATGGCGGCGGCGGCGGCTGCAGCAGCGGCAGCGGGGGCCCGGCCCGGGGGGGGGGGGGGTGGTGGTGGTGGGTGGGGGCCCCCACCGCGGTACAGCTTACTGGCCGAGATCGGCCGCGGGGCCTACGGCGTGGTGTACGAGGCGGTGTCGGGCCGCAGCGGCGCCCGGTTGGCGGTGAAACGGATCCGTTGCGACGCCCCCGAGAACGTGGAACTGGCGCTGGCGGAGTTCTGGGCCCTGACGAGCCTGCGGCGGGCAGCACCCCAACGTGGTGCGCTTCGAGGAGTGCGTCCTGCAGCGGCACGGCCTGGGGCAGCGCATGAGCCACGGCAACAAGCGCAGCCAGCTCTACCTGCGCCTCGTCGAGGACCTCCCTCAAAGGTACCGAGCCCCCCCGCACCCACCCCCGGGCTGCCCAGGCGCTGCGGCTGCACCGAGGAGGCCCCACACCCCCCACCACCCCTCCTCCCCGAGGAGCCCCCCCCTCAGGCCCCCCCCCCTTTCCTCCTCCTCCCCGAGGAGCTCCCCCCTCAGGGCCCCCCCCCCCTTTCCCTCCTCCTCCCCGAGGAGCCCCCCCCCTCAGGCCCCCCCCCCCTTTCCTCCTCCTCCCCGAGGAGCCCCCCCCCCTCAGGCCCCCCCCCCTTTCCTCCTCCTCCCCGAGGAGCCCCCCCCCTCAGGCCCCCCCCACCCCTTTCCTCCTCCTCCCCGAGGAGCTCCCCCCCTCAGGCCCCCCCCCCCTTTCCTCCTCCTCCCCCGAGGAGCTCCCCCCTCAGGCCCCCCCCCCCCTTTCCTCCTCCTCCCCCGAGGAGCTCCCCCCTCAGGCCCCCCCCCCCTTTCCTCCACCTCCCCGAGGAGCCCCCCCCCCTCAGGCCCCCCCCCCCCCTTTCCTCCACCTCCCCGAGGAGCTCCCCCCCATCAGGCCCCCCCCCCCCTTTCCTCCACCTCCCCGAGGAGCCCCCCCCTCAGGCCCCGCCCCCTCCTCCTTCCTGAAAACCTCCCCCCTCCCTCCACGAGTTGCTCTCCCCCCTCCCCACGCACCCTCCTGAGCACTCATCCCCCCGGGAAGCCCCCATACCCAGGGCCTCCTGCCCCCCCCGTGTTTTCCCCCCAGCACTCAGGCTGTGCCTCCTCTGTGCTGTCATCGGGACCCCCCGCAGCAGGAAACCTCGGGGGTGCCCCATGCAGGACACCCTGGTGTCTCCCTTCCCCAGGGACCCCCCATCCTGGACACCCCCTCACCAGGTGCTGCTGCTGCCCTCCCTTCACAGCATCACCCATTGCTCAGATCACTCCTGTGCCTCACCTGCCCTCAGAGAAGCACCCAAAGCCCCCATCCCACCCTGCCCCCAGCTCTCACAACACCCCCTCCCTCCATCTTAAATCCCCTGTCTTCTGGTGGAGCCCCCCCTGAGCTCCCCCCCACTGCACCCCTGGTTGTCCTAGACACCTCTGTCCCCACTGCTCGTCTTGGGGTCCCACTGCTCCACCTCCTGTCTCTGGAAAGGGCAGGGCTTGCCCACAGGGTCCCCCCTGCTGCACAGCACCCCTATTTGCTGCCACCCACCCAGAGACCCTCATGGGACCCCTGCACCATGCTGTGCCCTTGGGGTCTGTCTGTGTGCCCCCCTCCACTCCCCATCCTCTGCGTGCTGCTCCCCGGGACACCCTTCCCTCAGCCCCCATCCCTGTGCCTTGGGGGGTCTCTCACTGTGCTCTGCAGCACCCCAACCCCCGTGCCTCTATTCCTGAGGGACCCTGTTACCACCCTCCAGGCTCAGACCCAGCTCTGGGGGGGACCATCCCTGCATGTCCCTCAAGTCCTTCCTGCACCCTCTGCCAGCGCTTTCCTCCTCCTCCTCCACTGCACCCCCTTCCTGGGGCTCCCCCTGCTATCCTGACCTGTGTCACAGCCCCTGCATTTCCTTTGGGGACCCTCCCCAGTCTACCCCAGTCACACCATGGGGACATCTCCCCACTTTCTGCCTCCAAGCACCCCAAAGCTGCAGCTTTTTAGGGTGCTGTGCCTGCTTCCTCAAGCCTCTCCAGCTTTGGGACTGTTCTTTGTGCTCCCCTCTGCCTGTTCCCCTCCCAAAGGCTGGCTCTGTGGGACAGCCCTGGCAGCAGCAGTGCCTGTAGCCTGGCCTGACACCCCCATCTTCCCCTGGGGTCCCTCAGCAGCATCGTGGGGCTGTCAGGGGTCCCCTTCTCCTGCCACAGTCGGTGGGCTGTCGTGGTGACATCCTCCCTTGGCTGCTCGTCACCCTGAGCTCTGCCAACGGGCAGGGAAGCTGTGGAAAAGTACTGCAGCCAGCCCTGGATCCTCCATGCCCCCATCCCCCCCACCCAAAAACTCGTGTGTGTTCAGACTCTGTTCTCCTCGGGGTGGGGGGTCCCTCTCCTCCTGCTCCCCCCAGCTCAGCCTCCAGGCTGTGTGTGAGGCACAGGCTTCGTGCAGGGATGCTGAGGTGCAGCCTGTGAGCTGATGCCAGGCTCTTGGGCTGCCCTGCCTGTCCCTGCCCTGCTTTTGGGGGAACATATCCTGGGGGAACACGTCTGGGCCTGCCCAGCTCTTCCCCTTGCAGGTTGCCCCTGCTCTCCCTTCACGCTCCAAGCACCCAGGGAGCCTCCCTGAGAAGGGCAGAGCCTTAATCTCTGCACAGCCTCTGTGCCCCTGTGGGCACCCCTCCCTGGGAGAAGAGCTGACTCTGGGCCCCCCCTTGTCGTGGTGCACACCCTGGGGAGAGGTGGCACGGCTTGGGAGAAGCTCTTGGCTCAGCTGTGGGGGTCCCCTGACTCTAGGTGGGGAGAGACCCCCCCCAAAATCCTGCTGTGGGGAGGGTTTTGCCTGCCCCTGCCCTGCTTGCAGCCCTCTGAAGATGGGAGCAGAGCTGGGCTCTCCATCCCAAGGCTGGAGAGAGGCAGCATCACTCCCCAAATCAGAGGTCTGTTTTTTTTACCTCCTCCCCTTCCACTGCACCCCCTCCCTGGGGCTCCCCCTGCTATCCTGACCTGTGCCACAGCCCCTGCATATCCTTTGGGGACCCTCCCCAGTCTACCCCAGTCACACCATGGGGACATCTCCCCACTTTCTGCCTGCCATGCACTCGTATCTCCTCCAAGCACTCCTGGCTGCCTTGTGCTGGGGCAGAGGCTGTGTTTGCTGCCTCCCCAAGCTCTGCCTCTTGTGAGGCACTGGTAAATATGTTCCCAACCAAAATCTAGAGCTGGCTGAGCCTCCCCAGGTCTGGCTGCACGTGGGCTGCTGCGTGGAGCTGCCGTGCCATTCTGCACGACCGCAGCTGGGCTATTTATGGCCCTGCACAGATGCTGTGCCAGTGTGCTGAGGCTGAGGGCATGGGGTGGGGGGGATTAGTTGGGGAGATTTTAGTGAATTGGGAGCACAACTGTTGGGATACCAGGCCATGGTGGGTCTCAGCTACAGCCTGGAGCCTGCACCTTCTTTGTTTGGAGGTGTGGGAGGATAAATTTATCAGGATGGAATGCAGAAAGGAAGCTGGAAGGCCAGCACACAGCCTGGAGGAGAGGCACAGCCTGGAGGAGAGGCACATCCCTGAGCAATGTGCTTGGTGCCCTGGTACACGTGCAGCTCCCAGGCTTGTGCACAGCCATGTGCTGCTGGTTCCTACCCCACAGCAGCGATACAGCCACCTTGTTAAGTGAGCAGGAATCATGTTTCCCTTCCTAGCATGTCACCCATGGGGCCACCAGCTTCCCACTGGTGCCCAGCCTCACTGGGTGGGCTGCCCTGGCATCACCCACCTGTGTTACCATCAGGCCAGGCACCCCAGTTTGTGCCTGATGCAGCCTCTCTGCAGAGGGAGCAGAAGGTACCTGCAGCAGTGGGATGCTGGTTCTGCTGCCATTACATTATCCTTTCCCCCCCCACCCTGTGTTGCTAAGCAAATTAGCAAGCTGTTAACGAGCTCCCAGGATAGGCTGTGGGAAGGCTGCTGCAAGGATGGAGAGGTTAAGGTGTGCCCCCCTGTCCTGGGGTGGGGGGTGCTGGAGAATGGGTCTGGCTTGTCATCTGCATCTCCTCATCTCTTGGCTGCTCCACTCCTCTTTGCTAAGATGTCAGCTTTAGGAAGTGGCTCTCCAGCTCTTTATGTTTAAGGCTGTTTGTTTGGAAGGCAGGAAGATGATTTAACAGCTGAAACACTCTCAGATTATAGAAAGAAAATGAGGAAATATTACTCTTGGCTTAAGCCTCTCCCTGCAGCGCTCCACCCAAAGTGAAGTGCATGGTGCTTGCAGCTACTACTGGGTCAGCAGCGTCCTCCCTGGGCTTGCTGAGCTTCAGGGGCCAAGTTTTAAATCAAAGCCTGCCTTTTCATGCTAAAAACAAACCTTGGATTGTCAGAGCCAGCAGGTCCTCGCTGCTGGTGAGCTGGTTTTTGAGCAGCTTCCCTGTGGGAAGGGGCTGTCAGCAGTGCTACCCTGTGAATGCTCCCAGCCTCCCACCTGTGTGTCCTGGCCTGATGCTCCTGGCCCTGTGTGGTGGGCTGGGGGCCCTGCTGTGCCCCCCATCGTGGTGTGGCTCCTGGCTGAGAAGAGCCAAAGCCTCTTGCCCCCCATGCTGGGGCTCTGTGGGTGCTGAGGGGAGTGGGGGAGCAGAGCCCTGTGCCCTGCTGCAGTGTCACTGGGGTTTAGCAGACCCAAGGTGGTGGCAGCAGTGTAAGCTGGGGCTCTTCTGGCTGTGCAAAGGTGTCTCTTTGTGCCCAAAATGAGCAGCTTCTGCTTCAGTTTCCATGCTGTCATGCTCGTCTCCCCAAACAGTGGCTTGCACAGGAGGAGCTGCTGTTCTGGTTGGTGTTCTGCTCCCCAGAGCCAAACTGCCCTGCTCCCACTTGGCCCTTTGGCTCATGTGCTGAGCCCCACTCCAGCACTGCAGGGTCTCATCTGGCCCCTCAGAGTCCACCCAAACCCCCTGAACCTTCAGCCCTCCCTCCCATCCCCCAGACCTAACCCTTCATCTTCTGCCCAGGGCAGGGAGGTGCAGCCAAACCCTTGTGCTGTGCAGCCTTTCATCTCCATGGCAGTAGCCATGGATACAGACTGCTTGTGCAAATAACCAATATTTCCTCCCACACTGATCACTGGCCATTGCAGACATGGGTGCTGGGCAGCCCAGGGCTTGGTGTCCTTGGCTTTACCTGCTGCTGGAAGTTTGCTTTCCCAGATGCTCTCCAGGGCTTTGCAAAACAAACCCCCCCAACTTTGTGGGATGGGTGGAGTTACAGAACTGCTTCCAGAGCACTTGGACTCATCCCTGGGACTTGTTTGCTGTGCCAGAGGCCAGTGGTGTCCTTGAGCTTCTCCCTTATGGTGCTTGAGAGTAAAAAAGTAATAAATAATCCTGGTTCCTTGAGAAAAATGATGCCCTGGGGGTGTGTGCAGCTCTGCCTGTCTCCTGGGTGCTCTGTGTGGGTGCTCTGGGCTCTGGCAGCAGGGTTTGCCATCTGGCATTGCCTAACAGGGCTGGGTGTGCTGCCAGTGACTCCAGGGTGCTCTGGGGAGCACCAGCAGCACCCCCAGCCCCTTTGGCCACTGCCATGCTGTTCCTCTTCCCCAGTTTGGGTACAAGAGGGGGGGTTTGTCTTGGCAGGGGGTTTGCAGAGTGAAACCTGGATGCAGCAAATGGGACCTGAGGTCCTCTGAGTTTGAGGCTGCTGAGATGTGTGGTCCATGGAGCTGTTTGGTCCATGATCCTGAGCAGCAGCACTAAGGAGAGAGTGGTTCTATCTGTAAGCACGACTGAGATGGCACTTAAACATTGTTTGCTCCTTGGGCCTCCAGTTTCCTCTCTTTAAAGGACTTGTTGGCTCTTAACAAAAGCTGTTTGAAGTGGCAGGGCTCCCCCAGCACGATCACAGGGCTCAGATGCACAGACACAGCCTGAGAAGAGGCAGCGTGCTGCAAGGCTTGGACACCCTGTGACTGCAATTAGTCAGGCTGTACTAGCACAGTGTGAAGGGGTGTGATTTACTCCCAAACTGGAGTTTGGTACTAAAATGTAAGGTACAAGCTGGTCTTTGCCTCCCGTGGCAGAGCTCGGGTGGGAGGGCTGGTGCTTGCACAGACCTGGTAATGTTGTTCATGCAGAGTTGCTGCTAATTGTGCGTTTAGTGTCTGTTGCTTTGGCTTCTGGAGCCTGGGGAGGATTGTCTGGGTGGTAGTGAAGGAAGATAGCCCCCTGCTTTCACACTCCCTGCAAAGGCTTGGGAAGATGCGTGCTTGGTCTTGCTTGTGCTGTGGGATCCTGAGCTGCCTCCCAGGCAGTGGGCTCAGATAAAACTGGTGCTGGTGCTTGGCAGTCAGCAGGATCCTAAAACACCTGAAATCACAGCAATGCCAGCAGCACCACTGGCATCCTGTGGTGTGATGGGTCCTGGTCGTGTTCCTAAGGCCTTTACTGTCTGCATGAACCAGACCCATCCCTTGCCCGTGGCTGGGTTAGTCTGGGTGTTTTGTGAGATGCTGAAGGGCCTGGAGCATCTCCCCTGTGAGGAAAGGCTGAGGGAGCTGGGGCTGTTCAGCCTGGAGAGAAGAAGACTAAGGGGGGACCTGATCAATGGTTATCAATATCTGAAGGATGGGATGCAGGGGGAAATGGCCAGCCCCTTCTCAGTGTCTGTGGGGACAGGACAAGGGGCAATGGCTGCAAGTTGGAGCATAGGAAGTTCCCCACCAAGCTGGGGAAGAACTTTTCCCCAGTGAGGGTGAGGGAGCCCTGGGCCAGGCTGCCCAGGGGGGTGTGGAGTCTCCATCTCTGGAGAGATTCCAGCCCCGTCTGGACGCCGCCCTGTGCAATATGAGCTGGGGAGCTGCTTTGGCAGGGGGTTGGAGCCCATGAGCTCTGGAGGCCCCTTCCCACCCCTGGGATTCTGTGATTCTGTAATATGGCTTAAAACCTCCTCTTGCTTTTGTCCCTTCTGGCCAGGTGAGAGAATCCTGGGCTATGCAGAGGAGCCTTGCTACCTCTGGTTCGTCATGGAGTTCTGCGAAGGGGGAGACCTCAACCAGTACGTGCTGTCACGGAGACCCGACCCAGCCACCAACAAGAGCTTCATGCTGCAGCTGACCAGTGCCATCGCCTTCCTGCACAAGAACCACATTGTCCATCGGGACCTGAAACCAGACAACATCCTGATCACCGAGAAGTCGGGCACCCCTGTGCTCAAGGTGGCTGATTTTGGGCTGAGTAAGGTTTGCGCTGGCCTGACCGCTCGGGGCAAGGAGGGTGGGCATGAGAACAAGAATGTGAATGTGAACAAGTACTGGCTGTCTTCAGCTTGTGGCTCTGACTTCTACATGGCACCTGAGGTTTGGGAGGGCCACTACACTGCCAAGGCTGACATCTTTGCCCTTGGCATCATCATCTGGGCCATGATTGAGAGGATAACGTTCATCGACGCTGAGACCAAGAAGGAGTTGCTGGGGACCTACATCAAGCAGGGGACTGAGATTGTGCCCGTTGGGGAAGCGCTGCTAGAAAACCCAAAGATGGAGCTGCACATCCCTCAGAAACGCAGGACTTCCATGTCTGAAGGGATCAAGCAGCTCTTGAAAGACATGTTGGCTGCTAACCCACAGGATCGACCCGATGCCTTTGAGCTTGAAACCAGAATGGACCAGGTTACATGTGCTGCTTAAATTCAGGGCAGGGCACTGCTGTGCTTTGCAGCTGGGTAAGTGATCTGCGGTTCTTGTGTTGTTCTGTCTGCTGTACCAGCCTGATAATGTACTTTATAGTGACACAAAGGAGTCTTTTATGTTCCTGGAGCTATTTCTATAGTGACTCATCAGAGCAATGCTTCTGAGGGTTTTTTCCCCACCTATTCTATTGCAAAAATGAAGTAGAGGTGGGGAACAGAATTAGCTGTGTGTCCTGCTGCTGCCCAAAGGCCTGGCAGGGCTGGGCAGGAGCCCTGCTCCTCGGAGACCCTGGCTGAGGCAGGCTGGTGCATGGCAGAGACACCCCTGAGCACGCTCTGACACCAGCTTTGGGTATGTCTGTCTCCCAGGGGCTGGGAAGTTGCTGCCAGTTCTGCCTCCTGGGCTGGGTGGGATATTTCAGAGGTCAGTGCTGTGGAGCAAGGGTCCCTTATCCCCTGTGGAACGGGGTCCCTTTCCCCTCTGAGACTTGGACACCTCAGGGCTCAGCTGGCTCAGTGAGCAGGCACTGAGAGGAGCGATGGGTCCCTCTCAGCACAAAGCTCTTCCCTTGGCTTCCACCTCCCAGGCACATGGATCTGTCTCGTTTCGTTTCCTTGCTCAGGGCAGCACTTCCCTGTGGTGTGATCTGCAGTTGCCCAGACCCAGATTTGGTCTCCAGCATCTGAGTTTGTAGAGCTGTGTCTGCTCAGGAAGGAAGCTTACAGAACAGTTGTGTCCAGGCTGATCTCAGCTCCCTTCAAGCACAGTCCCTTCCCTCCTACCCTCCAGCTCAGTTCTGAAACAGTCCAAGCCCAGAGGTGTCCTGGTCCTGAGATGTGGGTGGTCACACATGGTCTGGAAAGACCCCCCCAGGGATGTGGGGTAGCTGGTGGTGTCACTAAGCTGTGACACCAGATGACTGTGAGGTCTTGCCTGCATGGCAAAGCTGCCTGTAAACAGGAGCTGTTAATAGGGATTCTCCTGGCCAGACAGACAGAATCCCAGAGAAATGACAAGGGGTGAGGCTGACTCCTTCCCAGCCCAGGTGCTTCTTGAGCTCCTGCAGGCCTCAGACCATTGCTGGTCACAGGAGACTTCTGAAGCCTGTGTCACTGCAGCTCGGGCTCCCAGCCCCTACCTCACCCCAAAGCCACACAGATCCTGCTGCACCCCAGCAGACCACATGTACAGGAGAGCAGAGAGGGACAGACTGGCTGCCCAAGCCAGCAAACACCCAGCCTTCAGCCTCATGGCCGATGGCTCTGTGCCTGGCCAGCTCCAGAGGAGCCTCCAGCAGCAGGGTGGTGGGGAAAATTTGGGGTATTTGGGCAGGTTTTGTTATAAAATTCCTTCTCACTGCCCAACGGAGGCTTCCTGAGGTTACATAAAGCGATGTGCTGCCTGTCTGCTCTGCGTGCAGGGGAACAGGGGTGTGGGAATGGAAAGGCCCGTGGGGTGGGTCTGGTTCTGTCACTGCTCATCTGCCCGAACTGATCCAGGACCATCCCCTCCGCACCCTGCTGGGGATACTGAACGCCCTTAAGGTCTCCAGAGCAGCTAATCGGGGTGACTGCTGCTGCCTGGGGCTGGGCCTGGGGCAAGTGTGGGTGGGGGAGTGAGCCTGCAGAAATTCGAGCCCTTCAGATGGGTGCGATAGAGCCCTGGGGGGGGGAGCCTGGCACCCCACCTTGTGCCGCAGGGTGAGGCAGGGATCTCCTGTGGCTTTCAGGAGCAGCTCTGCTCTTGGAGGCTGAGGGTTGGGGGGGTTCTGTGGCTTCCAGCTGCGAGGGCTCTGTGCTGGGGGGGGGGGGTCGGGTCCCTGTGTGCTGGGGGGGGTGTCTTTGTGCTGGGGGGGCTATTCTCTGTGTGCTGGGGGGGGGCCTCTGTGGGGGGAGGAGGGGGCTGTGTGCTGGGAGGAGGGGGGTCCTCTGTCTCTGTGCTGGAGGGGGGGGGGTCCTCGGTCTGTGTGCTGGGGGGTGTCTGTATGCTGGGGGGGAGGGGGTTGTCTCTGTGCCGGGGGGAGCTGTGTGCTGACACGATGCTGCCGAGTTATGCAAGCAGCCCCGTGCCCTCCGGGGCTCACTCATCCTGCGCAGATCCGCAGAGCAGCACATGCAGGATAACAGACACCGAGGGGACAGTCCTACCCCGGGGCTGTTTGCTTCAAACCCAGCTGCCTTCTGCAAACCGACCCCCCCACTTCCACCCCCTCCTCCCTTCAGCCTCCATCCTGGCTGGAGCAGCCCATGAGCCTGCCCCATGGGCGCTGGGGAGGCAGCTGCAGGGGGGTGGATGTGCTTGCATAAGGCAGCCTGGCGTGGATACAGAGCGGGGCTGCCTGGCCCAGCTCAGCCCAGTGCTGGCCAGATGCTCCCTGCACACCCCGAGCCTTGTGCTGTGGGGAACGTTCCCCTGGCTTCTTGATGGGGCAGCAGAACATGGGGTGTGCTCTGCTGTAGGGCTCCTTCCCTGCTGGGTTGTGGATTTGTGCATTTCAATCACCCTGTCAGGCTGTTATTAGATGCAAATCTTACATGGGAAACCTGCCCTGAGAGGCTTAGCATGGGATTTAGAGCAGGGCCTGAGTTCTACTCTCAGGTAATTTCAACTGACCGAGAAACTCAAGTAACCTCTTCAAACCCAAGTGTGGCACTGGTGTGGAGCTTACAGGGCTGCTGGGTCACACCGTGGGCTCCTCTTGCCCAGGACAGCTTCCAAACCCTGCTCAGCCTCGGTTCACTTCATAACCTGGAGAACTACCCCTCCCTGAGCCCGGCAATCAGGCTGCTGCTCACTCCTCAGTGTGCTGCTCTTCCAGCTTCGCTTCATGTCCCAGCAGCTTTGCCTTCACCTCTGCCAGGGATGCTGCTGCACCTGCCAGTCAGAGGCTTCTTCGTGCTCTGTTACCCCTGGGGAATGTAGACACTAAATGTCAGTTCTCAGCCAGAAGAGCGTTCCTGGCTTGTTTTCCTGCTGGGCAGGGTGTGGAGGCAGAGCCTGCTTATCTCTGCGCTCCTCTCCCTCTGCTGCTGCTGGCCCTGGGGCAGAGGAGGGCCAAACAAAGATCTCCTCTTTCTTCGTTTGGAGGCTCTGCTCCCCCCCCTCCTGCAGAGGAGTTTATCTAGAGACATCTCTGTTTCCAAGAACCTGTCTTTGGGGCAAAGAGGACAGAAGCCTTTCTAGTACAATTGGGAAGTGGCTGATTGTGCTGGGTACCTGCTGAGGGTCTCGATAGCCCAGCCCTGTGTCTGTATTTCACCCATCCTTGTTGGTATCAGGAGGTTGGGGCCCCTCCTCTCTTTGCCTGCCAAGGAAAGATCTTCTTCTTTGCCTGTCTGTTCTGTATCAGCCCCCTGAGTTCCCTGGGGCAGGCACTGGGACCCTCTGACTTTGTGGGTTCCTGTAGAGTGGGTTGAGTGCTCCTCAGATAAGTTTTTGGGGACTGAGGTGCAGCAAGAGCATGTGGCTGCTTGCTGGAGTGGCACCAGTGCTGGGCTGCAGAAACCAGAGGAGCAGGGAACAGCTGCTGCACGTGTAAGAAACTTTGCAACTCCACTACAAACTGCAGCAGTTGGTGCAGGTGATTGAAGATGCTGAAGGGCCTGGAGCATCTCCCCTGTGAGGAAAGGCTGAGTGAGCTGGGGCTGTTCAGCCTGGAGAGAAGAAGACTAAGGGGGGACCTGATTAATGTTTATCAATATCTGAAGGATGGGATGCAGGGGGAAATGGCCAGCCCCTTCTCAGTATCTGTGGGGACAGGACAAGGGGCAATGGCTGCAAGTTGGAGCATAGGAAGTTCCCCACCAACCCGGGGAAGAACTTTTCCCCAGTGAGGGTGAGGGAGCCCTGGGCCAGGCTGCCCAGGGGGGTGTGGAGTCTCCATCTCTGGAGAGATTCCAGCCCTGTCTGGACGCCGCCCTGTGCAATATGAGCTGGGGAGCTGCTTTGGCAGGGGGTTGGACCCCAGGAGCTCTGGAGGGCCCTTCCAACCCCTGGGATTCTGTGGTCCCGGGGTAGGAGGCAGCTTGTTCTAGCAGCTCATATTCCATGACCGTTCCACTGTGGATAAAGTGGGTTTGGGCCGGGGGTTGATGCTCATCAGCATGCAGCGTGGTGCAGGATGCAGCGTCTCAGGGCCGGAGGGGTGTCTGCCAGCTGGGGCCAGCATGGTTCACTCAGCACTCCTCCTCCTCTGTTACTGGTTTTGATCATTCCAGTTTCAGCTGGGAGTAACATTTGCATTGTTCTCCTCTTTGCATTTCCAAACTGCACCTGGACTGGGTGCTGAACAAGCTCCTCTGCTCTCCCTGCATGGTGATGGGTACCCCAGCCAGTGCCATGCCCAGCCTGGGCACTGCTAATAAACTGCTGCCCGATGGAATTTCAGAGCTGAAGGGCAGGGTCAGACACATGTAGTGATGTTTGTGATGGGGAGCTGCCTGTGAGCAGGGCCCTGGCATCCAGTGAGGTCTGGTCTGTTGGCATCACTTGACTCCTGTGTGGTAACAGGGCCCTGGCCCCGCTGGATGGGGTCAGGTGAGCAAGTCTGGGAGAAGGATGGTGATTTCTTCCCTGAAATAATGTTGGTTTTGACTGCAGACTGTTCTCAGTGTGGCTTGTGAGTCTTGGCATGGTCCAAACAAGCCGTGGGGCAGTAAAAATAAAGTCAGTTCCTCTTGGCCATGTCAGAGGGTGCAGTGCTGCAGGGTCACCCTGCAGAGTGGGGACACCTTTCTGGGCAGCAGTGATTCTACACGGAGAGGAACACGATCCTGAGGATGAACTGGACCTTGTCACCTCTGGCCAGATGTGTTAGCTCACCATTGCCCTGTTCTCCATCCTGGGGGAGACAGCTGCAGCTGGATATTAGGGATCTCCAAAGGAGTGTGTACCGAGGGTGAGGGAGAACTTGGGAGATAAAGCTGAGTTTCAGCCCCTTTCCCCTGTACCCTGTGTTCCCACAAAGGGGCAGATAATGTGATTAACACAAGAAGGTGCTGGGTTATCTCCACCTGCCCTGGGTCCTCTGCAGCCACGCAGACACCTCCCACCTCTGCCATGACCCACACGTTAGCATCAGCTCCCGTTGGTGCTGGGTGAGGGCTCCATGGGCTGCTGGTTCATACTCTCCCGATGCAGAAGGAACATTGGAGCTGATTAAAGCTCTAAGTGGCATCAGTGGAGGGATTAAAAGCTCTTGAACAAGCCCCTGAACCAACGTGCGTCAGTGCAGTGAGCTCTCCTGCCTCAGCTGCGAGCTGGGGGCCGCTCAGGCAGGCGCTTCCCCTGAACGTGCTCCTACTCCAGGGAAGCACAAACAGAAGCGCTGCCCTACTTGTAATGAAGCTGCACCACAGGAGAAATCTTCCAGAAAATTCCTTGTGCAGTTGCCCCTGACCTGCTGTCCCAGTGCCTCTCCCAAGCCCCCTTCTCAGGCAGAAGGGCTTTGCTCTGCTCGCAGCCTGCAAAGGCAGCATCTCCTCCCTCACCTCTGCAAAGCAGTGTGCCCATGGCCACAGCTTCTGCTCTGGGCAGCCTCTGCCTTCAGAGACGTGTTCTTCAGGCCTGGATTTCTTTAATGAGATTTCCTGGGCCGAAGGGATTGCAGTGATTTGCTGGGCAGTGGCAGTTTTTATTCAGCAGGTCTTTTCATGCTGCTGCTCAGTGTCTCTGCAGAGCCCCTCTCCTTCCCGGTGGGAGAGGACCTGCTGCTGCACAACTGGGGGGGATGAATTCATCCCACCCCCAAATTTTTTTCCATCGGCTTCAAGTTTAAGTTAAGAGTTTAGGACTGAGCTCAGAGCTTAAGTTTGGGGGAAAATGAAGTTGCTTCAATGGGGTTACCATTGCACCTTCCACCTGGTGCAGGTGTTTGTGGGCATCGCTGCTGGCAGTCACTGTCTGGGGCTCTGAGGAGAAGACACACACTCATTGTTCTCCCCGACCTTCCAGTGATGCTTTAATTAAAGCTTGGGAGTGAAAGAGCTGCTGCCAGCACACCAAGGCAGGGATGGTGCTTGCTTGACTTCCCTTCAGTCTGGCTTGGGTGGTGGTGGGAGGACTGGCAGGGTGAACTGGGACAAAACCACTGCCATAACTGACCCCTCTTTTCTCCTTTTGTGTTTTTTCTTGCAGGTTTATTTACCAGGGACCCATAATCTCCATTATTTACGTGCAACAAGGGAAGTCCAAGATGAGGGAAGATGGTGATACAGGAGACGCCTGGTCTGCAGGATCTCTGGCAATGTGAAATCTTTGGGTGTTACTTTGGGGCTTTTTTTGGGGGGAAGAGGTGTTCTGGGGGTGCAGGAGGGGGCTGCTGGGGCCTGTAGAAGAGCATGAGCTGCCAGCTATCATGCTCATGAGACATTTAAACACCTGAAGGGTACAGCTTCCCCTGCACACCCCTCCCTGTGTCTCCTGTACTCCCATCGCCTTGGTAGAAGCTTCTAGAGAACTCCTGTCTCTATAAGGAGGTGGGAATCAGCAGCCCAGCAGCCAGGTGTGCTGCCAGGCACCAGCTCTGAGTCTGGCTGGGCACAGCTTTGGGTTTTAAACTATTTTACTTCTGCTTAGGGAGCACAGGAGCAAGGCTGACTGCTGGGAGCACAGTGTGTTAGGAGAAACGAGGCTCTCAGCCCACATGTTGGGAGCAGCTAAATCATTTCATAGCCAGGCAGCTTCTGAATAATAGGTGGGTGCTGCCCAGGCTCTGAGCAGTTGATATAGGATCCTGTAGCATAAACAAGCTGGAAAGCCATTTGGCAGGGCAGGTCTGCTGCTGTGAGGGGCAGACCTTCCTTCCCCCACCCCCCCCCCGAGCTGGATGTCACTAGTGATGCTTGTTCCAGCCTTTCCAACACAGAGGGCAAAGGGGGGAGCCTCTAAGTTCATTTTCAGGTGAACATCATCTGTATACAAGAGAAACAAAGCAATTCACTAATTCCCTTAATGCCAAACTTCAGGTGTTGGGAACAGTACTGGGGAGAGGAGGAGGTTTGGCCTAAGTGGCTCCTGGGCTGGATTCTCACCTCCCAGGAAATGTTCCCTGCTAGATATCCATGGTCAGGAAGCAAAAGGCAATGCTGCTGTTTGGGTTTGCTTACAGTACAGCTCAGGTAAGGAGATTGGAACCTCAGGCTGAGCAGTTAATACTTGATTTCCTTGCCTATATTTAGAGCAACACTAATATTCTGGGGCTGACCCTGTGCTGATGGTCTTCATACTTTGCTCACTGTAAATGCAATGTAAAGCACCTCCTCTTCTCCACCCTGCAGGTTCTGACCCAGCTAAAACATTCCTCACCAAGCTAAAATCACCCAGGGAGCAGCTGGGGGAGTGGGCTGACCTCACCCAGCTTTGCCCATGAGCTGCCCAGGTGCCTCAGCCCTTTCTGCAGCCAGCCAGGGCAGGAGAGTGTCCCTGTGAGCCCCTCTTCCCTGGCTGTGGGAGCTGCTCCTGGCTTCATACAGGCTCCAGTTTTCCTGTGTCATCACTGGAAGGTTCCTGAACTGGCAGCACTTCTTGTATCTGCTCAGTGGGTTCAGGCAGAGCTAAAGCAGGGAGAGGGGAGAGGGATTTTTTCTCTTCCATCTATTCCAAGACACAAAACTAAGTCTGTCACTACAGGAAGGCCAAGTTCCTCATGAGAGGATGATGCCAGGAGGCTCCAAACCATCCATCTGTGACTTGGGGAGGTTCAGACAGCTCAGATTTGGCACCAAGCCCCCGTTCCCATGCTGCTCTCCTGCTCGTTCCTGGGGATGCTGCTGTGGGCTGCAGCCAGCCCCAGCCAGAGCGGGACCCTACTGCCTCCTCCCAGGCTGGGTACTGGGGCTGGAGCAGCTGGGGCTTGGTTACAGGCCCTGTGCTCAGCAGGGCACTGGGAGGGGGGGCTTGGAACAGCCTTTTGGCTCCTCTCCTTTCTCTCCACAGGGTCCCTGTGCTGAGGAGCTGTAGGCGTGTTTCTCCCCCAGCTCCTGGGGGGCTTGCAGAGCTCTGCACCCCTCAGGAGGGCTGTGGGGAGGTGGGAGCCCAACCCTGCAAGCTCACAAGCACAGTGTTAGTGCCCTGATCACTGGCCACCCTTCCCTCACCCCACAGAGACTTTGCTCCTGGCTGCTCCAGCTGCCACAGCTGAACCCTGGCTTGAGTGGGTGCAGGGAGGGCTTCACCCCCCAGCTTGCCCTGCTGGAAGAGCCCCTCACCCAGCATTCACATCCCAGCTGAAGGGAGCTCTTCCTAGCAGGAGGAAGCCCAAAATGCAGGAGGTGGGAAGGTGACAAGGGGGTTTTGCTCACCAGGACCACTGCCTCTGCCAGCACCCTGCTCCTCTCTGGGGACAGCAGCCAGCCTGGCAGGCAGCAGCTCCTCTTAGAGCAGGCAGGCTCCAGGCAAGCCCTGTGAGGGTCAACCGTCTCTGTCCACTGCTGCTGCTTCAGGCCATCTTCAAAGCACACTCCTCCACCTCAGCTTTTGCATTGCAGATGTTTGAAAGCAGCTTGATGTTAGTGAGCTAGACCGTAGTGCCTTACTTAGGATAGTGAACACCTCCAAGGGTGAGCCCTGGGGCTGCTAGCCCTTGGCCAGCGTGGATGCTTCCCTTACTTAGTTTATCCTTTGAAGAGCATTTGTCCCTGATGAT
This sequence comes from Porphyrio hochstetteri, assembly GCA_020800305.1. Taxonomy (NCBI): domain Eukaryota; kingdom Metazoa; phylum Chordata; class Aves; order Gruiformes; family Rallidae; genus Porphyrio; species Porphyrio hochstetteri. Next base: position 16,163,153 of record CM036921.1, on the reverse strand, counting down.
TTTGCTGCTGTTTGTGCTCAACTCCTGTACTAGAGGGGAACCTGCCTCATGTTTACAGCTCCTAGCATGTCTCTTCCCAGTTCCTTCAGCCCAGACCAGCACTCCCTCTAAAACAAGGTGGGAACAGAGAACAGCTCACAACTGCACGTGCTGTGGGATGGGAGGGTGTTCAGGCTTCTCTTCCCAGCTGGACCCTGCCCAGCTCCCCCAGGCTGAGCTTCTCCATTCACTGTGGATGTTCTTGGCATGAGGATGTGTTGCTGGGAAAAGTCAAGCTTAGGAAAGCAGCACCAAGCCTGCAGCCTGTTGCCCAGCCCAGGGCCAGGCTGTCTGCATCTCTTCCTGGCGAGAGTGAAGCTGAGCAGCCAGGAGTTGGGGGGGTGCCTGGTCAGTGTGGGGGGAGCCAAGCACCCTCTCATGAAACCCTGCTGCCCTCCTGGCTTGCAGGGGGCCCCCCAGCTGGAGCTGGTGCCAGGGGAGTGATTGTATGAAACTGTTTACTTCTGAATATGCTGTTTACAAGAGGGGGGTGGGGTGGGGTGGGGGGGAAGCCAAGCCTCTGGAGGATTGGGAAACGTGTTATCTGCACCAGCCTGCAGCAAGGCTGACACCACTGGCATCGTGCAGGTGTCACAGAGATCTGGCCAGTTTTGGTCCTTGGGGAGGAGAAAGCAGAGGTGGCTCTAGCCTAGAGGGGTTAGATTAGCTTTCCCCTTGTCCCCTTGCTGCTGTATTTGAGGTTCAGCGGTGCTAGTGACAGATCAGAGTTACCCCTGTGGTCTTCCTTTACTCCTCAGGACCCAGCTCCTTCACATATCAGAGGCTCCCAGAGCCTTTCTGGAGCAATAAGACTTCAAACAAGCATTCCCATCCTTGTGGAAATCCTCTGTTGTGTGTGTCCTGTGGCACAGTACCATGTGCAGTACCGAGTCTGGGTTTAAGCCTGCCAGGTAGCACGGGGTGACTGCTTCAGGGCAGGAAGGTGCTTCCTGTGCTTTTCCCTGTGCTTTCTGCAGGTCACAGGAGCAGGGAAACACAGAAACACAGCTGCTGGTCAACTCCAGGCATGGCCAAACCTCACACTACAGCTGCCTGGGCTGGGGGGGGGTTGCTCCTGGTCCTGGTTTGGTGGTGATGCTGCTGGGCTCAGCCCTGTGCCAGCTCAGCCATGCTGCAGGATGCAGCCACGTGCTTTATCCTGGCTCTTTGGAGCCTCCTGTGCCATCAGCGAGGCTGTGGGAGTCCCAGGCTGGGCAGAGGGGTGGCAGCTGGAAGGCAGAGCTCCCCTGTCTGCCCTGGCAGCAGGATGTGGCTGGTGCTGTTGGCTCCGTTGCTGAGGTGCTGCTGGGAGCTGGCACTGTGCTGGGGGGAGCTGGTGGCTGCTCAGTGGGTCACTGGGCACATCCCAGCCTGTGGCTGTCCCATCCCAAAGCATTTCACTCCTCAGAGCAGGGTGTTGGGCACATCTGGAAGGACAGTGCAGGGAGCTGCTCCCTTCCAGCTGCAGCCTGGTCTCTGCAGTCTGCCCAAGTGCTGGTAACTCAGGGTGATGGTTGGGCTGAGGGAAGAGCTCGCATGGCTGTGCTGCTTGGTGTCCCCATCCCAGTGCCTGCTCCCTCCCCAGCAGCTGCCCAGCCCACCCTGGGCTTTCAGCTCACTCACACCCAGCAAATCCCAGCAGCTTCACAGCCACAAGCTGCATCTCTGCCCTGCCAGGGAGGTGCTGGGGCTGCAGCAGCAGCGCTGGGTGAACCCTGGGACAGGGGCTCCCTGACCAGCCCTGCTCCCTGCAGTCCCTGGGCTGAGGTAGTGATGGCAGAAGGCTTAAACCCAGACTCCAGACTAAAGATAACGATATTAGTAAATGAATCTGTATTTTTCTTTCTCTTTTTTTTGCACAGAAGCTGGTAATCTAGGACCTATGTGTGAACAACTTTATATGAATATTTTTTGTACTTGGTTTACTGGGGTTGGTATGAGATGTTCTATTTAAGTTCTTTGAACACTGTGGATACCCTGATGTGTTTGAGTGGCAGAGGCTTTGTAAATTAAAGAGATGTTTGTGTGAATAAAGCTATTTGATGGGGTTGAAAAGCCACACACCCAACTTGAAACACGAACTCTGTGTGTGTTTGTCCTCGGGGAGTCTCTGAGCACTGGGTCCCTACAGCAATATCTCTCCAGAGGGTGGGTTTAGCTAAGCCAGGACTAGGCTAGTCAGCCTGACCCTGGGGGTGTAGGGCACTGAACCAAGGCACAGGGGCTGGTGCCAAGCAGAACGTGGCTCCTGGCACCGAGCACCCAGGGCTGTTCATCCTCACCCTGGATTAGGATTAGCCCCGTTCTCGCTGTAGGCTGAGTGATTAGCTCAGCCTCTGCTTGCACACTGCTTATCCTGCCCCTTCCCTGGCAGCCCCACGGTTTGGGAGCCACAGGATGAGCAGCTTCTGGCCCTGTCACCTGCTCCAGAGGTGGCTGTAAACCAGCATTGAGGACAGCCTCCACGCTTGCAGCTTTAATGAATATTTCCTCCCTTTGCCCAGATTTTCTGCCCCAAACCCCAGCTGCACAGCCCAAACCAAGCCAGTGGCAGCAGCTGGGAGCCCCAGTGCCACCCATGCTGGGAAAAGCTGAGCTGCATCCTGCAGTGACGAGTTTTCCTGTGGGCAGGGAAGGATTCCTGGGGTGTCTAGCAGCTCGGGGCCACCCCAAACCAGTGTGGGACACGCTGTCCCAGCACAGGGCAGTGCATCCCTGCTTGCCAGCCCTTGCATAACTGCTGCAGCCTCACACGACCCAGGGCAGCTGCAGCACCCGAGTGGGGACGTGCTCAGTGTCTGGTCGTCCCCTCCTGCTCCCTGTCTGGCAGCCCCAGCGCTGCTGGGTGCAGGCTCCCCCCCCCTCCCATGGCTATCAGCATTGTGCTCCCTAATCACTGCTGACAGGGACCTCGAATGAACGTGTCCAGCCCAGCCAGGCTGCAGCAGGGCTGGGCAGCCCCAGCCAGAGTGATGCTGAGGGGCCAGAGCTGCCCCACTCGCCAGCAGGTAGACAAGGGGGAGGCTCAGGCTGCCTTTCCCCATCCCCACAGCTTCCAGCTGGGATATCTTGGGGCTGAGGGGCATTGGGTGCACAGCACCCGCTGTGAAACCAGCCCACCCCCATGGTCCTGCCTGGAGCATCCTACCTGCAGGCAGGGAAGGGGCTGTCAGCTCCTGTCACGCTGGCAGCGGGTCTGGGACAAGCCTGGAGCCTGTCCCTGTCTGGGTGACAAGTGCAGCTGCAGAGCGGCACAGCCACTCTGCCTTGTAGGCACCGGCTGGGTGCTCACTGGGTGAGTGGGGCTGCTCACACCATCCCTGCAGGCTGGGGAGCAGGGGGGGCTCTGCCACCAGGTCTGTGTCCAAATCTCTGCAGAGATGCTGTGTACTCCTGCTGCCCTCCACGGCTGGCTGTCCCCCACCACACGCAGTCACCCCCAAACTCCCCAGCACAAATGCTGCTGCACTCCCAGGAGGCTCCCTTTACCCCCATGCCTTCCCTCTGGTTAAAGCTCCACCTGTGACAAGAGGCATTTTGCCACCCTGGCTCATGGCATCAGGCCCTTCTCTGGGACCAGGCACGTAACACACCCTGGGAGCCCCCACAGCCCCTGGCTCCCCTTAGCAAACTGTGGTGGAGCTGAAATCCAGCAGGAGCGTGGGGTGGGATCCTGGGTCAGCTTGCACGTGTGCCACCACGCTGCAGGCAAGAAGCAGGTAAGGGCAGGTGACCCCATGGCACAGCCAAAAAGCTTTTAACATCATTAGTGGGGAGAGGTTGGTGTCAGTCACCAGGAGGGATGTTTCACTCTGGATTTGCTCTCTGGAGACCTGCTGTTTCATATGCAAAGAGGGCTGCGAAGCTCCAGGAAGACTTGATAGCTGACAAAAGCAGCCCAGCACCAGCCACCCCCTGCCCTGCTGCTCCTGGGGGGGGCAGGAGATAGCACGTGCTGCGGTGGAGCTGCACATGGCAAAGGCCACAGCCAGGCAGCGGGGTGAGGGGGGGATAGACAAGGACACCCATGGCAGCCACCACGGTCCTGAGGCCAGGCACGGTCCCAGGTGCCAGCTGGGCAAGGGCCAACCTCAGCCCTGAGAGACCCGATGCCTGGGAGCTGTGAGATGCTGCCACCAGCTTCTCCCCACCCCAGTCCCAGCATCACATAATCACAAAATCACAAGGCTGGAAAAGACCTTTAAGATCATCAAGTCCAACCATTCCCATCCTAAACTAAACCAGATCCCCGAGTACCTCATCTACCCTTTTTTTGAACACCCCCAGGGAAGGTGACTCAGCCCCTCCCTGGGCAGCCTGTTCCAGCCCTGACAACTCTTTCAGTAAAGAATTTTTTCCTAACATCCAATCTGCCCCTGCCCTGGCACAGCTTGAGCCCATTGCCCCTTGTCCTATCACCTGTCCCCTGGCTGAAGAGACCATCACCCACCTCTCTGCACCCTCCCTTCAGGTAGTTGTAGGCGGTGATAAGGTCTCCCCTCAGCCTCCTCTTCTCCAGGCTGAACACCCCCAGCTCCCTCAGCTGCTCCTCAGAGGATTTGCCCTCCAGCCCCTTCCCCAGCCTGGTTGCCCTTCTCTGGACTCGCTCCAGGACCCCCATGTCACACGTAAGAAGATTCTCAAGAGCGAATCTCTCCCCAGAGAGGCCCTGGGCTGTGCTGCACCGTCACAGCACCAAGTCACCCAGCACACAACGTAAATCCATATTTCTTTGAAGATCTCTTGAGCTCCTCGAGGAGCAGCCACTCCAGCAGCCTTGCTGGGCCACCGAGAGGCACCGAGCTGGTAGGAGGAGAGCAAGGCCTGTGTGCTTGGTACAGGACATGCAGCTGCCTCATCCCCACGTTGATGAATAGCTCTGTTTTACCCCGTGTCAGGCTCCAGCAAAGCAGAGGATGAACAGCTAAAGCTGCTCTAAGCCCACACACTCCATTTAGCTGGGGATGACTCAGAGGAGGCGCTTGGTGCGGGTGGAGGTGACGCTGAAGTGTGAGGGTGCCACAGCCGCACGCTGGCGAGCGGGGGCTCCGCTCCCACCACCGGCCGCTGCGCTGCGAGGCAGCAGGATGGACCCTCCCGACCCTCTGCCCCCCTCATGACCCTCTGCCCCCCCTCACGACCCTCTGCCCCCCTCACAACCCTCTGCACCCCCCTCCCGACCCTCTGCACCCCCCTCCTGACCCTCTGCCCCCCCCTCCTGACCCTCTGCCCCCCATCCCGACCCTCTGCCCCCCTCACAACCCTCTGCTCCCCATCCCGACCCTCTGCCCCCCCTCCTGACCCTCTGCCCCCCCTCACAACCCTCTGCCCCCCTCACAAACCTCTGCCCCCCCTCCCGACCCTCTGCCCCCTCCCATGGGGTTGGAGGACAGCCGTGGGTGTCCTTGGCATGGGCACAGCCCCTCTGCAGCGCTCTGCCGCACGGCAGCCGGGGCTGTGGATGGCACTGAGCTCCTGTTTATTAAACACATCTATCCCATTGCCCACAGCACCCTGACAGCTCTCCAATGCCAGCCTGGGCAGGAGCAGTGCAGCCCTCACCATGTGTGGGACAGCCACCATCACCCCATCCTCCCCCTCCCCCTGCAGAACCCCCCCAGCAGCAGCCCCAGAGCTGCCCCCCTGCTCAGGGGACCTGGGTGATGGAGCAGGGGGAGCAGCATCACCCAAACCACCTCCCAACCCCGACCAAAGCTTCCAAAAAGATAGGTGGCCAAGTCAGAAAGCCAAACCCCTTTTCTGCCCCAAGCACACACCCATGGAGCCACACAGGGTGCCCACCCAGCCCACCTGCCTCCCCCCACCGCTGGGCCCACACGTGGCAGAGGCAGCAGCTTCTCCCTGAGCTTTTTCAGGTCAGTTCCACGAACAAAAGCCACTTCTTCAGCTCCTTTCCTGGCAGAGTTAATGGCCTGCGCTCCTCTGGGGACCCAGGCAGCAAGGGAGGGAATTAAGACCTTATTTCCTCTGCCAGAGACAAGAGCTTTAAACAAGCTTCTCAGCCAAGAACTTGAATTTTTTTTTGTTTTTCTTTCTTACAGGTTTTGTGAGAGAATCTTGTTCTGCAGAATTGCATCCGCCTCCAGCCCCACTTCGAGCTGCCAAAGCCTGTGCATCCCCTGGGACCAGCCTGCGGAGCGCTGGAGATGGATGGATGGGCTGACACGGGCATGACATCAGCCTCGCTGGCCTGCTGCTAGAGCTGCCACTGCTCCCAGAGTGACGTCCCTGCGCTGCAGCCCCGCCAATCCTCATGGATCAAGCACACTGACCACCCCCCCATGCGGTGCCACAGCCCCCTGCCCCAGCAGCGGGGCTGGATGAGGCCCTCCCTGGGCTGAGCATCCCTGGGAGCAGCAGCAGAGCCTGACCCAGCCTCACACAGCTCCAAGCTCCAGCTCTGCATGTATCCAGCACCAGGGTCGCTCCTGGTGTAGCCCAGGAAGGGGCAGTGCCTGTGGTGGTGTGAATGGTGCTGGTTGTCCCTCTGCAAAGCCTTCTGGAAATCAGGGGGGGGCACTGAGCTGGGGGGTTCACCTCCCCTCTGCCACAGACCCAAGCAGGTTGCTCTCTTCAGGTGAGAATCACAGAACCATAGACTGGTCTGGGTTGGAAGGGACCCCAAGGATCACAGAGCCCCAACCCCCTGCCACAGGCAGGGCCACCAACCTCCAGGCCTGGAGCTACACAAGGTTGCCCAGGGCCCCATCCAACCTGGCCTTGAACACCCCCAGGGATGGGGCACCCACCCCCTCTCTGGGCAGCCTGTTCCAGCCCCTCACCACTCTCTCTGCACAGAACTTCCCCCTAATCTCTCCTCTCCCCCTTCCCTCCTCCAGCTTCACTCCAGCCCCCTTGTCCTGCCAGTCTCTGCCCTTTAACAAGCTGATTCCCCTCCTGTGTCTCTGCTCCCTTCAGGGACTGGAAGGCTGCAATGAGGTCCCCCCACAGCCTTCTCTTCTCCAGGCTGGGCAGAAATGCCCCAGTACTGCCCCTGTTTGGGGAACACAGATGTTCCCCAGCCCCCTCCAGCCTTCAGTGGCAAGAAATCCAAGCCCCTGCCTGGCTCGTGCCCTGGGGGGCTGCTGACCCCTCGTGCCTGGAGGGAACACACACTTTGGGGGGGGGCTTCATCCAGCACATGACATCGGTGCTGCAGATTAACACCCCAGCCCTGAGAGATGGGGGTGTGAGCCAGGCAGGAGAGAAACCCCAGGACACAGAGCTCCAGCCCTGCCTGCCACGCTGAAGGTGCTGGGCACCGTGTTCCCAGCAGGATGGATGCTGGAGCCTTGGAGCTGGTTTTGTGTCCCCTGCTCTGTGGAGGGTGGGCACCAGGCTCTCTGGGACCACCACGTCCTGATGTTACCCTGACTGTGCTCCCCACCAGCCGCAGCCCCAGTCCAGGACTGGCCACAGGTGACAAGCAGGGGACAAGGCTGCAGGCTCTGGGGTTTCCCATTTTCCATCTTCAGTCTCTCTCCCACCTCTGAGGAAGTGAGACCCCCACCCTGGGAAGTTCTCCTGGAAAAAGGGGGACGTGCACTCACTGCACACAGCAGCAAGGGCTGTTCATGGGATGGGGGACACAGCAGCCTGCCTGGAACTTACACCCAAGGGTGTCTGTCTTGTAAAGTGCAGCACAGCTCAAGGGTATCTGACCAGGCTTTGGTGAGCTCCCAGAAAGAGAAACGAGCTTCCATGACCCTGCTCCATCCTCCTGAGCTACATCCTCGGTTAACCAACCTCTGCTGAAGCCCACAGCTCAGAGGAGCTCTCACCTCTCACCTCCCACACACGTGTCTGGGAGAACAGAGGGTCTGTCCACCCTCAGACTCCCTGTCTGGGCTGTCCAGCCACCAAACACTCAGCAGGGAGGAAAGGAGAGCTCACAAATGAAGGCTCCCTTTCCCTGCCCCAAGGACCTCCCGAGCACTCAGCCCTGGACAGGACAGATCTCGTGCCTGGGCACAGACCAGGGAAGATTTTTGCCCCCAAAACCACAAAGAAGATGATTTTTTGCCTCCAAACCCACCAACTTCTCAACCTGCTGTAGGCAAACAGCTGCCCCCAACTCCAGCAGGTCCAGGCTGTGGGGCTCCCTCCTAAGGTGCCATTAGTGGATATAATGAGCTGGAGATAATTGCTGCCTTGGAGACACAATTAACTCCTTCCTGGCCTGGTCCAGCTGGGGCTTTTCCATCTCAGGAGAGCAGTACCCCCCTCAAGTGCCTTCAAAAACTTCAATCCCTCTTCCCTCTCCAAGTGAGGCTGCTGAATCACAGCCTGATGAGCCAAGTGAGTCCCCTGATGTGTGGTGATGATTTAGATTCGGGATATATCTGGAATGCATGATTTATTTTAGGTATATGAGGCACCAGTGAAACTGGGAGCAAGCAGTGAGTACATCAGTGATAACCCCCTTGTGATAATGGGGCTTGAAGCAGCTCAGTGCAGCCAGGTGATGGACAGCCCTGCTCTGAGAGTCCTGCTCCCATGGGGCAAACACAAGTTATGGGGTTATGGGTATCACTGGGGGCTGCAGGGACACAGCCTGGGGGACACGGTGACATCAGGAGACTTCAGCCACAGCCATGGTGCCACGACCTCTGGCAGAAGGTCCATGTTGAGCAGCCCTCTGTCCCTGGGACAGGGATCACCTTGAACCAGGCGCTGCCCAAAGAGCTGCTCCAAACCCACCCCTGCCTGACACCCATGAGGTCCCATCTGGAAGGAGCAGAGGAAGAACTAGACACCAAGTCCATCCTCCTCCCTGTCCCTGGGGTGGTTTCCTTCCCAGCAAATTTCTGTTGCAGACATGAAATATGAATCACCAGCCACTTTCAATTTGGGTTCTGCCAATTTCTCTGTTCCACCTATTGATTTCCCATAAAGATGAAGCCCTGCTCCCAGGTCTCTCTGACAGGCACTACCTGGGTGTTTTGCTTACCCTCAGAGTGGAAATATATGTTTTATTAAGTGTCAGAGCTCACTAACGAGAAGAGGGAGGAAAATCAATTGTCTGCTCAGATCTTGGTCTCAAAGACAGGGCTAACAAGTTCCTTTGATGCTGTGGGCAGGAGGATGGGGCAGAGTGACAAACGTGGCTGTCAGCTCTGCTACAGAGACAGCTGGGCTGATGGGGAGGTGGGGGGAGAGGGGTACCTGGTGTTTGAAGGCTTCAAACACATTTGGATTTGTATTAATTCCCAGAGAGCTGGGAAATCCTGAGCTGGATTGGTCCCTCTCACTGCAAACAGGACAATCTCAGCTTCTCAGTTTCCCCAGCTGGAGTCCTGTGTCCAGAGCTGGGGCCAACACAAGGGAGATGTGGGGCTGTTGGAGAGGGGTCAGAGGAGCCACGGAGATGCTCAGGAGGCTGGAGCAGCTCCCCTATGGAGAGAGGCTGAGGGAGCTGGGCTGGGTCAGCCTGGAGAAGACAAGGCTGTGGGGGGACCTCATTGCAGCCTTCCAGTCCCTGAAGGGAGCAGAGGAACAGGAGGGGAATCAGCTTGTTCAAGGGCAGAGACTGGCAGGACAAGGGGGATGGAGTGAAGCTGGAGGAGGGAAGGGGGAGAGGAGAGATTAGGGGGAAGTTCTTTCCAGAGAGAGTGGTGAGGGGCTGGAACAGGCTGCCCAGAGAGGGGGTGGGTGCCCCATCCCTGGGGGTGTTCAAGGCCAGGTTGGCTGGGGCCCTGGGCAACCTTGTGTAGCTCCAGGCCTGGAGGTTGGTGGCCCTGCCTGTGGCAGGGGGTTGGGGCTCTGTGACCCTTGGGGTCCCTCCCAACCCAGCCCAGTCTGGGATTCTATGATTCTATGATCAGCTGTGGACCATGGGCAGGTTCGTGCTCCTATTCCTGAAGTCACACCAGAAGCTTGGCCAGCTCTTTGGGAGAGGGGCAGCCAAAGGGGTTCCATTTTCCTGTGCTGGATTTGGGGTGAAGGGTAGCAGTTATGGCAGTCAGGAGGATGAGGGAGCTCGGGGCAGAAGTCTCTGCACGACTCCAGCACCGAACCCCGACACACACACTGTGCTCACAGGAAGGGCTCAGGGGACACCCTAACCCTGCCCAAGGGATGAGCAGAGCTGGCTGAGCCCAGGACTTCACCTCTGCTGCCTGAGAAGCTCAGCTTGGGTGTGCAATACTTTAATATTCTACCTCTACACTTCTCAGGGCAGCCCTGGGGTCCAGGAACACCCTGAATAGCCTGGAGACCTCGCCAGCTCAAAGGCAGACGTGCTCCCCACCAAGAGCTATTACACAGATTCACAGGATCACAGGGGTCAGAAGGCACCTCCAGAGCTCATCAGGTCCAACCCCCTGCCAAAGCAGGGTCCCTAGGACAGGTCTCACAGGTCGGCATCCAGATGGGGCTGGAATCTCTCCAGAGGAGACTCCACACCCCCTGGGCAGCCTGTCCCAGGGCTCTGTTGGGATAGGAAGGTGCTGAGGGGAATGGACACAGTGCAAGCTTGGCTTTGAACCCCTCCCTGGGCATCTGGCACAGGCAGAGGCTGGAATGGGAGGGGAGGTGGGCTGGACTCCACAGGATGTCTCTTGTGCCCTCACACCCTCAGACCACCAAGGCCAAGGGATAAGGGCAGCTCCAGTTCCCAGCACACACAGCCTGAAGGACAGGACTTGCGTCCATGAAGGGAGCATGAACATTCACCTTCTGCAGAAACTCGGTGTTATTACCCAACACTGATCTCTGGCACCCCCACCCCCTCCCAGCAAGGCTATCAGCCTTCTTTCACTCATATTTGTTACCTTCCTTGTCTGCTGGGGAATCACACCTGACAATTGTCTAGTTAATCTCTTGGCAGCTGTGAAATGAAATGGTAAGCTCTGGCTGCCTTGAGAAGATGCATTGATTTCTCAAAATGACAGATTGCCTCCTCCCTTGATGTTCAAGCAGCAGCTCAGGGCTGGTGGTATGGATCCTGCCTATCATTCAATTAAAAAGGCTTAGCAAAGGTGGCCCAGCTCAGCGTACGAGACAGCATTAAGGCTAAGCCCTGACCCAAAGATTTAATCACAGGGAGTATGGAGGCACCTTCAGATGCAGGACACCTGTCCTGTTTGCTGATGAGCACACTGAGCATGGGATTGAGCTTGACACTCTGAACCAGATGAGCCAGTCTCGTCTCACAGGAAAACAATAGATGGGCCAGTCGGGTCCCACAGCAGAGCAGAGCAGGAAAAATGCCCACAAGGAAGTCTGCTGTACTTCATGGAGCAGTTCACATCCCAGTCCAACACATCTCTTTAATAAACATTATGTGTTTAATTAACAAAACTCCTGACACTGTGTGAAACAGCCTCAGTCTCCCTGCAGAGCAGCAGCGGGTGTGAAGACTCCAGGATTCACCCTTGGAACGAGGGGAATCCCCTCACCCCACATGCCTCAAGTTGGAGCATAGGAAGTTCCCCACCAAGATGGGGAAGAACTTTTCCCCAGTGAGGGTGAGGGAGCCCTGGGCCAGGCTGCCCAGGGGGGTGTGGAGTCTCCATCTCTGGAGAGATTCCAGCCCCGTCTGGACGCCGCCCTGTGCAATATGAGCTGGGGAGCTGCTTTGGCAGGGGGTTGGACCCCATGAGCTCTGGAGGGCCCTTCCAACCCCTACAATCCTGTGAGTGTGCCTGGGTACAGCCCTGGCTGGGGACAGCCCCTTCTCACACCTCAAAGCACCCAACCCTCAGCCCAAGGCTGGCGCTGGCCCCTCGCCCTGTGCCCAGCACCCAGGGGTACGCCTCACTGTGATGACAGCAGCCAGGCATTGTGTGCTGGCTCCCTGGAAGCACCCTGCAGTCGCCCTCTCAGTAGGAAGGCAGCCACAGCTCAGTTCGAAGGCGGAGGAGCAGGCAGCCACACTGCTCTCCTCACGCAGCCGATCGTCTTCCCCTCGGGGTGGGCCAGCTGGCACCAAGCGCCCAGGGACTCAAGGTACCAGGTTGCCTTAGGGACTGGGGGGCAAAGGGGGCAGCTCAGGGCTGTGCTACTGAGATATATCAAGAAGGATTTGGGGGCTGATGGTCCCATAGACACCTGGGGTATGTCCCCACAAACCACAGTCACCAAGAGCAAAAAGCAGCACGGTGAAAAGCAGGGGCCTGGGGGAGGCGTTGGTGGGTGCTGGGGGCTTGGACCTGGTGGTGGAGTCCAACTGCAAGGAGAGGGAACAGCAGCCATGGCTGCCCAAGATGCTGGAGCCCCGTCCCCAGGCAGTTTGCCCGTGGCTCCCCAGGCCTGGGCGGTGGGGAGGGCAGGCAGGGACAGCCCCAGGCAGGGGCCACTGGATGGGGCTGCCCAGGGGCTGGCAAGGAGGGTCTGGGCCTCCATGGTAAGGCAGGTTGAGGCCTTCCTGGGAATGGCCTTTGCCAGAGGGGACGGAGGTTTGTACCCCAGTCCCCGGCAGCATGAGGTGGTGGCAGCTCTGGGGTGAGGGGCTGTGTTCAAGCCGTGGCGAAGACTTAGGGCTGTCCCCAGCTTCTGTGGGTGCCCCCTTCCACCTCCTCAAACCCTGGCCTGGGTGAGCCTGGGGCCACGCAGCCCGCGGGTGTGCAACTGCACCCTCCCAGGCTGCAAACGCAGCAGCGGTACAGGGAATACAGCATCTCTGGCAAGGAAAAAAGGGATATAAAAACAGAAAGGGAAAACAAGCACAATCACAGCTCTGTCTGTGGGCAAACAGACTGCTCTGGAGAGCCAGAGCGCTGTGGCAGCGGGGTAACGTAACCTGGTGCGTGTGCTGTCCCTGTCGCGCTCCATACGGGGATGCCAGGAGCTGGCACTGCTTTGCCTTAGGGTGGCATTTCCTTTGCTTTTGGTGGCAAGAAAAAAAAGAGTGGAAAGGAAATACAGCTTGTTTTTCGAAGTTGACAGCTCTCTTGGAAAAAAAAATCTGCTGTGAACGAGTGAATTAGTCTGAATTGCAGTGCAGCTTGGGGCCAGGCGCCTGAAAGGCTTACAAAGGCAGTTCCCACCAGGCAGTGTTAGTGGTTCTGGAATGTATTTTGGGAAAATGAAGCTAAGAAAAATCGCTTTGTCAACTAGATCTCACCACCCAGCTTCCTACAAGACATGGAAGAATTATCCCAGCTAGGTACTACAAGAAATTGAATAATTAAACCCAGAAAATGATGTAGAGTGAGGGGAGCAGCCTCTTGCTGGGGCACGTCATCGTGGGCTGACTGGGGACACAGGATGGGGCTTTGCAGGGTTCTCTGCTTCTTTTCCAAATCAAAGATGTTCAGGTTGTGAAAGGCATGGGGTTTTTTTTCCATATCAAGCTGGGTTCTCATTACAATATCACCAACAATTGGGATATGGGTGTTTATATAGTTAATTGCTGTTTATGAGACATAAATTGGGTGAGCACAGGAGAGAAACACCTTCCACTTCATCTCAACCGGCACCACCAAGCAGGGCACAGCTTTGTCAGTAAATGAAAGAGCTAAGGCTAAGTCAGAGGGCAGATATGACCTTGCAAAGGCCTGTTACCTCACCATTCCCTGTTCCTGGGTGCTTCATATGTGTTTCATTCTCTTCCTGTACGTTGCTTGTGGAAGAACAGAGTTGTGCTGTGAGAAAACAAGTAGTTACCATGGGTCGAGGTGATGATGTAAATGAAAACCAAAGAAAGGGGAAGCAGCACGCTGCTGGAAACATTGTCAGGTTACAAATGTCAGTCTGCTGTTGAATGAAGGTAGAGGTGCAAGGGAAAACGTTAGAGCTGCTCTTGAAACCTGTTGTGAGGCGTCACTCTGCGTATTGCGTGGCTCTGCCTGCTGGGTACCAGCTCGCCTGGGGGGCAGAGGGTTAATTTGAATCACCAAGGTGATTATGTACCAGTAGAAATTGGCTGAGAAGATGGGTCTCAAACCTCGACAGCCTGGCAGATTACAAAGAGAGAGAAAAAATAGACATCTCCAGAGGTGTAGAAGAATTGAAAGAAATTGCTTACAGGAATACAAGGGCATCTAATTGGGATGAACCAGGAGATAAGAAGATAGGGAGACGTTTTGTCAGAGTGTATCAGAGAATAATTCCTGGCAGTGAATCTATTAAGTGGAGGTAGAAGCTCTTGGGAATGGGGGGGAGGGGGGGAGGCAGGGAGCAGAATCACAGAATCCCAGGGGTGGGAAGGGCCCTCCAGAGCTCATGGGGTCCAACCCCCTGCCAAAGCAGCTCCCCAGCTCATATTGCACAGGGCGGCGTCCAGACGGGGCTGGAATCTCTCCAGAGATGGAGACTCCACACCCCCCTGGGCAGCCTGGCCCAGGGCTCTGTCACCCTCACTGGGGAAAAGTTCTTCCCCAGGTTGGTGGGGAACTTCCTCTGCTCCAACTTGCAGCCATTGCCCCTTGTCCTGTCCCCACAGACACTGAGAAGGGGCTGGCCATGTCCCCCTGCATCCCATCCTTCAGATATTGATAAACATGGATCAGGTCCCCCCTTAGTCTTCTTTTCTAGACCAGGTGGTTGGGATATGTAAGAGTAGACTATACAAAACATTAGAAACTACACAACTGTAAAGGGAAATTCCTCTGGAACTGCAGCTAATTAACAGTTTTTCCCATCTATACATTTCTAAGCTAAGCTTTACACTTAGAAAGGAGAGGAGAGTCACAGCCATGATTATGTTCCCTCGCAGATGCTTTTCCTTTGGTTCTTAATGTTATCATCACTGCTTTCTTACACAGCTACTGAGCTCTGTGATCATGGCTGTGACTTTGAATGAATTTGAAACCAGTTCAGAGACCACTGTGTTCAACGAAGAGCAAGACAATGCCAGGAGGGAGCAGTACTTGGAAAGGAGGAGCCTCGTTCTGCAGTTCCTGCAGTCCAACCTGAGCCCCCAGCACCTCCAGCACCACCACAGCAAAATTGAGCTTATGAAGAAGTGCACCTTTTACTTGGAGGTTGAGCCCAAACACTGGAACGTGAGGAACCAGAACAACGAGATGTATCGTGCTGACATCTTGCAAGTCCTAGACCTCTGCCAGTTTGGGAAGATGAAGAAGGTGGCAAAAACCCAGCTTGAAATCCAGCTGACACTTCTAACCGAGCTCTTGGAACAACTGCAGCAGGGCCAGCTGGAGCTGAGGCGCTACACAGAGACCTGGGACATGGTGACTTTCCTCTCCCGTTGGGACTTTATTACTCAGAGGCTGGCCAAGCTCTCTGAGTTTATGGCGAAACTCCTTTCCTTGGAGGTGCCAGGAGGGCTCTATGTCAAGCACTATTTGGTGTCGCACGCAGATCTGAGAGGCATCAGAGGCCCTGATATTAAGCTCACCATCTCTATGAAGGCACCGGTGATTTTTGACCGCAGGCAATCACTTGCAGACAGTTACTGGGCCAGGCTCGTGTGGTTTAGTGGAAATGAAGAAACCCCTGAACAATACGAGCTGCTCTTGTTAGAGGCAAACGCTCTGAGAGAAGACAGACACAACAGGGTTTGGGTAGTCAGCTCCAACATGTGCTTAGTCCTGGACCTGCAGCCTGGCATAACGTACAGGTTCAAAATCCGCAGACCTCACACCGATTTCCTCATCTGTAGCCCATGGCAGGACACCATTACCTTGACGACAAGATCGAATGCCATCGAAGGTGTGGGCAAAAGCACTTGCACACTAGCATGCGGTGACATGTAAGAGCACATTTCTCATTGAATCCCTTTGAAAAAGATTAATAAAAAAAAAAATATTTAAGGAAAAGTGTGTCTTGAAATATTTTGCCTCAGCCTGAACAGAATCACAGAGTCACAGGGGTTGGGAGGGACCTCCAGAGCTCATGGGGTCCAACCCCCTGCCAAAGCAGCTCCCCAGCTCATATTGCACAGGGCGGCGTCCAGACGGGGCTGGAATCTCTCCAGAGATGGAGACTCCACACTCCCCTGGGCAGCCTGGCCCAGGGCTCCCTCACCCTCACTGGGGAAAAGTTCTTCCCCAGGTTGGTGGGGAACTTGCTCTGCTCCAACTTGCAGCCATTGCCCCTTGTCCTGTCCCCACAGACACTGAAAAGGGGCTGGCCATGTCCCCCTGTGTTCCACACTTGAGATATTTATCATTCTCTTTTAAGCAAGTGCCTTCCCCACATCTTTCCAGGTTAACAGTACACAGCCTGAATAACACCCTTAGGCAGCTCTCAGGACTGGACACTCGCTCCCCACTCATGGGGGGTGGGGGGAAGCAGCTACCAGCAGCCAGACTCATGGGACACCTCAGATGCAAAGCAGAGGAAACAGAATGATCTCCATCATCCAGTGCTCTCCAGCCACCCAAAGATGCCCAGTGCCAGCTTCCTGTGATTATGTTGGTTTGGTTTTTTTTCAACCACAAGTGATTTTCACCCTTCCTCCTAAACACCTGAACTGAATCCTAAGCTCTTCAGATCACTCCCCTCACCTTATCTCCATCTCTGGTTCCTCTTACCCTCTACACCCTGTGTAGAGTTATTTAACCGTGATTTCACACTCCCTCCCCATCTTACAAAGATCACTCTGATTACAAAATACCAACAAAAACCCAACAAAACCCATCAAAAACCCAACAAAACCCATCAAAAACCCAACAAAACCCAGAAAAAACCCTCCAATCCCCACTCCTAAGCCTCCTCCTCCAACAAACAGGGAAGGGCAGTACATGCACATGAGCAGCATGCAGAGCACAATCTTTTCTGCCCTGTACTGCAGTTAATTCTCTTTCATTTTACCACTTGGTTCAGCCCAACTGCAGCTCCCCACCCACACAGTCAAACCATCACATAACCAGACCCTTCAGTAATAAAATTTATTATTTAAATTCAAATAATTTTTACAATTATGGCTTAAATATTAAAAACAATAAAAGAAAAAAAAAAAAGGAATGTTGAGGTTCATTCTTAGAAACAGTAGAAGCAGGTAAAAATATTTGTATCCAAAACAAGATCTGAGGTTTGCTGCAAGTCACAGACATACAAAAGATAAAAACCTGCCACATTTAAAGTTCCATAATTTACACTTCATGACACTTAACATTTCATTCCCATTAAAAAAACCCACCCAACAAAACAACAATTTATTGCAGTAAATGGATCATCCTACAGAAAACTGTCCAGTTCCTCAAAACCAGCCCAGGGGGCTTCTCCTGTGGCAGCTGGAGCTAAGGAGAGGTTTCCTGCTTTGGGATGTCCATCCTTCCACCGCCAGCCCGAGCGGGATGCAGGGTGATGGCTGCACCCACATGGAGCATCATGGGCTGACGCCTGGCGCACCAGGTTCCTGGTGTTCACCTTGGGCTCAAGCTCTAGCTAGTGCCAAGGAAATGAAGTTATCCCCTTGGATGGACAGACATTTGTGTCCTGCACCAACGCTCCTTTGCTGGGAAAGCGTGGATGGGACAGATGCACCCTGTGCACCGTGCTGTTCCTCCTGGCATCACCAATGGCTTGGTGGGTTTGGGTTCTTTTTTTTGTCAGCATTTTAAGAATATGTGCTTGAACATAAAATTCCTTCAACAGTGAATTCAAAGCTCTATGTGCAAATGAAACCAGACTACTTGGAACCTTTTTCCCCTCTATTAATTCCGATGATTCTCTCTAACCATGAGCATTAAGGACAAGAACATGATATCCAGCTGTCACTAACAGTCTAGAAAAGGTTTGATTAATTGCACTTTCTGCGATCCCTGACTATGGCAGCCACATGCCCAACTCTACAGGTACAAACACAACTCGCAGCCCAAACAGCCCAAGAGTCCAGCCTGGCTGTTACTGCTGCTTGGGTGGGTCTAGGGCAGCGTCCTCTAAACACCAGTTACAAAATGCATCTTCAGATGAAAAAAATAAAAGGAAAGGAAATGTAAATTGTCTTTGCAACACAGAGGTGACCAAGCAAGGCATTTCAGGCTAGGCTTTACCCTCCAAGGAGGAGCGCTCAACATTTTTTCCCCACTGAGGAAGGAGCTGCTTTGTGAGGTCTCTCTCTTGGTCTACACAAACACATGGCCAAACCCCCTACAAAAGCATTGGACTAAGCTGCTCTGCTTGGGATGAGTCTCCTCATTTGTGTCACAGACAATGAAATAACCAGCAAATAAAAATCAAACCAACAAGAGAGACTCTTCACTTACATCGTATCACAAACACGAGACCTGCTGGTTCTAAATGGACCAAGGTGACTTTGTTAGGATGATGCTGGCACCATGCTAAAGTCCTTCTCCCAACAACTCCAGCATCTTGGAATTCTCCACATCATAACTGCATTTCAGTCCTCCACAAAATGATTCCACTCCAAACTGACTCTGAAACTGCAGTCATGTTTGCAAAAGCAGGCTGGTGCTAAAAAGCTTTTAAGATCCCAGCTGGGATGGCTTCAAAGAGGAACAGGGAACTTGACATCTTATCAGCTTTTATCAAGCATCTTTAGAAGCAGCAGGAAGTTCTTCCTATGGGCTTTGGTCCCTCAGGGAATCACCAGCCATATGTCCATTATTATGCTTGAGTAAGACAAGACCAAGGCTGGGTGGCCTCTAGCACACAGGTCAAACCCACCAGATGCAGAAGTGCAGGAATGAGGAAGAGAACAACAAAACTTCTCCATAGGTTCTTGAGTCAAGTCTAAGACAGTCACGAGAAGAAACACAGCATTAAATAAGGACTTCTCCAGACACAACGCTTTCTTATTGCACATTCCTCCACGCTGAGAAAGCCACACGCTGCATCTGGCGGCCGCAAACGAAGGACAGAATCCATCCCTGCCACAGTGCTGTGAAGTCCCAGGGACCCCTTGCTTATGCCAAGGAGGACTCGTGTCCCAGCACAGGATATGCTTGGTGCAAAACCCACCGTGATTGCATCTTGGCTCCATCCCACGTGAGCATCTCGAGTGAGCCGAGCGTGTGGTCCTGGGGAGAGCTGAGGCAGGCACTTCATACATTCAGAATTGAAATGAGATAAAAGACACCCTCCTCCCTCAAAAAAGTATCATGCTTCAAGGGGAAGCTCCACGATCCAGCAGAGAGCACCGCTTCACCCGCTAAGCATCTGCATCAGCCAGAGCTTCTTGGGCAAAAGCAGCCTCCTCTCCTGGAGCTCAGCTTCCAGTTCACAGCAGTTTGGCTACTTGAAATAAAAAAATACATCATACACACACACACGCTGCGGTACATTTATCAAACCTCCCTCACTGCTCTAAAAACTCCGGCCATAAGACTGTGAAACAAATTCACAGGGTTAAAAGTCAATAAATTAGAAGCAGCTTAAAAAAATATGGGGTAGGAAAGAGGTGTGGGTGGGGGGCTCTTCAAGGAGGTTTCAAATAAAACTTGGAACTGTTTGAAATACACATATAAATTCCAATATTTCCTGGTAGGAATGGTCCTTGGTTTTCATTAACTTCATACTGGTGAGGCCAACCATCGTTATACAAAGATTGTGGGAAGAATAGGTAAATCTATTTACAAAATGGACTTGGCCTTGGCTCCGTGCTATTTACATGCTCAGAGAACAGCTTTTTGGCTAGACAAAGAGCGGTACATGGTTCTTTCTTTGCTTTCTTCTTTCACTGATAAAGAAAACAACAGAAACCAAAACAA
This sequence comes from Porphyrio hochstetteri, assembly GCA_020800305.1. Classification (NCBI taxonomy): domain Eukaryota; kingdom Metazoa; phylum Chordata; class Aves; order Gruiformes; family Rallidae; genus Porphyrio; species Porphyrio hochstetteri. The sequence goes on along the minus strand of CM036921.1, from coordinate 16,143,510 downwards.
CAAAACTTGTTTTTCCTGCTTTGAGAGGCCTGAAAAAATCCCCTGGCCTTGGTTTTAAAATGAGTGGTGGCACTCAGAAGCTTTGGTCCTCTGTGGCAAACGGCTCCGTTTGCCTGCAGTCGCTCTGCCCTCCGTGAATGGACAGAGTTATTTGGTCCCCAAAACGCAGCTGCACTGGCAGAGAGGATGGGGGCTCTGCTGAGCATCTTACCAGTTAAAAAAATAGTATCATCATCATCATCATCACGAAGAAAGTCTCACACCCATCCATTCGTTTCCAACGCTTTTTGGTTTGCTAGAGCTGAAAGGTCCTGTCCAAGGCTGAACTGATTAAGGAAAAACCAACCCCCAAGGTGCCAAAGCGTGCTCTGAAGCTGAGCTGTCACTGTGCAGGGGAAGGTCCTGGCTCTCCCACTGCATTTGGCTCTGTAGGTCCCTCAGGCATGGAAAGATTGCGTTCTTCCCAAGGCACACGTAACGCAGTTCAGGTAGAGAGGGACGAGCTCATCGAGGGACGTCCTGAGCCGTGCAAGGCCGTCGCCTTCCTGATCAAAATCCCTTGGGCTGCTGTGCAGCTGTTGTGCTGTCTGTAATGCTGCAGCAGTCTCTTCCACAAAGGGTTGCACTCCAGGAGGTACCGGTTCCCTGTTGGCACAGGGATGGGGACAGCGGGTTAGTGGCCAGAAGAGGTTTGGGTGATACCATCACAGACTGGTCATGACTTTGGTTTACCATGTCTAACCTAAGGGTGCTGGATGACTCACAGGGACATTTCCTTCAGCCAGAGCTCTGTGAAGCCCCAGCTCCCTTTGCAGCGCTGTTGTATCTGCAGGCAGCTTCCCTACACAGCCCAGCCCAAGCCTGCGTGACGAGGAGGGAAATGAGCAGCCAAGTTCTGTTAGGAGAGCGAGCGCTAGCATGCAAGTGATGGAAACAACCTGGTCCCAATCAGAGAGTGAGAAGAACTAATTATGCACACTGTACACGAGCCACATTGCCCAGCAGCCCAGTTTCAAACCCACAGACAGCCTAAAGGGCAGCAGGATAGAGCAAGGTTACCAGTCGGACTAGTTCAGATCTCCAACCCTTTATGTAAGCATCCCATTACCCTGCAGATCTGGACACACTCCCAGGAGACCCACCTAAAATGCAGAGCCCTTCCCGAGCTCGTGTGATGCCGACATTGACCTGGTTTGGGTCAGTAACAAAGCCCAGGTACTTCTTCTGCCAGCTCTTCGTGGGCTTCCTATCAATCTCTGCGCGGGGGCAGGAGCGCACAGCCGACAGGATCACGTATCTCCACTCGCTTCCTAGAAAACAGAATCGAAACAGGCTTCTTATAGGAGGAAGTGTCTGGCCTCCCCCGTATCCCACAAGACCCTCATTTCCCTATATCAGCACCCACAAAACCACAACTACTGTTTTGGGTCAGTCCAGCTTTGGAAGCCACCAGACCCCTGGTCACCGGTCTCCAAAGAGCTTGTGCTACAGCAGTTCTTTAACACCTCCTTCAGACATCCCCCACCTTCCTGTCTCCACCAGCCTCACCCTGCCTGGGCACTCCAGAGGTTTCCAGAGGATTCATTAAAATGACAGACCACCCAGAAATCTGGCCCAGGGATGCTTCCTCCGTGGCTGGAGTGACCCTGGTGTAGGATTTGCTCAACGACTGTTGAGCGAGTTCTTCTCTGTGAGAAGCTGCTTCAGTCCTCGGGAAGGGAGGAGAGGACAGAACCAACCAGTCTCACCTTGACTCTTCATGATGGTGCAGACGGTCACCCCACGGATGCCTTCCTTCTGGAGGCCCTTGCTGATCTCGGACACCTGGGCGTTGTAGGGGCTCAGGATGGAGATGCTCTCTGGCCGGATGGTGCCATCTAGTGTCAGCTGCTTCGCTATCCTCACCTGGGGAGATCAGGGTCCTGCTCACCTGGGCGCAGTGGCCAGAGCAAACTGGTCCTCCAGCACAAACTGGTCCTCCAGCACCCTGTCCCCAAGGCGCCGATGGTGCCTGGCTGTGCTGCTCTCCCCGCTCTGCGTCACACTTCCCTACAGCTGCCTCTGGCCAGGGTCACCATGCCGTGCTCCAGACCCGAGAAGACACCAGGCAGACACTGCACCCCACTGATTTTTATCCTATATCACTACTCATCATCCCCCCATCACCCCCAGGGTCGCCCAGAACACCCCCCTCCCTTTTTCATCTCCAGCAATTCCCCGGGGACCCTCCTCACCGCCTGCTCCACTTCTTCCAGGTTAGCTTTGGAGTTCTCATTCCCTTCTTCAGTAGAGATCATGAGGCTCTGCTCCTTCCCCTCCACATGCCCGAAGATGACAGGGCAGCAGCCGTTGTCTTTGTGGTGGAAGACGCTGGGTTTGCGGAGCAGCTGGGGACACGTTTTCAGCCGCTTCTCATAAAACTCTTGGGATGGGAACTTGCAGATGCTTTTGTGCTGGAGGAGAGAAGAGGAGAAACCGAGGTGAGCAAAACCCAAGGACGTTCTCCACCTGCAGCATCTTTTTGGGCAGGCTTCACCTGCAATGCTGTTGGGCTATAGCTGGCACAGGGCGAGCGTGTCACTTGTTACTCTAGGAAGGGAAGGTGCCAGTGGGGAATATCTGTTTCTCAGGGGCTTGAGGCAAACTCCAACAGCAGCATTTTCTGCACTGGAGAAAGGACAACCCAGTGGAGGAAGGCCTCACCATGCGGTACTGGGTGTCCAGCATCCACGCCTGGTTCTGGTAGCGCTCAAAGAGAGATGTCTCCATGCCAAGGCTCTTGCAGAAGTCATTGTTGACCACAGGTCGCAGCTGCTTATGATCCCCCAGCAAAACAACCTGGAACAAAGAGTGGACACCTCAGCTCTGGGGATGGTGATGCTGGGGAAGGCAGTCAACTCTTGGAAAGGCTGGGTGGACAAAGACATTCATTGTTACTTCTATATCATGTCACAGCTACCACAACCTCAATCAAAGGCCATGCTGGGGATTATGTAAAGATCCTGATCCAGATAACATGCAGCCTTGTTCCCACCTGACAGGAAAAAGACATCATGCAGTAAGTCTACTGAGACCTGCTTTATCCTTCTTGTCACATTAATACCTTGTACTTGAGTCAGCACATTTTTTGGTGGTACCAATACCCACCCTGTAGAAGAAGCACCAAAAATACAGCCACACAACCACTCTTCTCTTGCAGAAACCCAAGAGCAAGTTTCGAGGGGACAGCGTGATACTCAAAGAGGTGAGGAGGTGTGATAGTTCACCACCACAGCTTTCAGGTCTACAGCAGGTCTTCTGCCTCTGCTTTATGTGATAGGAGGAGGTGATGCACAGATCATGCATCCACTGAGAACACTTATGTGCCTCTCTGTGCCTCCAGATTTTAATTATAGTTAGTAGACTTATACCTCAAAGGAAACAACTCCCTGAAGGCTGAAACACTGATACAGCATCATAGATACTACCAAGAACAAGGTTAAAACTCAGTGAAACTTGGAGGAGCAGCATGGTTAAGGAGTAGAAGACACACAGAGAGGCTCAGGAGTCCTGAGACACACAGCATCCTAGAAACACATCTTTGGAAGGGACTCACCTTCTCAGCAAAGTGGTGGGTGACCAAGGGGATGAGGGTCTCAGGCTCTGAGGACATGGAGCACTCATCAATGATTATCTGCTTGACATTGAGTTGCTCCAGGGAGTTGGCAGCTGCAGCAGAGCACGTGCACAGGATGACATCGTGGCGGCTCAGCTCGAATGTACGAGCAGCTGACAACTGACCTTTGTACCTGGTGGTTGATGCAGAAGACACCAGGTTATGCACAAGGGAAACATCTCCAGGTTCCTCATGCAGGAACCAGGCAGAGGCTATCCTTTCCCAAATGATTATGGCTCCATCCCCCTCCCTAGCATGAGCCTGTATTCCCAGCAAAGGACTTTGGATGGACACTGCAGGAAATGTCCTGAACTCAACAGGGCTCAGGGTGGAAGATGTGTCACCAGACATAATGGGATTTTTGGTCCAGATGGACAACAGCACCTGAGCAGAAGTGATCACAGAATCCCAGGGGTGGGAAGGGCCCTCCAGAGCTCATGGGGTCCAACCCCCTGCCAAAGCAGCTCCCCAGCTCATATTGCACAGGGCGGCGTCCAGACGGGGCTGGAATCTCTCCAGAGATGGAGACTCCACACCCCCCTGGGCAGCCTGGCCCAGGGCTCCCTCACCCTCACTGGGGAAAAGTTCTTCCCCAGGTTGGTGGGGAACTTGCTCTGCTCCAACTTGCAGCCATTGCCCCTTGTCCTGTCCCCACAGACACTGAAAAGGGGCTGGCCATTTCCCCCTGCATCCCATACTTAAGTGATGCTGAGGCTCTTCACTGTATCACTAACCTCAGGCTAAGCACTTTTTATCATCATTCCAAACACACAGTTTATTCATCTGTCTTGATGAATAGCCCCTTATCACCTAGTCCCTTGGCTTGCATGAGCCAGGACCTCTCATGCAGTCTACCAGCTTGTGTCAGCTGAGAGGTAGCAAGTGTTGCCCAAAGCCCTTCTCACAGGGGGAGGAGGTTGCTGCACTGTGCTCCTTCAGGCAGTGCTTCAGAGGTGGCACAAGTCCAAAGCTAGCTGTCCCCCACCAGGGTCTCTTTCTACTCACTTCCTTATTTCTTCTTCTTTTATCTGCTCTCCTTTCTTCACCCGAGCGTCAAAGTTACAGATCTCTTGCCAGTAAGGGTTGGGCGGCCGCCGGATGCGATGATGCAGGATAATGTCACTGAGTAAAGAGTCAATATATAAGTATTTCCCCACACACAGACTCAAGAGATCTCTCCTACAGTGAAGCAGACCACCCCTGCCTATGTGGAGAAACCCCATTAGCTAAAGCTGCCACAGCCAGACTGTTCCACCTTTATAGACCTGACCCACAGTTCACCCCTGAGGAAACAAAACACAGAGTCACAGAATTGTAGGGGTTGGAAAGGACCTGGAGAGATCATAGAATCATAGAATCACAGAATCCCAGGGGTGGGAAGGGCCCTCCAGAGCTCATGGGGTCCAACCCCCTGCCAAAGCAGCTCCCCAGCTCATATTGCACAGGGCGGCGTCCAGACGGGGCTGGAATCTCTCCAGAGATGGAGACTCCACACCCCCCTGGGCAGCCTGGCCCAGGGCTCCCTCACCCTCACTGGGGAAAAGTTCTTCCCCAGGTTGGTGGGGAACTTCCTATGCTCCAACTTGCAGCCATTGCCCCTTGTCCTGTCCCCACAGACACTGAGAAGGGGCTGGCCATTTCCCCCTGCATCCCATCCTTCAGATATTGATAACCATTAATCAGGTCCCCCCTTAGTCTTCTTCTCTCCAGGCTGAACAGCCCCAGCTCACTCAGCCTTTCCTCACAGGGGAGATGCTCCAGGCCCTTCAGCATCTCTGTAGCCTCCTCTAGACTCTCTCCAGGACATCCCTGTCTTTTTCATACCAGGGAGCCCAGAACTGGATCATGGAGTCCAACCCCCATCTCCAGCCAGGCAGAGAACACCCTTCAGTCTGGAAGAAAAATTTCCACCAGAATCTTCTTCAGTCCCTGGCACAAATGCCCAAGGATGAGATATTGGAATATTCTGCTCCTATGTTAAGGACTAGTTTTAAAGGAAGAAAATGTGGTGCTATTGGATACCACAGAATCATAGAAGCACAGAATGTTAGGGGTTGCAAGCAGGAATGAAGTCAGAGACTTTTGGAGCTGTTCAAAAGAGAGATGAAAACATCTAGGATCTTCTCAACAACCTGAGTCTCCTGCCCAGCTGCTACATGAGACTCTACACCTTCACTTGCAAAAATTCATTCCAAAGCAGGTTAATAGTGCTGCTCCACAGTAGTGGAGTCGAACCCATGTTTTCTCCAGCTCGTTCAGCTTCAGTGGTGCAGAAAACATTGCTCCCCAACACCCTGAGAGCCCGGGGGGCCATGTGGTCCTACCTGAGCTCACGCTTCGGCTTCGCGTCCCGCGAGGCTTTGCGGTAGAGGTGCCGGTTGCTCCCCGGGTACGGGTATTCCATCGTCTCAATGGCCTCCCCGTAAACCCGCAGTGGTTTCAGGTTCTTCATCTTCATCAGCATCTCTGGGGATGGAGAACAGGTCTGCTCAGACAGCACCAGGCACCAGTGATGCTGAGAAAGCTCAGGGCCTGTGAGGTGCCCAGCGTTTGACGTGCACTCGCACCTTTTCCCTCCGCCTCGCTCACCAACACCAACTTTACTGGTCCTCACCCTGCAGTGAGGGAGGGGTCTTCTGCAAGGACCAGCCATGCTTTCTGCCCCTCTTTTCTCCTAGCCTCCTGCTCACGCCACATGTCCTCCCTCCCACCAGTAAAAGCCACTTCAGGGTCTTAAAACTGATAGTTACCAGCAACAACATCAACAGACTTGTTGGACGGGCCACAGTACAAGATGCACTTTCTCCCCTTGGGCTTTTCTTCTTCAGAGGATGGTGTTTGCTCCTTCTCAAAGCTGTTCTCCGTGCTGACCTCATTCAGCTTATTGAACCAGTAGACAATGTGAGTTCCAACAACTGTTTTCCCTGTCCCTGAGAAAAGCAAGGAGGTTGCTGAGAACACTTTAACCACAACCCCCATGCTCTAGATCAGCATCTGTATCATCAGCCATGAAGTAAAATCAAGAATGGAGGGGACTTCCTTGAACAGCTGTGGTTGATGCCAACCCACGCTACCTTCTCTGGTCTTACCAAGCAACAGATTAGCTCTAAACCGCCTTTCATAACAAAGCAGGTATGTATTCATGCTGTCCCATCCCCCCAAGCCTTACCTGGTGGGCCTTGGATGAGTGTGAAGGGTTTTCTCAGAGCACTCAGGATAGCATGGTTCTGACTGTCGTTGAGCTTCCTGTGGCTGCCAGGGAGATCGAAGGATTTCTGCTGCAGGAATTTGGACAATGGCACTGTTGCTGCAAAGAGCCAAGAGAACAAGTGTGAAGGAAGTTTCTGAGGACAGCTCACAACCAACTCACACGAGGGTGCAGTGGGTATCAAGCAATCGTGGCCCATTTATGAGACCACCTAAAAGTAATCCTGGTGCCATGCAGAGATGTTCTGCCCACGAGCCTTCTCTGCGACTCCCAGGGACTAAAACATCATCCGTGCCCCTCCCCAGCAGGGCATCCCATATTACCTCCACTCTGCCAGGCCACCAGCACCTCTCCTCCCCTTGCAGGAGAACCCCCTGGTCTAGGAATGTAACCCCTAGGGCAAGGACCCCCAGAAGCTGCCAGGGCACCGCAAGGTAAGAGAGGTGAATATCTGCACCCACCTTTTTTGGGAGGTTCGTGGCCGAGGGCGATGCTTTTAGCGAGCTCAGAGGCATACCTGAGCTTCCAAATCGCCTTTTCTTTCCGCCTGCCAAGACAGGGAAAAGAAGGATGAATGGAATCTAGCATAACATAGGGACAATCCCAACACAGCTTTGTACAACTGCCTTGGTCATTCCTTCTCTCTCCTCTGGTGTTTCCTTACCTCCTTCCACAAAGAGCTTAAACCCAAAGAACTCCTACTCTGCTCTTCTGCAGAAGGGCAAACTAGACATCAGCTCTGCTTGAACAAGAGCAGGTCTTGCCTCACAGCAACAACAAAAGGGGAGCGACTGGGAAATCAGGGAGCAGTTCTGCTACACAAACCCTGGTCCAGTGCTTCACACTGCTGTCTATGGCACATGCTGGAGCAATCTCATAACATAATACACAGATGTCCAAGGAAATTTCAGCATGGCACCTTCTCCCATCTCCCCATTCTCAAGGGCAACCAGAAGAGCATCTGGAGAACAGATCTAGGAAATGCTGCCACCCCCACCAAATATCAACAGCCCAGCAGCACGGCCAGGTGGAGCTGGGTAAAGAGATTTTTTAGGAGATCAGCTGCACCCATGAGCAAAGCCCTTTGTGTGCAGCAACTGAGCCCCATGGGAAGCCACTGCTCTGCATGGGCAGGTCACCCAGGGCACAACTGCTAAGCACACTTACACATCTGGCAGCATCTTTGGTATGAGCTCCACCGTGAACCTGGCAGAAGGCTGGGAGATTTCCACAGGGATGTTCTCCATAGACATATAGTGGATGTAAAAGTTCATCGTGTGTATACTCGTCCTGTCTGACTTCTCGTCATCGCTGAACTCCTCAGTGACCCCGTGAGCCACCCAGGTGTAGGTATCTGGATCAACCACAACTCTGCTTTCTGCTCTGCCCTTGTTATGAAAAGTCAGGTTCTGGAGGCCGTGGCTAAGGCATTCCTCATCGCTCTGAGACCCCCCGAGCTTCAGCCCACCCAAGCGGATGCACAGGTAGCAGTGGTTGAAGTCCACTTCAATGGAGCACTCATCCAAGCATTTCTTGTCAAGGAGGAAGCTCCCTTGCAGCTGCCCTTTGCTCGTCCTTTGCTGTGCCCAGGTTATCTTGACGTCGTGGAGGACGATGGAGTCGTTTTCAGCCACGGCACACGAGGCAGACTCCATCGCGCTCATGGGCATCCACACCTTGTTGTACTCCCCTGCGCTCTTGTACTTGTCTTTGGATGGGAGGGTGGCGTAGGCAGAGAAGCAATCAATAGGCTTCTCCATGTGCTGCAGGCAGACATCAAAACCCGGTGTCACACACCACAGCTGCACGAAGGGCACCAAGAAGCCCCGGCACACGTCGGTGGTGAGCTGGAACTGCAGCGCGTCGCCGGCGCTCAGCTCCAGGGACAGCTCCATGTAGTGTGAGCACTGGCTCTTCCTCACCCAGCCCACGGAGCGATGGTACAGCTCATTGCTGTTCTGAAGGAGCGAGGCTGCGGCCTCGAACTTCTCACTCCTGATGGCTGCCAGCACGTCTTGCCAAGTCTTGGTGCCAAAGAAGGTGATGCTGCGGTCGCGGAGAGGTCCCTCCTGCAAAGCATGCTCCTTCATCGTCTCCGCAGAGTACACCCTCCTCTTCCACGTCAGCCTGATGCTGTTCCGCTGCTGGATGAACACGGGTTGCTCTATCAGCTGGAGAGACCTGTAGTTAATTATCTGGGGGTCTGGAAGACTCTCATTGTTCAGTGGGAACAGGGCTTTAAAATACTTGATCATCCCCTCGATGTCAACTACAAAGGCGATCTTCTGCAGGACTTGGCCCTTCAGCTGGGTGGCCATCTGCAGGCAGCGGGCTCTCTTCTCATACATCGTTGCCTGAGAATTCTTCCTGTTGAACTCGTGACAGAGAAATTCAATGTCATCTGAAGAATACATGATGGGCTTCTTACGGAGCATGGAATGAAGGTGCCTCTGGACCACAACATCCATGTATCGGCGGATGGGAGAGGAAGCCCAGGTGTACGAGTCAACGTGCAGGGAGTAATGGCCTGATTTTGACTGGACAGTGGAGTTGGAGCGACTGAAATAGGAGCGGCTGAGCAGCCTCCTGAACTCCAGGGCCACCGGGGCCAACTTTGGGTGGATGTCATCGGTAACAATAAGGTCCAGCATCTTCTGGAAGTCATGGACACTAGCAGCTGACTGCAGGTGCTCCCAGATGGGGGCCAGGAGGCTGAACTCCAAGTTTTTAGAGGAGGCTTCGCCAGGAGGCACCTCTCCCAGGTGGTGTGAGAGATGGATGGACAAAGGAAGGATGTGGCTGTACTTGTTTTTCATAAGCAGTATCTGTTGAGGGCTTGGCTCGCACTGACACCGGAGAGGAGTGACATTTCTGGTGTCCTCCTGGTTAGTGAGGAACTCTGCCACGAAACTGTTGAACATGATCATTAACTCCTCTATCATCTGATGGGACCCCCTGTTACCTGGGGAGCTCTCCTCATCCAGCCGGTCATAAAAACAGTCCTCCTGCAGCCGAGACTTCCGATGGACCCTGGAGAAGTGATAAGCCACAGCTATGCAGTCCTCCAGGGTATCAAAACGAAGGGCTCCTGCTGATCCCTTGTAGTGCTCCTTAATGCAGAGCTCTGCCTCTTCATAGGACAGCTGCCTGTCCGAGCGGATCACAGAGATGTTGAAGATCCCCTTTATCATCTCATCAGACTCCTTTTCTACGGTGACAAACAAGGACATCACCCGACGATCTCTCTGTGGCAGGAGGCTGCAGACATCCTGGCAGATGTGGGGTGGGAACATGCAGAGTGGCTCCTGGTTGGGAGCATAGTAGGTAACACCTCGCTTCTTTGCTTCTAGATCCAAGGCACTGCCTTTGGGGATGACGCCAGCCACGTCTGCAATGTGGATCCCAATCTCATACTGACGGCCAAGATCCCGAACGCTGATGGCATCATCCAAATCCCTGGCACCTTGGGGGTCGACAGTGAAGGTCAGATAACTCCGACAGTCCTTCAGGTTCTCCTTGGTGAGGTTCAGTTTGCTGCTGGAGCTGTATTTAGCTAGCTCCTTGGTGACAGCAGCTGGGTATTTCTTCTCCAAACCATACTCCAAGTCAAGGATCTTTAAGCCTTCTTCCAAAGTCAACGCCGCACGCATGATCTCTGTTATTATCCCCAAGGGGTAATAGAACCCTTCCCGCCAGGAGATAACCTGGACGCAGAAGAACTGACATCTCCTCGTCTCCTGGCTGATCTTCTCACAGCTGACCACCTTGTACTTCCCGTTGATAAGCCTGCGGATGGGAATGACGTTGGGCTTCTCCTTCAGCCCTGGGACAAATATCTTGGTGACGGTGGGATCGATGGGTATCATCACCCGGGGATCAAACTCATCCATCATGCAGATGAAGGTGCGTTCTCTCTCCGCACGCTTTAGGATGCCCACCACCTTCCCCTGCGGACGGTGGACGCCACTGTCAGCCGTGCTGCTCTGCAGGATCTCCACCAGCACCTCGTCCCCGCTGAAGGCTGTCCCACAGTGAACTCTGCCCTTGATCTGAATGGTCATGGCAGGGGAGTCGTTGAGGGTGAAGGCAGAAGCTCTGTCGAACCCTTCTTTGATCAGCTCGCACCTCTTGTACATCTTGGGGTGCATGTGCAGGTACTCCTGCATCATCTGAGAAGAGAAGCTGACGTATTCCTTCCTGCCTTCCCACAGGTGTGAAGCCTCAGACTTCACATTCAGCAGGCCTTCCTCAGACACAGTCACCATCACGTTCTTGCTCTCATCCAGGAGCTCCTGCAGGATGGGATCATCAGGATTGATGCTCTCAGTCTCAGAGCTCCAGGAAGCTGTGTCACTGTCCTCCTCATCCTCCTCTGGGCTCCTCCTGCTCCAGCTCTCCTTGTCGCACGCAGCTTGTTTGATCTGGGACATTGTCAGATTCTCTGGGAAGATGCTCCTGTTCTCGATGCACTCCTGGATGAAGCGCTTCCATACCTTGCTGCACTGGCCATGGGAGCACAAGGCCACAGCATCCCCCACTGCAACAACCAGTGACTGAGCCCGGGTCATGATGGTGTTGAGCACTCTGGCTTCGTTGAAGAACTCGAGGTGGTGGGAGGATGAGACGAGCAGGCTCTTGCTGGTGTGGACTGTGCTGATGATGATGACCCGGAACTCCCGCCCTGCACCAGAGGGGACAAAGGAAAAGTCACTCATGGGAACCCAATGAGGGAGACCCTGTCTGGCTGCTGCCCTGTGCTCTGCCCATCTACACAGTGTTACGTGGCTGTGGGCTGATGTAACCTCAGTTGGCTGAGTCATGGGAGCCACTGGCTGAATGGACTGGGGCTGTTCAGCCTTGAGAAAAGAGACTGAGAGGGGATCTGATCAATGGTTATAAGTATCTGAAGGGTGGGACACAGGGGGACATGGGCAGCCTCTGCTCAGTGGCTGTGGGGACAGGACAAGGGGCGATGGCCTCAAGTTGGAGCACAGGGAGTTCCACCCCAATCTGGGGAAGAACTTTTCCCCAGTGAGGGTGAGGGAGCCCTGGGACAGGCTGCCCAGGGGGGTGTGGAGTCTTCTTCTCTGGAGAGATTCCAGACCCATCTGGACCTGTCCTAGGGAACCTACTTTGGCAGGGAGTTGGACTTGATGATCTCTGGAGGTCCCTTCCAACTGCTACAACTCTGTGGTTCTGTGATCTGATGTGAATAAAGCAGCTCTTGGGGATCATGAGGACCTCCAGGCATGAACCAGGATGGATACCACAAGGCCACCACCATACACACACCAGGGAGGGAATGGCAGTGTGGAGAGAGGAGAAAGACAAGGTGCTGGACCAGTTCAGCCATGAATCCCCATGGAGCAGCCCCATATGCTCAGTGCCACCAGCAGCCACCCCTCACAAACACAGGCAGAGTTTGCTGTGAGTCCCAAACTCCTTGGGGAGAGGAGGGTCTTGCCGGAGCAAGAGCAGTGACCACTCACAAGAATGCCTCCCCCCTCCAGGATGACAAATAACAAACAGCAAGTGGCACCCCAGTGATTTCAGAGCTGGGAAGAGACTGCAAAGAAAGGGTGTGGAGATCAGAAACACCCCCCGGGGTCAGTTATCCTCACCATGAGGAGTCCCAGCTGCACAATAAAAAAAACCAACCCAAAACAAACAAAAACAGGGATGAGTCATAAACTAAGTCCTTGAGGACAAAACCAGCCTATCCTCCTCGTCACCCCGAGCAGCAGACTCCTCCTTCAGCAAGCTGGCGTGTGAGTTTTGTGACTGGTACCCACAGGCCACCCCAGTTTCAGTTCCCTTCTATGCCCAGCCTCCCCCCCTGGTACTTGGGCCTTCACATGATTCACACATGCTCAAGTCCCTGGGGTCTCACTCCTGGGGGGGTTTCACCCCCTACAACGTGGGGTCCATGTGTTTGGAAGGAGTTGACAGTTGGGTGTGGATTTAATTCAGTGGGAAAACTTATTTGCTAAGGAAAGGACAAGACCCAAAGAATTACCCACCAGAAGGGTCTGGAAAGCAGCCAAAGGATTCCCAGGCACTGCCTCCTAAGCAGCGCTCCGTGGGCAGTGGCAGAGCCATGGGGAAGGGCAGGGGAGCTCTGCTAACAGCACAGCACGCACCCTCTGCCATGAGCTCAGCCAGGTATTTCATGTTCTAGCAAGGAGGACAGTGTTAGGATGCCAGAAAGCCCTCTGCTACCGACCCAGCAGCTCTTCCCCCTGCTCATCACACAGCAACTGTAGCTGTGATAGACTCTCTTGTCCACTAACATGACTGCAGAAGTTCTCCCTAGCAGACAGGAGACCTCAAAACACAGCCAGGCATGACTAACTATTGCACAAGACACAAACCTGGCAAGTTCTCATAGTTTTCTACCACCACATCTTGGAGCTGCTTCTTTCTCAGCTCTTGTCTTGTTGCAGAAACCTGGGAAGAAAGAAAATGGCACAACTGAATATAGTTTCAGCTCAGAAACCCCTTCTCCACTGCAGGCCACCCCAGAAAGTTGCTTGACAGCAATCACACTTCAGCCAGTGCTCTCAGTCTGCCCTACTGTCAACCTGCCTAGAGGATGCTGAAAGAAATCTGCAGTTAAGAAGATTTCCTTCAGCATCCTCTGCTCCAACTACCCACACTACTCAGAGGGCGCCTCAAAAAGCCACTGGTGGCACACAGGACCCCAGATCCCCTGTTTTTGTTAGCTCAAGAGGCAGGTTTATGATAAAGAGAGCCCAGCATTTATCAGGGAGCAATTAGAGAGCGGTCAGCAGTGCATGTATACCCTCTTCAGGTGGGGAACATACCTGCATCCCATGGGAGACCACACAGATTCTCTTCAGATCTCGGGGACCCCACTCATCTGGCCACCTCTGATAGATCTCCTTCACTTTCTCAGCCACTTCTGTTATCTCAGAGGTGTTGTGCCAAGAAATCATGGACATATCCCTTTCAGCCACACCAGACACATGGCAGAACATGAGTGGGTAGATTTCGGGATGGGGTGGGATGTTCCCACTGGCTTGGATAGCGTTGCCTTTGCCGACGTAGAACTGCTTGGAGACGAACTCGATTATGCCTGCAGTGGAACGGTAGTTCTCATTGAAGATGATCCTGCTCTTCATGGCCACTTCGTGTCTCTCTCTCTGGTAAAACTGAAAGAGTCGGTTTAGCAGGGTGTGATCAGCAGATTGTCCATCCCCAACACAGAACAGCTTCGGGGTTATCTGCATGTGGTCCCCAGCGAGGACAATCCGGGTCTCAAAGGTGGCGTAGGAGAGGGGAACCAAAGCTTCACACTCCAGCATCTGAGCAGCCTCGTCGATCATGATGTGGGTGAAGTAGCCTGAAGCAACCTTCAGGTTCTTGGATAACATGGAGGTGGTGATGATGATGCGGTGCCTGTCGATCTCTGCCTGCGTGGGGTGCCGGAAGGAGCGCTGGTCTGGAGAGAGGCAGCAGTACATCTGAGTGATGGGGTCTGTCAGGTTGATGTGACGGTCAGTGGAGATAATTCTCAGGGGAACAGCCCATGGGTGCCCACTGGTCACGTAGTTATGGAAATACTCCCGGATGTAGATGTCAGCAGCACTGGAAAGGAAGGGAAGTGGAACTTATCAGGGAATGGGAAGTGCTGCTCCCAGTGCTGTGACCAGCATCCCAATGTGCTGTCTCAGCATTCAGCAACACCCCCCCAAAATCTCCCCCAGCTTTGGCTGGAACACGCTCATCACAGGGGATGCTCCCACATGCGCAGTGCAGCCGGTGTTCACGCAGACACCCGTTCCCAGCCTATTTTGAGAGCACGGTTTCAAGTAGGAGTTGAGACTTGAGACTAGAGCATCTCTCCATGCCGGGGTGGAAAAACCCAACGTGCCTAACAAAACCTCTGCCCCTGCTTCTGCAGGGCCATGGACCTCTCCTCTGACAGCTAACCATCCCCAGCTGGGGTGGGGGTTCCAAGCTCTGCACAGCAGAAGCTTCCAGCCTGAAGCAGGCTCAGATTAGCAGTCACCCATCTATTATACATTAGCAGCTGAGGCGGTGACAGCGGACACTCTTTTCAGCGTATCTGCTCTAATTTTAACAGCCTTGTCCTGGTTTCTCTGAAGGCAGATTCATGGCAGCCAGACCTGATCTGCATTTGCTCTTTCCCCAAACTGCCTGGAAAAATAATAACAACAATAACAACAATGATAATAAATGCCACGTGCACAGAGCACGGTAGACTTCAAGGGCAAGTAGAGCACAGCAAGGTCAGGCAATGGCCTTCTGCTTCTTCTTATACCAAGTAAAGGCCAGGAAGAATCACAGAATCACCTGGGTTGGAAGAGCCCCTTCAGATGATGGAGTCCCACCACAGCCTAACCCTGCCCAGCCAACCTCCAGACCGTGTCCCCAAGCACTTCATCCACACGCCTTTTAAACCCCTCCAGGGATGGTGACTCCACCACCCCCTGGGCAGCCTGTCCCAGTGCCTGACAGCCCTTTCAGTGCAGAAACTCTTCCTGATCTCCAACCTGCATCTCCCCTGGGGCAATTCCAAGCCATTCCCTCTCCTCCTGTCACTTGGCACCCCAGAGAAGAGCCCGACCCCGACATCTCTGCAGCCGCCTTGCAGGTAGTTGAACTGTCTCTCCAACCCCATTCCCATTTTATAATGAGGCAGGAATATGCTGCCTCTTCCACAAAGCCTTCCCCCCCTGCCAGGCTTCTTCCTTGCAGGAAACACTAGAGCAGTTGAAGACATATTAAAACAAAATTGAGTTCATTTAAAGAAGTCATTGACATGCATACTAAGAAAGGGCAGCTCAGCTCCATCTCATCCACCCTGGATCCCTCTCATCCCACCAGGCAAGCGATGGCCCAGCTTGCTTGGACCTCACCCACAGCTCTGGCTGCCTCTTCCCTCACACCCTGCTAACCTGTTAGTGTGTGTGCAGATCAGCACCCGCGTGTTGGGCTGCCGGAGGATCTCCAGGGTGGCCATGGCCAAGGTGAAGGTCTTCCCAGTGCCAAAAGGCCCATAGATGAGAAGAGGAGGGACCTGCCGACTGCTGGTTGCTCTGCCCGTGATGAAGGAGATGGCTAATTTCTGCTTGCTGTTCCCTTTCTGTGGTGACCCAAGAGAGTAAGGGATGGAGCAACTGGCGACATCTGGGAGGACCAGCTTCTCATCCAACAGGCGGTCCACAGCCTGGTGCCACTGTCGGAACAGCAGCTGGTCGATTTGGAACTGGATCTCCACTTTGCGGGACGAGTTTGGCTCGAAGTTCAGCTCTGAGCAGCATCTCTTTGGTATCTGTAGCCAGATGGTCTTCTCGGTGGTGGCTTTATGCTCCACACTAACCTCATAAACCTGATTGTCTACGGGTGGGTCAAGTGCCAGGAGAGCAGTGGGCACAGACCTGCTCAGCAGATAGCCCTCGTCTGTGTCCGTCGAGAGGTTGTAAGGTGTAGGCACTTCAGCAAACAGCTCACCAGAGACAGCAAACTTCATCCCCATGGAGAGGCTTTGCAGTATGTGGGTCAGCGAGATGAGGACCCGCAGGTTGAGTCTGGAAGGAGAAAACGCCCAAATGAACAGCAGAGAACTGGCCCATCCCATCAGTTCATCAGCAACCGCCCTCCCCGCTGCAGAGGGGGGATTGCCACCTACAGCCAGAGAGAGTCTGCCAGCCCCCTGAGCACAGTGACAGGAATCTACTCCGCCCTCGTGAGGCCCCAGCTGGAGTCCTGTGACCAGATCTGGGGCCCCCAATACAAGAAGGATGTGGAACTGTTGGAGAGGGGTCAGAGGAGCCACAAAGATGCTCAGGGGGCTGGAGCAGCTCCCCTGTGGAGAGAGGCTGAGGGAGCTGGGCTTGTTCAGTCTGGAGCAGAGAAGGCTGCGGGGGGACCTCATTGCAGCCTTCCAGTGCCTGAAGGGAGCTTATAAGCAGGAGGGGATTCAACTTTTTAAAAGGATAGACAATGACAGGACAAGGGGAATGGATTAAAACTAAAGGAAGGAAGGTTTAAATTGGATATTAGGGGGAAGCTCTTTGCAGAGAGAGTGGTGAGGGGCTGGAACAGGCTGCCCAGAGAGGGGGTGGGTGCCCCATCCCTGGAAGTGTTCAAGGCCAGGTTGGATGGGGCCCTGGGCAGCCTTGTGTAGCTCCAGGCCTGGAGGTTGGTGTCCCTGCCTGTGGCAGGGGGTTGGAGCTCTGTGATCCTTGGGGTCCCTTCCAACCCAGACCAGTCTATGATTTTATGATTCTATGAATCGTGCCTTAAGACAATCCAGGGCCTCAGGACAAGACCCGGCCCTTCCTCTCCCATCACTGCCCAGCCAGCATCTATCTGGGCAGGTTTCCATTTCTCTGGGAAGGGTCTTCAGGACCCAACCCAGAAGAGACAGAACCTTCAGTAGCAGCCGGACCCCAAGGGTCTGCAATGGACCTGTGGTCCACAGCGAGGAGGAACCCCTTTGGCTCTCCAGCTGGCACTTACTTGGCAATCAGAGCCTGTTCTGCTTCTTCCTCACGGAAGAGGAAGCTGTGCATCCTCTCCCGGTAGTTGAGACGGGTGATGGGAATGGCTGCACCACCCTCACGCTGGTAGTCCAGTGCGAGAGCAGGAGGCTTGTACTTGGCCAGCAGATCCACGTCTTCGCCCGTCCTTGGCACGCTGGGAACGATGATCCGGTTCCCTCTGTCCCATCGCACGAAGTTGACGGGGCGGCTGCTCTCCCTGCTGCTGGGGACGTGCTGGGGGGTGTCCCGCTGACCCACCTTCACCTTGATCTTCTGTATGAGGACGGGGCGGCTGCCGAAGTCAAACACCACCCACTGCTCGAAGGTGCCCAGCGTGCAGCACTCCATGCAGACCTCCACCAGCGCGGTGGGTGGGGAGGAGGGCAGGGTGGCCACGTGCTCCCCACGGATGTAGTGGAGGCCCCGGGAAAGCCCGTTCCCTGAGAGGTAGAAGTTGACTCCGGGTTCCCGCTTCAGAAGTGCCACGTGCAGCAGAGGCATCTGCCAGTTGAGGAGAAGATGGGGATAGAGTGAGGGCAGGGGATACAGGATGAGGTGCTTCCAGCAGCATCCTACCCAAAGCTGCCGCAGGAACCGAAGGCCACGCTGGACCTACAGCACACTTGAACTTCTCCTTAAAGGAGCCTATTCCTTGTGACACCCCACAGTGATCATTTTAAAGTCTTAAAGATCCCCAGGTTTCAGTTTGATAGCAAGTGAGCCAGGCTGCTGTAAATGTGAAACCTCCTGCATTGGAGAGGACAATTGGACCCAGCCTTCTGCCCCCGACACCCACATAATCCTGGGCAGGAAAGCAGATGAACCGTGTTTGTGGTGATACGTGGGAGGTGCTGAGAGCAGCCAGATCCACCCGAGCCCCACTGCACAAGACAAGACATGAGGCACGGTGGCTGCACCCCTCATGTACAGCCCCAGCTCAGGCACCACCCAAGCCTGAGCTGCTCCCCAATACCTAACACACATCCTTATTTGGACACCCCAAACTCTCCATCCTTCTGCCTCTTGTAGAAATAACAAGTAAAATAAAAATAACCAAACCCCCTCAAGGGTCAAGGACTGTGCAGAGCAGCAGGCACTGCCAGCAGCTACCAGCCTCCTGCACACAGGGCTAGGCTCACCTGGGAGTGGACCTTGAACTTCCACTGGTACTTCATCTTCCTGTCCTCTGCCTGCACATGCAGGGGCTGCTCACACACAACTCTGACCCCCTCGACATGTTCAGACATCTGTGGGGGAGGCACAAGAGGGGCGTGAGCGAAGGCGACATCCCAGGGACACAGCTCGGTGCCCTCCATGGGGCATCTTCATCCTTGGACATTACACTACATCCTCCCAAGGGGGGACAATCAGTAAAGCCTCACAGTCCTCACAGTCAGCATCCCCACGCAGCAACCTTGGGGAATGGTGGGTGCCCCATCCCTGGGGGTGTTCAAGGCCAGGTTGGCTGGGGCCCTGGGCAACCTTGTGTAGCTCCAGGCCTGGAGGTTGGTGGCCCTGCCTGTGGCAGGGGGGTTGGAGCTCTGTGACCCTTGGGGTCCCTCCCAACCCAGCCCAGTCTGGGATTCTATGATTCTATGAAAGGACAGCCGGGTACTCTGAGCAGGCTCTTGAGCTGCTCAAAAGGGGTGAAGGAATGGGGACACAACAGCCCTTTCTGCATCACCGTTAAAGGTGAGCAGTGGGCTGTGTCCCCAAGCTCTGCCACAAGAGGCTTCTCATGACACACCACACCACAGCACACCAACGTGCTCCCACCCTGCTGCCCACGACTCACAATCAACACTTCGTTGGAGCAATTCCTGTACTCGGAGATGAGCCGGTCCTGGTAGGACAGAAGCCCTTCCTTCAGGGCCTGCTTCTTCTTCTTCACAGCAACCTTCACCCTCTGGATCCACTCCTGCAGCTCCTCAGCAGAGTGAGCCTTGGTGCAGCTGTTCCCCATCTCACACACCTCCGCTCTGTTGGGAGAGAGGCACCCTGGGTGGTACAGGGGTTCTGGGGAGCCAGCACCCCTCTTCCCCACCACGTTGGGTGGGTGTCTTACCTGCTGCACAGCGAGAACTTGGTCAGCCCAAGCGGTGGTGCACGATGGACCCACTGGACAGAGGTGTCTGCTGAGAGCATCTGCAAGTGCTCGATGGAGGAGCAGTGGCTCTCAAAGCTCTCCTGGGAGCTGAAGGTCACCAGGCAGACCCGGCAGTAGAAATGCACTGGCATGGGTGCTGCTGGCTCGCTGTTGGTGCTGGAGCTCCCCGAGGATGGCAGCAGGTCGGAGCGAACCAAGCCATGCTCCCTCTCGGCCTCCCAGACAGCCATCTCCACGTCGCTGTGGGCGTACTGGCAGCGCTGGGGACCGTGCTTGCAGGGCTGGCCCCGGGAGACGAACCTGCAGTAGCTGAGGGTGGGCATGAAGTCGGGGCAGGGCCGGATGGCAGTGTACTGCTGCTTCCTCCTGCTGTCCGACACCACGTGCACCAGGAGAGGGTCCCAGGTGCGGTGGAAGTCGCAGAGCCAGCCCTGGCTGCCCGCCGAGATGCGCTGGGGGCAGCCGAAGAAGCAACGCCTGCAGATGGCCTGGAACTGCCCCCCAAATTCGCTGATGATCTCGCTGGCGGCGCTGGCCATGGTGGGGGCGGCGGTGGGGTGAGCCCCCAGCTGCGCCTGCAGCACCGCTTCCTTCAGCCAGCGCCGCTCCAGCTTCTGATCCCTCTCAAAGTTCCAGACCATGGCCTCCTCTGGGCTCCAGGCGAAGGTGCATTGGCTCTTGTGCTTCCTGCAGCCCAGCCCCAAGACATAGTACCTGCAGACGGCGTAGTGGGCTGGGTTGGGGAAGCCCGGCCGCCTGGACACCTTCCTCCATGCCGAGCTCCAGCGGCTGCGGCATCGGGCCAGGAGGATCTCGTACATGCACTTGTGCTCCACCTCTCGCAGCTGGTAGGTGATCTCGTTCTCCTTCACGCTGCACTTGGAGCAGACCAAGCGCAGCTCCAGGTGCTGCTGGAGGTTGCCCAGTGGCACCACCAGGCCATTGGCCATCGGCATCCTCGGCAGCGGCTTGAGCGGAGCAAAACCAACGGTGGGAAGTTCCTACAAGGCGATGATGCCAGGGGGAGGAGGTGCCATGGAGCAGCCGTGTCCTAGCTCACTACGTACCTGCCAGCCATTGGTGCGAGTTCACAAAGCCTGACAAAGAAACAAGGAACATGCGACTTAGCAGGAAACATCAGCTGGTTCCTGGCTGGGTGCACACAGAGGCACCGGCACAGCCTGGCCCTGCTCGCTTCCACCATCCAGGAACCTCACCCAGCACCCGAACCCACCTGGCACCCTCGGCATCGAAGCACTGGGGGTCTGCCCCCACATGCTCACCCAGCTCCATGTCCCCACAGCTGTGTCCTGCAGGGACCAGGCTGCCAAGCAGCAAGGGCTCCTGGCAGGACTCAGCCTGGTCCCCGGTGTGCCACAGCCTGCCGACTGTCAGCAGTTACCACCCGGCACGGGAGAACTGGCTGCAGCAGTGGCTGCCCTGGGGGGCCCAGCACAGCCCCCACAGCAGCCACTGACCTCCTCCCAGACCATGGCCGGATGATCTGACTTCCTCTTCCCGCTGCCGCGCCTCCCCCACCTCGGTTCACTCCTGCCAACTTTCTTCTTCCTGCTCTCTCCTGTTGATCAGGCCAGGCAGCCCCTCGCCAAGCAGGAGAAACCCATCTCCAGCCACCCCCCCCCAGCTCATCCCGCCCTGTGGCTCAAAAATATTAATTCAAATTAATGCACAAAGCAACCACCCTCTTTGCTCCTTGGATGCAGCACCCGAGGCCGGGAGGCAGGCATGCTGGAACAGGGACCTGCCGGCATCTCCTCCAGCCAACAGCTCGGTAAACATCCGGCTGGGAGAGCTCTGGCCGGGTGTGAGGAAGGTGACTCACGGCTCCTTGCCCACCGTGGCCACTGGCTCTGGCATTTGCCAGCAGTTTCCTGGGTAACCAGAGGTCAGGAGCATCCCTAGGAATGATGCTGGCAGGTTTGGTGGCTGGGCCACCCTGCTCAGGGTAAAGGGAGCCCGCTGGGGCTGATCTGTGGGCAGGGTGCTCTGCCAGACAAAGCCACCAGCCTTGTGCTGAGCATCTGCCTCCGGGTCCCGACCCGCAGCCACAATGGGC
Source organism: Porphyrio hochstetteri (assembly GCA_020800305.1). Classification (NCBI taxonomy): domain Eukaryota; kingdom Metazoa; phylum Chordata; class Aves; order Gruiformes; family Rallidae; genus Porphyrio; species Porphyrio hochstetteri. The sequence goes on along the minus strand of CM036921.1, from coordinate 16,121,931 downwards.
TGGCCCTAGGGCTGTATTTACAGCTGTGGTCTGGAACACAACAGAGCAGGGGGGGGCAAACTCTGCCCTCCTTCTGTGGAAACACTTTTAATTCAGACTCCTTCCCCCACCTCTGGGATAAACAGGGGGGTTGGTGCTGAGCAAGGTGGGCAGTGGTGGGCTGAAGAACCTGCTCCAGCAGAAGCTCCAGGAAGCAAAGAACAAGCTGGGGCTTTGGGGGAAAAGTGGCTGTAGCAGCACCCGCTCTCCAGCTCACCAGCAGCGAGCTCCTCACATCCCACCCCAGTGCCACAGCACCCACCCGCTGCTGAGCTAGGAAGCAATCACCTAATCCTACTCCTCCGCCAGGCATCAGGCTGGACACACGCTCGGAGGGTAAACACCAGCCCTGCTTATCTCCCGGGCCTGGCAGCGAGCCTGGCGCTGCCCACAGCCGATACTTTCTGTTTCGGCAAGCGCGAGACTCGGCGCTTGAGCCCCACAGCAGCACCAGCTCTTCCCCCACCACGATTCGGGTCACTGTGCCACCCCATCGGCTCTCTGCACCCAGAGCTAAGTCACCCAGACTCATCTCTGCGCCTTAGTTTCCACAGCTGCCCTCCCATGCAGGCCAGAGGCACTGAAAGCATCACCCACGGCTGCTGCTTGGGCAGCCTGGTCCTGCCACACCTCTGCCTGGCTGCTTAGCTAGAAGTTGTCCAAACCTACAGCATCTGCAGGGACCACCTCAGGCTGTACCACCCCCATGCTGTGTCCTGTGGGCAGCCAGGTCCAAAAGCCCAGCAGAGCCCGCAGCACAAGGGCTAAGGAAGAGCATCCCTGAGCTGGAATGGGACTGGAGCCAGCAGAGAGACAGGGTATCCCCATCCTCCAGCTGTAACAAAGTCACAGTCCTCAGAAGAAAACAGTTTCAGCAGCACAGCCACTGCACAGGGTGCAGCACAGCTCTTTCTTTGCTCTAACAACAACAGGATGGGGCCACAGCAGAGGTTTCAGTGCCACCTGACCACCAACTGATGCAGAGAAACTGTTCCATGCTGAGATAAAATAACTTGGGAAGCAATAACGATATAGGAGAGCACCTACAGGCAATAAAAAGGCAGGAGGGGATGGGGATGCTGTCTCTCCTGCCCAAGGACACCAAGAGATGCTCTGCTGATCCCCAGTGAGATAACCAAGGCAATGCAGTGCTGGGACAGGGCTGCAGATCCTGCACCTGGGCATTGCTCCCACCAAACCCCCACAGGGTCATTTACACCTGCAAACCCCCCTGGCCACCAGGAACAAAGGCAGCAGTTTGGGGAGACCTGGTCTGCCCTGAGCACGGCTCTGCAGGACCCTGGGCTGGGCTGTTGGAAGGGAAACCCTTGCGCCTTTTGGGGGGCAAATATCCCTCCTGCCATAGCACGGGGAGACTGTTTGTCTTTGGCCAAAGCACGATGCTAAGAGGGAGCATTCCTGCTGGGCTTTACCCAGGAGGTCAGGAGTCAGCTGGAGCTAAGCTGGACCCCAAGGCAGAGGCAGGGATGTCCAGCTGCTGCAGGCTCAGCTCATCGTAGGTCCTCACAGGCTCTGGCAAGGTGGGGGCTGGCAGTGGGCAGGGCAGGAGAGAGGGCAGGGGGAGACACAGCAGCAAGGGGCCAGGAACACCCAAGGGGACCCCAGGTCATGCTCAGCCTATGAAGTTGGTGGGGGCAAGTAGCGTGTTCCCATGAGAACCAGAGCTTATTTTGGGGCAATATCTGGGGCTTTGGGAACACTGGAGTTTCCCTCCACCAGCAGCTTCACTTTCCTTCCTCTGAAGCATCCTCCTTAGGATGAGCCCTGCTGGGACAGGCACTGGCACTCAGGATTTGTGCAACATCTGTGCAAGGCTGTCACAGGTGGCAACTCCAAAATACCTCAGTAACACACACAGGAGAGGGTGAAATCTGACAGCCAGTGCTTGGCTCCACGGAACAGGAGCTGAGCTTCCCTGTCCCAGCACATCCACAGAGCTGTGTGGTCCCCAGCAGCGATGATACCGACCTGTTCAGTTAAACACTTGAAGAACTATCCATAAAGACTGTCTGGTATTCACCCCAAAGGCAGGGCATCCCAGTTTGGAAAAGCTAAGAGGGAATATTCCACCTTTAAAGGGTCAGTTTCCCAGCTGTTTCTTTCTTTAAGAAAGTGCTTGATTTTGAGCATGCTGCCTGAACGTGCTTTGGGTCTGGAGGTGGGAGGAAAGAGGAAGTGAAAACCTCTAAAAGTCTGTGTTCAGCACCAGCACCAAAGCCAAATTAAGATCTTTTTCTCTCTGCAATCATCATATACCAGAATAGAAAGGAAAAAAAGTTACAGGAACTTTTGAAACCCAAACCCAGGCAGAAGAGAGAGGTGGGGCACGGGGCAGCTTGGGGAGCGCACCATAAGATAGCAGTCCTGCTGATAGTAAAACTCTGATGTCAACAGGGCAAAATCCAAGTGCCCTGAGGAAGGCAGGAGCTGATCAAGAGGAGTATTTGCCAGGAAGCCACAAATGGGGAACTGAAAGCTGAATCTTGTGCATTTTAAGAAAAAAGAATTTAAAAACCAAGCCTGGGTCCTGAAGAGCCCAGCCTGGTGTTTGAAGCCACTCGGGTGAAACAAGGCACTGCAGCAGACAGAGGGGCTGGTTTTGTGTACACCCAGCTCTGCACCTGCTCACAGAGGCTCACAGCCCCATCAGGGTACCTGTCTCTCTCCCAAACAGCACGTACCCTCTCCAGGCACAGCCCAGCACCGGACCAGCCTTGCTGCAAACCAAACCAAACCAAACCAAACCAAACCGTGCCACCACCTCACTACCAGCATTTCCTCCGTGCTGGGGAAGATGCTTTGGGTCTGGGCTGGGCCATGCTGCATCCGAGCATCGTCCCTCAGCAGGCACCTCACTGGGCTGTGCTGGCACCAGGGCTAATCACCTTTCCCTGGAAATGGCAAGTGGAAGCATGGCTGGGGTAGAGAAACGCTCAGCGTGGTTTTACACCTGAGTCCTGATGCTCTGGACCCCTCTGCCACCCCATCCCACCGTGAGGAAGGTGGCCTTCTGTCAGCTCTTGCCTCAATTAATGATTGACAGGACGTTAAGCAACACGCTGCATTGGGGCAAGCCAATCGATCAGAGCAAGTGACATGGGTCAGAGTGCTGGGACAGCCCTCTGTGGGGATGGGGACAGGCCAGCAGCATGCAGAGGGGCTGTGGTCCTGCACCTCAGTTATAGCTCCCAGGCACACAAGGACCTGGGGACCAGGGAGCTTTTCCTCTCAGCTGTGAGTGCCTGGAGCAGCGGTGTGAGAGGAGCAGAGCATCCCCTGGCACGCTGCGTGTGGCGAGCCCAGCCGGGCTGGATAAAAGGTTTGGCACCACTGGCAGAGGAGCTACCCCGCAGATGCTGCCCCAGCTACCGCCTGCGGTTATCCTCCTCCCTGCACGGCAGCCACGGCCCCTCCAGCATTTCCCTCCCGGGCAAAACCAACCTCGGAAGTTCCTGGGGCCCCTCCTTTCCCTTCTGCCTCTTTCAGCAAGACAGTTCGCTTCGCATCCCGCCCGAAGAGCTGTCACCACAGCCGGGACACCGCTGCCCGGGTCGGTGGGCAGATGCGAACCCCCCTGTTGGCGCACGACATCCGAGCCCCAACTCCCCGCGTTAGCCGGACCCAGCTACGAAAGCGTGAGAAGTTCGTGGGGAGCCCCCCGAAGCGGGTGCAGGGACCCAGAGTCGCTTGGGGATCCCTTCCCAGAGGCAGCGCCGCGCACCCTGCCAGCCCGGGCGCTCCCTGCCCTCCGACCCCAGGCTTTGCACCCCAAGACCTGCACCCCGACCGCGATCCCCCCATCGATCTCCCTCCCTCCCTCCCTCCCTCCCTCCCTCCCTCCCCCGAGAGCGCTGCTGCGCGGGCAGGGATGCTGCGATGGGGACGGGAGCGGGCGGGTGCTGAGGGGGATGCGCACCCCTCATCGCCCCGAAGGACCCCGCGCCCGGCAGCACCCCAAAGAACGCCGCGGGGCTACCGGGGGCACGCTGAGCCCCGCAGCACCCCAGGGTGCCCCGCAGCAGCCTCCCTCCCCCTTGCAGACCCCCGCACCGCTCTCACCGCTGCCGCAGCCGTGGGGGGACCCGGGGACTCGCTGCCGCCGGCGGCAGTTTCGTTTCTGGGGCCTCCCCGCATTCAAACCGGGGCCGGACTTCGCGGAAATTACATCACGGCGGCCCCGCCCCGCCCGCCGGCACCGGGGGGAGCCGGCACCAGCACCGGCGGTACCGGCTCTCCACCCCGGTCCCGTTCCCCGCCCCCTCCTGCACCCCCCACACTCCGCATCGGGGGACGAGCTGCCCACCCGGTCCTGCCCGTCCATCCCTGCCGCGTCCATCCCCCCCCCGTTCCACATCCCCCCCCGGCCGGGGATGCTCCCGGTGCCGCCGGCCGCCGCTCACCCGCGGAGGGTCGGGGCGCTCCCGCGCTCGGCTTCAGTCCGGTACCCGGGAGCGGCGGTACCGGCTCCCAAGCGAGTTTTTCAAGCGGTCCGGCGGCAGCCCCGGTGCCCAGCCCGGCCAGCCCCCCAGTGAGCCCCGGAGCCCGGCGGCCTCCGCTTGATAAAGGCTTCCGGGAGGGGCGAAGCGCCGGGCTCCTTTCTGTTCGTCAGCATCACTTTCGTTTTCCATTCCTCTCCCCGCCTGACGTACACCCAGCTGCAGAGTTCAGCCTCGAAACAGGAAAAACCCCCAAAACAAATCCACCCCCAGCGGCCAGAATCCCAGATCTGCATTCTTGGTGCAGGGCGGCAGCACCCACAGCCTGGGCGCCCCGATCCTGCGCCCTGGTTTGCAGGCACATGCCATTGCACAAGCACCACTGCCTGATGCTCAGCACCCGGGGTGTGGGGGGTGCTCAGCCCCCTCCCAGCGCTGCCCCTTCCGAGCTCACCCAGCTGAACCCACAGCATGACCCAAGGCAGCACCCATCCCCGTGGGTGGGTTGGTGCTGCCATAAATTGAGGGTAAGCACAGCCAACCCTGCTAATGCTGCAGCCTGAGAACCCCCCCCAAAAAACACACACATCCAAGCAAAAGGCCCAGGAGGTTTCTCCAGACCCCAGGACCACAGCGCATCTTCCCAGCAGCCTGGACACAAGGCTTTAGAGAGCATCGACTTGCAGAGCAGACCCCGTGCTCAGCCCAGCGAGGCAGCCAGGCCCCAATCTTCCCCCCTAATACAATTATCTTCATGCCAGCAGCCAGCTGCAAGCCCTGGAAAGCAACCAGGCAAAGGCACCACGCCTCCAACCACCGGCGACCGTACAGGATTGGAGGCAAAGTTTCCCCTCTGGCAGAGATGCTGTTAAATCCCTCTGTCAAGGGATGGGCACATCAGACTCGGTGACGCTGTGCAGGTGCCTGACACAAAGCCAGGGTCAGCCAGGGAAATTAGAGCTTGCCCTCAAAACAAGGAGGAGGAAGAGGAGGAAACGCAGAGGAGCTGAGAGCCAGCCCTCGGGGCTCACAGGCAGCGGAAGCAGGGGAGGTAGGAGGAGCAGGGACGGGTTTCTGGTGTGTTTGTCAACACAGAAGGGAAGAGTAAGAGGAACAACATTTTCTGCTTTCCAGCTTTGTGTGGTGGCACCCATGGGGTGTCTCAGAGGGAGACCACTCCCACCAGCAGCACCCCACAGAGCCCCAAGGGAGAGGGCCTTGCACACCAGGGAGGGGTGAGGTGTTGTGCAGGCTTGAGGGCACAAGATGCACCCCACCAGAGCAGTGGGTGGCTGTGCAAACCCGCCTGGTCCATACCCTGAAGCCCCAGCACCAGCAGACCTGCATCCATGCTGGCTGCCTGAGGTGGGGACGTGGGCACCGAGCTGCTCTCTGCTCCCATCTCTGCCACCAAGGAGCAAGTGGGTGGCTGCACCTTGCAGCAAGAGCTGAGCCCACAGAGCCCCCACACTGCCCAGGAAGGGGCCTCTGGTCTTTCCCCTCCAGCCACCATGGGAACTGTTACCAGCCAGGGCAGCATCAGGGCTGTGTCCCCACGCAGGAAAGGAGCAGTCCCTTCCCTTGGGCCAGGCCAAATTGCTCACAGAGGGGTCAGCTCCCACATGGAGCCAGCACAGGCACTGGGACATGCAACAGCGATGGAGCCCATCCCCATGGGCAGAAACCCTCCTCCCCTCAGCAAACAGCTCTCTAACAGCCCAGGCATCAGCAGGCAGCAGTAAAACCAGAAGCAAATTGCCCTCAAACAGGGCTGAGCGTGCCAGGCTCAGCCCAGCAGAGCAGCCTTGGTGCTGCAGCTCCACACTGCTTTCACAGGAGGGATACACGAAGGTTTCCCTCTGGTTTTACAGGTGGGGTATCATCCCTAGAGCCCCGGCTCCAGGAGAAATGAGCTTTCACTACCTTATATAAAGCTCCCAGCCCTGCTCAGCCGGCTTAAAGAGGCAAGAGAAACACAGGAGGGACCCAGGGGAGAAGCCAGGCTCGGCTGTTACTTAATCCCTGGCTGGCAGAGGGGAGGAAGCCTCTGCCCAGGGCCTGCAGCTGAGGCAGGGAGGAGGCAAAGCTGCGTCACCACATCAACAACGTCAGGGTGGGGAAAAGCCGAAACCCAGCAGCTTCTGGCTTTATACAAACTGAAGCCCGGAGTTTCGGTTTCTGTTCCCGCAGCGACGTGACCACGGAGCAGCTTCTCCCTGAAGCCTCTGCTGCAGCTCTCCCTGCCCTGCCCCAGGCACGCTGCTGCTTGTGAGCTGCCCCAGGACCCCCTGGGAAGCGTAAGACCCTCCCCGCAAAGCTGCTGGAGCATCTCCTGCCCCGGTAACACCCTTAAACCAGCCCAGAGAAAGCCGGTGACTGAGGCAGTGGCAGTTTCTCCTCGCTCCCCAGCAGCTGCCGGGCAGGGATGCGGCGTGGCCGAGCTCACGGTGCTGCCGGTTGGATGCTCAGGCAGCAGGAGCCTCTGTGAGGCTTTTCCCAGGCTGCTCCTGCTGCTGCCCGGGCAAGGAACAGACGGCTGCGCTTCCAGCGCCGCACAGGCGGGAGGGAAACAGGGACTTGGCATGAGTCACCCGCAGCCCTTATGTAATTTGTCTCTGGGTGCGAGTCCTCTGCTCCCCGGCTCTGAGTGGAGCAGCACCCACGGGGTGCTGCCCAGCCCCGTGCCAGGGAGGAAAGGGTTGCACAGCTGAGCACCCAGGGGGGGTGGGAAGGCAGCACTGGGCTGGCAGAGCGGGGACCAGCAGGCACAGGGGACCCCCAGTTCACACAGCAGGGTGACCCACTGGGATTCACCCTGATGCTCCATGCACCCACCGCAGCCCTGGGAGCCCACACAAGCTCCATGGAAGCACACAGCCCCAAGCTCAGACTCACTGGGGAAGGAGAACAAGTCTAGGGGGGGGGTCTCCCCAGCACAGAGCCCTGGATCTCAGTGCCCCCAGCAGCACCTTGGGGATGACTCGCCCCCATGAGCGATGCTTTACCCCACTGCTGAAACCAGGGCTGAGGAACCAGGAGACAAAACAGACACACACCCCACTGTGTGACCTTCTCCCCAGCCAGAACACCTTGCACAGTCTCCAGTGGCTGCATCCTTACTGCATCCCACCCAGGGCCAGGTATCCACCTGCCAATAACCCCTGTTTACAGCTTGCTGTAGTCTACTTCCCCTCACTTTCCCCTCTCCAGCCCCAGCCCTACAGCCCAGCAAGTACCCAGCTGCCCTCCACAGAGCCAGGGAGCACTGGGGGCTCTCAAGAGCAGCACAGCCACCCCAGGAAGGAGCACGCTGCTGGAGAATCAGTCCTAGGGCATCACAGCCTGTCTCTCCAGGGACACAGGGCTGCAGAACCAGCACCTGCCTGGCCACCCCAGAAGCTGCTGCAAAGGGAGGGGAGGATTGCACCAGGCAAAATCCACTGGTGGAGCTTTTACTGCTTGGAGAGCTGTTTACATCCCCACCAAGTGCTGCCTTGCAGGGCAAAGTACAGCCCCACACTGGGAACATTTTGCTGCCGACGTGATCTGTAGTCTCCAGGGCAGGTGAAGGTGTGTGGAGCCAGGGAGGAACTGCTGCCTGCTGCCAGCTCTGCCCCGGCACTGGCTACCCATGGCTGTGTCCCCAGCACTGCTCAGACCAACACAGAGCTGCCACAAACCCTGCCCCAGCCCCACGCTCAGATGCCACCTCTCAGACACCCTCACAGAGGAGCCAGGAGGCTGCTCCAGCCATCCCCCTCCATCCTGACCACCCCCTCAACCCACAGCCCCAGGGAGCCTGGGTGGGATTGCCCAAAGCTGGTGTAGGGCACCAACACACCAACACTGGCACGGCTGGGGAAAGGGGTCCCTGTGGCCATGGGGGACCCTCACTCACCGTTGTAGCATGAGACCTGAGGGGTTCAGGCTCAAAACACACCCCCACATCCAGCTCAGCACCGCTGCTCACACTAGAGAGGTTAGGAGCAGCTCATGGTGATCACAAACCTTGATATCCCCTTGGTCTGGCATAAAACACCGTCCCAAGTACACAGACAGCCAGGAAGAAACCACCACGGTATCTTAACAGCTGGAGAGGGCAAAGCCTCTGATGAGGCTTATGGATTAAAACTGAAAGAAGGAAGGGTTAGATTAGATATTAGGGGGAAGTTCTTTGCAGAGAGAGTGGTGAGGGGCTCGAACAGGCTGCCCAGAGAGGGGGTGGGTGCCCCATCCCTGGGGGTGTTCAAGGCCAGGTTGGCTGGGGCCCTGGGCAACCTTGTGTAGCTCCAGGCCTGGAGGTTGGTGGCCCTGCCTGTGGCAGGGGGGTTGGAGCTCTGTGATCCTTGGGGTCCCTTCCAACTCAGACCAGTCTATGAGGCAGCACTCCCCATTGGCCCTGGCCCTGGGTCCAGGCCCAGCCAAAGGGAATCCAACTCCTGAGAGGATCAGTGGTTTCTCCCCCTGCTCCCGTGTCCCAGCTCTCCTCAGCACAGCTCCAGGAGCTGGTGGTTATCAGTGCTGGGTGCAGCCAGGCCCATCCCAGAGCAGGCCAGACTTTGGAGTCCCATTTTGGGTTCTCCAGCCCCACAGGTGCTCTGCCTGTGCCAAGGGCAGCCCAGCTCCACACAGCACCCCGAGAAGCACCCAGCTTCCCAACACCCAGTGCTTCTCTTCATGGGAAGTGGTGCTTTGAGGCAGGACCCTACGGGCAGCAGGGCTCTGCTACAGAGCTTGATGCCAGTATCAGAGAGGGCATTAAGAGCCACAGGTGTTCAGGGATGGTCCTGCCACCCCACCACCCTCCCCACACCATTGTGGGGTGTGGATTTTGGTGCAGGCACAGCTGCAAGGGGATTTTTCATGGCATGAGGCTGCATCTCCCAACATTCCCATCCCAGGCAAAGGGTGGGAAAGTAAAACAGAGTCATCTGAGTGTCCCTGAACACGAGTAGATGTGCAGAACCCATAAACCCAGCTTCCTTTAACTGACACCTAAACTACCTCCAGAAAGAGTCACAGCATCCCCTGCACCTTGGGGATGCACAGGCTGGACCAGCGAGTGTCCAAGGGCTCCCCCACCTACCAGCAGGCACACAGGGGGGACAGACAGACAGATATCCCTCTCCTGCCCAGCAGGCTTTCCAACCCAAAAAGCCTTTTGAGGCAGCTCTGCCTCCTCACACCTGCAAAGTGCTCCCTCTGCAACCGTCTCCTTCCTGACAGCCGTGCCCATCTCACCAGGGCTGGATCTGAGAACAGCTCACTATACACCAACATTGCTGAAACCCCCATAAAATGCTGAATTGCAGAAGCTACGGCAGCTCCTGCCCTCAAGAGAGGATGTGGAAACCTTCACCCAACCGCAGAGGCACGGAGAAGAGTCCCCTTGCAACCTCAGAGCACCAGGGACCCTGGTGCCCACCACAGGGGCTGGGGGACACCTGAGCACCCAGCATCATGGATGTCCTCACCCACCCACCCACCCAGTGACTGTGGCTGATCCGGCTCCTGAGCAGACTCAGTGCCAGAACCACCCCTCTCCAGCCCTACACCCCTGCTCACCTCTGTCCCCACGGAAGGACCAGCCTGGCCGTGCAGTCCCCCTCCCTGGGAGAGGCAGGAGTTGGTATTTATGGACCAGGAGGAAGGCAAAGCCAGCCAGCCTGGCAGAAGAAGCAGAAATAGTCACTACTGGGTTATTTAATGGCTTCGCTGGGGCTGGGACACAGATCTGGAGGATTCTGAACAAGGACCCTGGGAGTACCAGAGGGATGCTGAGAAACAGGCTCCACGCAGCATCCATCCATCAGCTGCCACGGGAAAGAGCCAAGCTCCACTTGAAGCAGAACTGCAGCACAGCCACATCTCTGAGCTCTTCCTTCCTCCCTGCAAGAGAATCAGCCTCTCCTAACGCAGATCTCACCTCTTCTCTTCCTTTAACAAACCCAAAGGGGTTTCCCCTCTGGTTTCACTCCTCCCAGTGCTTCACCAGCCCCTCCAAACACTGGTGGGTTCAGGCAAACAGAACACCCCCTTATCACAGAATCACAAGGCTGGAAAAGACCTTTAAGATCATCAAGTCCAACCATTCCCACCCTAAACTAAACCATATCCCTGAGCACCTCATCTACCCTTTTTTTGAACACCCCCAGGGAAGGTGACTCAGCCCCTCCCTGGGCAGCCTGTTCCAGCCCTGACAACTCTTTCAGTAAAATACTTTTATCTAATGTCCAATCTGCCCCTGCCCTGGCCCAGCTTGAGCCCATTGCCCCTTGTCCCATCTCCTGTCCCCTGGCTGAAGAGACCATCACCTACCTCTCTATAACCTCCCTTCAGGTAGTTGTAGGTGGTGATAAGGTCTCCCCTCAGCCTCCTCTTCCCTGTGGCTTAATAAACCCCCCAAAACACAGCAATGCACCCCAACCCAGACACTCCTTAGACACCCAGGAGAGAGTCAAGAGAGCATCATGGCCTTCCCAGCATCCTCAAGGGCCTGTGTGCAGATGCTGCAAGCAGCACCCATACCTGTGCCTTTATATTTAAGTAGAAGTGAAAAGCACCTCCTGCCCCAGCACCACTTTCCAAGCCTGGGGGTCACAACCAGACACACAGAGACACCATAAACCACGGGGTGCTCTTCCAAAAAAATATTTATTAGCTCATTAAAGTGACCTGTTTGTCGCTGCTGCTGCCAGATCAAGTTTGGAGAAACCCCAACTCTTCCAGTCCCCAAGTCCTCCCAGCCGGACGCAGCGTGGGCATCGCTGCAGCCACACGTGTGCCCCTCAAACAGGGCAGCTGGGAGCCCCACAGCGAGCTGAATGGCCACAGGAGGATGGGGTAGGGGGGGGGAAATGACCACCCCCCACTAGAGAACGGCTGCTCAAAGCCACGGGATGCAGCCCCTGGTGAGATGCTGGGGAGCAGCCTGATCCTCTGCCAGGATCACACCCCGTTGGTCAGCGCAGGCTCCTGGGAGCGCTGCCCTTGGGCTCGTCTCTCTGAACACCCAACAGTGTCTCTGCCTCATGGTGTGGCCTTTGCAACCAAAGGGGTTAGCTTAAAAAAAAAAAAAAGGAGAAATCCCCAAAAACGGATTTTCTGTTTCGAGAAAAACTAAGAAAAAAAATCCTAAACCCTCAGAAGTGACAGCTCTTCCCAGCCCTCTGGGTTTCTCTCTCCCTTCTCCTTCCCCCAGCAAGACCTGGGCAATCCACCACAACCACCATCAGGAGATGCTCCCGCTTGTTTCCGCCACCCAAAGCCAGCACTGCATGCAGAATTCCAGCCTCCTGGGGCTGGCTGCTGTGCAGAGCCTCTTCCCTGCTTCACTGACCACACACACCCCATGGACAAGCTGCTGTGGGCATCGTGTGTCCCTCCCTGGAGCCCCTCGGGGATGGGGAGCAGCCAGCTCCCGTCAGCCGGCTCGGTGCCTGCTCAGCCTGTCGCTACCACCTTCTCCCTGCCCTGCGGCCCCGCTCCTGCCCGCTCCTCTAAGGGAGGCTGAGGAGACAGGGCTGAGGAGCTACAACAGAATAACTGTCCCAAGAGAACAGGAGAGGAAAGCTCGGTACAAAAATAAGCTTTAGTTAGGGTTTGGGTTGGTCTGTGGGTTTTTTTTTCCTTCTCTCCTCCAAGCAGGGCAGAGCGTTTTTTGCCTTTCTCTTCTCCAGACATCTTCTCCTTGCCCTCCCTTCCCTGACCTGAACCCTTCCTGGATACCCCACGTGAGCCGCTCCGAGTCTCGTTAACACAGGCCCCTCGTCCCCGCAGCGCAGCCAGAGAAGAGGCAGTTGCACCCAGAGCGGCACGGCCAGCGTCCCTCCAGGCACGTGTGTCCCCCCCTTTCACTTCTGCTCTGCCTCATCAGCCACTGAGGTCACCTCGATGGCGGTGGCGTGCTCAGCCCCGGCAGCCTCGGCGGCGGCCGACGGGACGGTCACGACCGTGCTCCCAGCGGGAGCCACTTGTGTCACGTTCTGGATGGTCGTGCCCAGTCCCGGCAGCGTCAGCAGCTGGAAGGGGCTCACCACCTTCACCACCGTGCTGCCGTCCTGCACCGCGGCCGTGCTCAGCACCGTCAGGTTGGAAGCGTCCGGGTGGATCTCCACCGTGCCGGGGAAGGCGGAGCCGGCAGAGGCCAGCACTGTGTAGCCTCCCAGCAGCGGGGAGGCCGGGGAGCTGGAGGCGGGGGGCTGGCACGGGGTCTTCCCCAGCACTGAGGACGGAAGAGCTGAGACCACTTTGCCGAGAGGGAGGTTGGTGAGCTGGGAGACGGGCACGCCGGGGGTGACGGCGAGCTGCGCCGGCTGGGACAGGACTTGGGAGGTGATGGCAGCTGGTCCAGAAGTGGCCCTGGTCAGCCTGGGGCGTTTTAAAGGCGTGGGGACAGAGACGGGCGTGAGGGTCATCAGCACGTTGTTGAGATGCTGCGATTTGTGCTTCAGCTCCTTGGCTCGCTTGCGGTGCTCGTCACACTGCTGCTCCAGAGCTGGGGGGAGAGGGGAGGAGAGGAGAGAGGGGAGAAGGGAGGGGAGGGAGGAGAGGAGAGAGGGGAGAAGGGAGGGGAGGGAGGAGAGGAGAGAGGGGAGAAGGGAGGGGAGGGACGAGAGAAGAGAGGGGAGAGGAGGGAGAGGGAGGAGAGAAGAGAGGAGGGTCAGCTCAGCCCCAGGACAGGCTTCCCAAGGACCGTGGCCACGCCTGGAGCTGGTTTGGCCCACACCAGCTTTACCACAACCCCCACATTTTGGCATGGAAACAACACAGAGGTGGCAGCCATGGCCAGAGCATCGGCGTGTCCTGGGCCATACCTGCCAAATCCCGTGTGTACTGCTCCCTCGAGCGATCCATCTGGCATTTGTGGCTGGCCAGGACCTTCTTGACGAGGTCCAGCATGCCAAAGTTCTGCACCACGTTGTTGAGTAAAACAGCATCTTAAAAACAAGAGAGAGATCTTTGAGGAAAGGAAAATCCTCCCCCCCACCAGCCAGTTCATGGCTCAGGGGAAAGCCACAGGACAGCGCACACCCTCAGCTGGGATGGCCAAAATCCAGGGAGGGCGACACAAGAGGCTGGGGAAAAGGAGGCAGGAGAAGTCATGAGAAAGTGCAAGATGTCACCAGCCTACAAACAGCCCTCTCCTGCTCAGCAGGGCTGATAAGGAACCTGCTGGCACAGTAGCTGGTTGCTGCATCGTTATTCCGATGGTCTAAATTCCACCTTGAGCCGAGTGTTCCTCCAGAGCCAGCAGGTAGGAAGCCCCAGGCACAAGGAACTGGAGAACTGAGGCCACCTGAAGCATGCCTGAGCACAGCTGAGAGCCTGCTCGGGCAGCAGCTGGAAACAGACATCCCTAAGGGGAAAAACCCCCACAAACCCCTCTCTGAGGTGCCTCCAGCACCCTGCCCAGGTCCTTACCACCGAGCTGCAGCGGGGGGTCCTGTGCTCGCTGCTGCAAGCCCTTCATGGTCTCCACTAGCTCGTGGTGGAACTCATGGATTACTTCTTCCAGGAGACCTGTGTCCTTCAGGCCTCGCCAGAATGCAAAGGTGTCATCTGAAGGAAAGAGAAAGCAAGGGAGAACCTCAAAATCCTCAGAGGTGATCTGCTCTGGGTTCCCTTATCTGGCCCCAGTGAGGGTGAAGTCCTCCCAGGCTGTAGGTGCAAAGCCCAGTCCCAAAGGAGGGACAGCTGGAGAAGGGACACGTTTTCCCCACCCTCCATCACACACAGGACACTGATACTGCAGGAAAACCCACACAAGAGGAGCCAGAATGACTTTAGGACCCTTCTGATTCCTCCACTCCCCAACCCCCCAGGTGTTTGGCCATCACTTGGACACTGTAGTGCTCAGAAACACCTCATCCCAAGGCATCCTGTGACACAGCTCTGTGCACAAGCACGCAGCAAACCAGCAATCCCAGCAGAGGCTCAAGCAGGGCTGCTCCAGCCAGAAGGGTCCTGCTCCTTATCCCTGTGCTTCCCCTCTTTCCCTCCTCCATCCTCTCATCGGGATGCACGGGGCCAGGCAGCATCCCTACCTCCGATGCTGGTGCTCCAATCGCTGGCATCCTCACAGGTTTCTATGGTGATTGTGGCTGGGGAGCCATTCACTGCAACCAATAGCAGAAAAGAGAAGGAAAAAAAAATCCAAGTCCTGATCTTTGTGTTTCTCATGGGCTGGCTCTGAGGGAAGCTGTCCCCTTGCTGTTCCCTTGCTGCATTTCCACAACTTCCCCTTTCACAGCACAGGGATGCTTTTATTTGACCAGAGCTCCCCAAGCTGCCCAGAGGTTGCTGGGCCAACACGACTTGTTGTGTTTGTCTACATGACTTCAGCAACCCTTGTGCAAGAACACACCCCCCAGAGCAGCACTTCCTCCTTTCTCCTCCCCTCCAGACACACCAGTACCCAAACAAGATTGAAAATCTGCATTTTTGGGGGGGAATCCCCCTTTTTTTCCCCCAGCTTACAGTCCACAGGACTGGGATGTCCAGAGGGTTTCTGAAGCCTTGGAAGGGGGGAGCACCCCCCTGCCTGCATAGCGATGTAGGGGGGGCTCCCCTCCTTCCAGCTCTGCCAAATCTCAGCAGTTTTGTTACCACAGAGCAGGGGGAACTGTCCCAATTTGAGCTGTGCACAGGAGAGGGATGAGTGGGAACAGGGCCAGAGACCCACTGTGCTGCCAGAGCGTTTGTAATACTCAGGTGCTGCCATTAAACCCAACCACTCTGCAGCCCTCAGGGCTCTCTGGCTATTCCAGTGCAGCCCAGCAGTGTGCAAAGCATCTCCCTGCTAGCAAACAGATGCCCACATTCAGCAGGAGGGCTCAGGACAGCCTGCACCAGCACCAGCACCAGCTTCCCCATCACAACGCTGGGCTGTGGTGCTGAAGATGCTCTGCAGGGCTCGCCCAGCCCTCACCCTGCTCCCACAGGCAGGGGGGGCTCTGGGGGCTGTTCTTAACTCTCAGAAGCAAAAGGAGTTTAGAAATACAGAAGTACTTAGAAATCAGAAAGCTTTCCAGTAAAATAACTGCCTGTGATTATAGGTCTAATTAAATGTAGGGTTACAGGTACAGAGCTGCAACATCATTTAATTCCAGCCTTATGAACTACAGGGATGAGTGTGGATAAAAAATGCTCCTGCATCCCCATGTTCTCTTTGGTTGTTTCAGCAGACAAACCTGGCAATAACTCAGCCAGGGAGCCTTAAATAAAAACCCTTAAATTCCTTGGGAGCAAGTGAGGTTGGAGCTGGGGGAGGAGGGAACTCCAGTGCAGGGGAACCCGAGCTGATCCCTGCCTCCCGGGATGAGCATCACACAGTGCCCAACTGGCAGTGAGGATGGAAGGGAGCTTCACTGAGCTACTGTGTTCTTACAGAACAACTGCAGTCTTCTGCTTCAGCTACACAGTTTGGGGTAAGGCAGGAGCCCTGAAGGGCAGCTCTCTGGGTCACACAGTGCTACACCACAGCGAGGTGAGTTACTGCATCTGCCAAGATGCTCTAAAAATGACTCTAGCCTAGCTCTGCTATGGGGAGTCCTACAACAGAGCAGGGAGCGAAAGCAGAGGATAAAACAACCCACAAAGCAAAAAAGGAGGCAAAAAAAGGAAGAGGGAACCATACAGGGCGCTGGTTATGCAGTGTGGAGTTGGTTACGTGGTGCTTGTTATGCTTTAGTGCTTCACAGCCCCTGCTGAGGGGGTGAGGAGCTGCTGGACGTACCATCTGCAGAGGCAGGAGTCAGGGGGATGTATTCAGTCGATGTCTGGCTGGTCAAGGACACCCTGGCTCCAGTCAGGTCGATTTTGGTGCTCCGGCAGGTGTTGGAACAGACCTTGGTGTGCTGGTAGAAATCCAGCTCTCCTGAGTCCATGATCTTCCTGCAAGACAAGGAGCAAACAGGGGACCTGCAGCTCAGCAGGAGGCAGGGCAGTGGCTGCAAGTTGGAGCATAGGAAGTTCCCCACCAACCTGGGGAAGAACTTTTCCCCAGTGAGGGTGAGGGAGCCCTGGGCCAGGCTGCCCAGGGGGTGTGGAGTCTCCATCTCTGGAGAGATTCCAGCCCCGTCTGGACGCCGCCCTGTGCACTATGAGCTGGGGAGCTGCTTTGGCAGGGGGTTGGACCCCATGAGCTCTGGAGGGCCCTTCCCACCCCTGGGATTCTGGGATTCTGTGGGACAAAGCCCTGTGTATAAACTACAACAAGGTCTCTCAGCTTAAGCAAAGGAGCTTGTGACACCGGCACACGTGACCCTCCCAGTCCAAGCAAGGTGTCTCCAAAGCATCCCCAGGCTTTTCTGGCCAAAACCCACATGAGTTTCCCAAGGCTCACTCCTGCTGGGCTCAGCATCACACACTCCTTGTGAAGGTTCTTTCCTTGAAGGACCTGCCTCACCATCAGCCTGATACACAAACTCTGCTTGGAAGGAGTTTGGGGAACTCCTGCCCTGACACCCAAGAATACAGGCAAAAGCAGTGTCACCCCATGGAAAGAGGAGGTAACCACTGGCAGCTCCTGGAGAAAGAGGTGATGTGTTTTTATCCTGCCTACAGGCAGAGTGAGACTTTAAGTAAACCAGTTGTCTCAGGCTGGTGTTCAAGATGACCATAGAAGAATTAAATGGCTGTAGTTCAGACTAGGAAAGAGAAAACCTCACATAAACGAGCTTTAAGTCAGTCCTTGACTAAAAAAATAACAGAAAGTAGTGCTGTAAAGCAGACATGCTGCAAAGGGAGCACCAGTTCAGACCAGACTTGCATCTGGGAGGTCACACCAAGAACCCACAGACAGTGGGGCCCAACCACCACTGGCCAGTACAAGTTTTGGTGTCCTAAGAGACAGGGGAAGCATTTTCTGCCCCCAAATTATTCTGTAGGCACAAGGATAAAGCAAAGCCATCATCAAAGCTAGCATTTCAGCTCATGGCTACAGTTTATACATTCTTCATTCAGGCAAAATTGTGACCTCTGAATGTAGTATTTTTGAGAAGAGCTCTGATTTCTGGAACTGCAGATCTCTGAGGTGAACTCAGAAGTTGGAGCTTGGGCTCATCACAAACCAAAGCTGACTTTTTATCCTGGAGATGAAATCTCTTTTTCCTCATTATTAAACTCCTGGAGCATTCACTTTGCATAGAACTTACTTCCTGGCTTTAAAAAGGTATGTCTTTCAAGGCCTGATAAATCTCTGTGCAGATGGGGTGCTCTCCAGGCTGGCTGGGCTTACAGGGGAGGAAGGCAAGTGACAGACCACACTTGGGGCCAGGGTGCCGAGCCAAACGTTCAGGGGTACATTTGTTCTCTCAGCAGGAAGGGAACCACACCAAAGGCTCTGTCCCACCCCACCATCACCCCCTCCTCCCCAAAAGTCATCTCCAGGGTGCTGTGTGGATACAGAGGGGCAGACTGACCGCAGCATGATGCCGTTCATCCGGATCGCACGCTTCCAGTCCTTCAGGGTTGACTTGCCTGCCAGGTGGACAAACTCCTTGGGACTAATCAAGTGATCGTCAAACTGCAAAGGGGAGAAGCCCAGGATCAGTGTGACAAGCCACAAACCCCAGAACAGGCACCCTGTGAGCATGACCCAGAGCCAGGCACTTCCCAGCGCCCAGCAGCGTCACAGCCTCAACCAGCTGTTTAACCACCAGCACCCACAGGGATGGGACGTGTTTCCCCCCCCCCAGAGAGACACAGACCCAACTGAAACAGAAATCCAAGCCAAATATTGCTTTAGTGGGTGGTTAATTACCAGCTCCTGGAAGCCAGGGGCTGGGCTGGGTGTGTGCAGCACGGAGGAGTTTGCTGAATGCCCAACCCAGGCAGGACAAAGGGAAAAACATCCCTAGGTTGTGCAGTGTCATTACCAGGGTGAGTTGTTTACACTCCCAGCAGCCTGGCAAACAAAGCCAGGCTGCCCACGGTGGTGCTGAGTCCAGGGACATGCTACACCCCACGCAGCCAGGGAAGGAGAAGCCCATGTGGTCTTTGACCTCCTGCTCCTGAGCCCAGCCATGATATCAGGGAAACCTCTGGCCTCTCTCACTGCACATGCCCACTGGTACTGAAAGCAGCTTTAGGGAGGTGGCACTCACTATCAGCCAGCTCTTCCCCTTTCTTTTACTGCCCTACACACCCAGTTGTGCACCTCAACCTGCATCCTGACTTAAAATCAACCTGCAGCATCAGTGCAGCCCTCCAAAGAGCCGCTTCACAGCCCATCTCAGAATGGATTCTCCCAGTCCAGGCTTCCTCTTTCCAATGCCCACGCTGACCCAGGTAGAGCTCACTCACTGTTCCCACATCAGAAACCACTTCTCTGAACAAGTGCCCAGGCTGTGGTGCAAACAGCAGCTCAAGGCAGCAGCAGCATCTGTCCTCTGCCTCAGCATGGAAAAGACCATCTCTCCTACAAAGGACAAGGACTGTCCTTTGGAAAGCCCTCTTGGAACAGAGCCCAGAGGAGATGTTCTCTCAGCAGGGTGTTGTGTTCTGTGTGTAAATGCCAGCAATGTTACTACAGCATCACACACAGTATGGTCCTGGAAATGAAAGTTTGGCCCTGCTCCCCAGTCTCATGCAGATTTTAACCATTTGACCTATTCAACAGGTCCCTTACTGCCATCTTATCTTCTCAACTGTGCCTCAAACTGAGCAGATGCTGGAAGCACCCAGATTGCTCAGACTCTCCAGCAATGCAGTTAAATCAAGGCAGCATCTCTCCAGCCAGGACAGCTCAACATGGTCAAGAAGACAAGTATCAGGTACCACAGCACCAAAAATTTCCTCCTCTTTGACTACAACACAGTTCTGATGCAGAGCAGCTTACCAAAGCTCAGCAAAACCAGGCCAAGCCACGTAAGCCTGCAACACAGGCACAGAAAAGCACAAGTCCAAGTCAGGGCCCTTTATTCTCACCTGCACACACTTCACGTTGATCCCAGGGCACACAAACTTTCTCCAGATGAGGTTGGCTTTGCTGTCCCCACAAGTGATGGGGTAGACAATCTCTGCCTCCAAACTGTCCTCATCTTCAGCCATCTTCACTTCTCACAGGGAACAAGAGGAGAGGGACAGATCAAACAGAAACGTGAGTCTCAGCCCCTGATCTGCCAGCCTGAAGCAGACAGAGCAAGAAAGTCATCTCAAAGCTCAGGATGGAAAAACAACAAGTAGAAGACGTGAGGTGGAGCACGTTGGAGTTTGTGGCCACCACTCACATGCACTTTGCTACCACAGCCTCCAACCACCCAAACCTCTCAGAGGCAGAGTTAAACTGCTCCAGCTGCAGCTGAGCACGTGAAGTCTGGGAAGACAATGGACAGGGCTGAAAAAGCTCAATTCTAGAGAAAAATGAAAAGGAATTATGTTCTTTGAGTAATGACAAGGTCACCGTTGTTTTTAAGTCAACTCCAGCCCGGCTGGTCACAGTGTTTTCCTACTAAATCCACTCGTGCCCAAAGCCAGGGAGTTCGGTGCCAAGCTGCCAGCAGCACGGCGAGCCCGAGGGGCAGGAGCCAGCCACGGCCAGGCACAGGGGCTCCCCCTGCACCAGGAGAGGGCAGCAGCAGCCCAGCCAGCAGCTCCTTCTCCTCACCCAGCCCCTCCAGGTTTCCCCCCAAAACTGAGGGGAGCATCCCTGTCCCCACCTAGAAGAGCATTCCTGGGGTGCCCAAAAAGCATCCACAGACACCAGGGAGAGCATCCCGAGGGCCAGCTGGCAGCTCTGCACAGCGGTGGCTGGAGCCTCTTGGCCAAAGTTGTGCTGGGCTGGGGGTGGTGGAGCCAGTACAGCACAACCAGGGGGCTACAGCACGGGCTGAACCTACCTAGGACTGCTTCCTTCAGATGTGTGGAGGCTGTGAAGGCAGCAGCAGCCGCAGCAGCCGCGTTCTCGGTCTCCAGTGTGTCCTCGTTGATGTCACCGCTGGGAGGAGAGGCAGAGAAGCAGAGTTAAGCCACACCAATGAGCCACCCCCCCACACCCTATTCCCCCCAGAGACATGGCTTCAGAAGTCATTCACGTTTTCCCACAGGAGCTAAAAGTCAGCTCTGGTTGTGAGAGGCTCAGCTCCTTTCCTTGGGATGGAGACGAGGAGCCCTGCAGCAGGCAGGAGCGCTGCCAGCAGCCTGGCCAGCTCTGCCTCACCCCCCTTTTAATCCCAGCCCCATGGAGCTGCCTCCAGCACAGCCCATGCTGGGGAGCTGGCATGGAGGGATGCTGTCAGCACAGCCCCTTGCTCAGAAGTCGCTGCCAGCCTCTGGCAGCTTCGCCTGACACGATTTCCCCAGGAAAAACATGTGTGAAACACGCTGCTGCTGCTGTCTGGGCCATGGACCAGCTGAATCCCCCAGGACGTGGGATGCTCCCAGCAACAGGACTTCAAGGAGCAGTCAGTTGGCTGTAAAAGGGTTTCAACAAGCCCCAAGGGCAGATCTCTGAGCAGAGGTGAAGGAACGTGAGCCACAGACCCTCGTGATCCCATCTCTGTGCCTCTCACAACTCAGTGTAGCCAGCTGTTAGTTAATATCATGGGTATCCAAGTGCTTTCAGCCTCCCCACCCTGGAGATCTCCAGCTTCTCTTGGTGCTTTGCTGATGGAGAGCTGCTCACTGTGCCCTCACTGTTTGCTCGTTCCAGCTCTCACTGCAGTGTACAGAGCTCCAAGCCCCTCTAAGGAGCCCAGGGAAGGCATTTAGGGCTGCAGTAGAGAATGCACCCCTCAGCACCTCAGCTGGGAGGGTCCTGCACGAGGGAGGAAGCCCACACTGGTACCCTTATGGATCCAACTGGTGCATCACAGCCAGCACGGCCCATACCTACTGGGTTTTAAGATTTGGCACGTCCCTCAGGGGTGTGGGGTGGGCGAGGAGCAGCCACCCTTCCCCATGCTTCAGCACAGGAACCAGAAGATTGCAAAGAGAAAGTAAACCTGACCTGTGCCCCCGTTCGGTACCACTGGTGAATGGTCCTTGTGACTCACCATAACCACATTTCCCAGCACAGGGACAAGCAAATTCAAGAGCAACTGGTTTTTCCATCCTGGCCTCCCAACACAGGGCTCCAGGGCGGAACTGGAGCTTCAAAGCATCCCTCCCCTCACCAGCTGCAGGTGGGGAGCAGCCCCAAGATAAGGGAGCCAGCGTGGGCGGCAGCTCAGCCTCACTGGGTGAGTAACTCAGAGATGCTGCTCCAGAGGAGGGAGAGCTGAAGGCAGCCCCAGTTTGGGAGGAGAGGCACTGTGGGATGTCACGCTGCCTCTGTGGCTCACAGCCCTGGGAAGGAAAGGGGATGGGTGAGGCACAAGGACTCGAGAAGGGAAACTCAAGCTAATGCCTTTGCACACAGGTGAATGTTACAGGAGCAGCAGCTCAGCACAAGAGAAACAGAAGAATTCCAGCCTGGTTTTCCTCCATCAGTTTGCTGCTGGGTTCTTTTGTGTCCAGTTCTGGGCTCCCTGGGATCAAACAGCCAGGGATCTCCTGGAGAGAGTCCAGAGGAGGCTACGGAGATGCTGAAGGGCCTGGAGCATCTCCCCTGTGAGGAAAGGCTGAGTGAGCTGGGGCTGTTCAGCCTGGAGAGAAGAAGACTAAGGGGGGACCTGATTAATGGTTATCAATATCTGAAGGATGGGATGCAGGGGGACATGGCCAGCCCCTTCTCAGTGTCTGTGGGGACAAGACAAGGGGCAATGGCTGCAAGTTGGAGCATAGGAAGTTCCCCACCAACCTGGGGAAGAACTTTTCCCCAGTGAGGGTGAGGGAGCCCTGGGCCAGGCTGCCCAGGGGGGTGTGGAGTCTCCATCTCTGGAGAGATTCCAGCCCCGTCTGGACGCCGCCCTGTGCAATATGAGCTGGGGAGCTGCTTTGGCAGGGGGTTGGACCCCATGAGCTCTGGAGGGCCTTTCCCACCCCTGGGATTCTGTGATTCTTGCCCATTGCATCTGAACTGCTCCAAAAAAAAAAGACCAAAAGGCACAACTGGATCAGGAGAAATACCCCAGCCCACATCTTACACCCCAGCCACCAGAGGAAACCAAACCAGCCACTTCAGCAGCTTGCATGAAAAATTCAAGTCTGGGGTGAGGGTGAAGAAAAACCCACAATAAGAGGTAGTTTCACCTCCTGCTTTCCCCATCCCGTTCCAGGGGAACAGAGCAAGGCAGATACAGGAGAAAACTCAGCCCCCTTCCAAGCCCCAGCGTGCATCCCACCCAGCCGGTCCTGCCTTCGCCGTTGCCATGACGAAGCTGGGGGAGGATGGCTCTCATCTTCCTCCCCGGGAGGATCCGTAAATCAGATGGGAGGAAGAGAAGAAAGTGTGTGCTGATAAAGCAGCGGGCTGGAGTCTCCTTTCTCCTCTGCTCCTGCCTGGCCTGGAAACTTGAGAGAGAGAAGTCCCCACCAGGGATGCTGGTGAGGAACAGGGGCATCGAGCACAGATCCCTTCCAACTGCTGGCAAAAGAGAACAGCTTCTTGCTGATTGTTACCATTCCCCACTTCCCTCTGCCTTTTCCAATCCATCTTAAAAGCACAGGAACTAATTAACCACTGGGTGTATTGTTATTATTTATCTTGAAGCAGCCAATCCTTGCCCAAAGGAGCACCAGAGAAAAGCAGAAGCCAAACTCAGCTCAGGGGCTGAGAGAAGTGCCACTCAGACAAGCTGAAAGCCTGCTTCCTCTGGGAGCAGTGACCAAGGCACCCTGGCTTACAGCAGCTGGGGCTGCAAAGGAGAAACAGAGGAAGAGCATCTCCCTGGGAGGAGCAGAGCCCACCCTCCAAAGCGACAGAGAGACTGTGGGCAGCTCGTGCTGCCACTCACCACCAGCCCTGCTTGGTGAAGGGAGTCCCAGCAGCTGGGTTTTCATCTGGGAGCTGGAGATCTACGTCCTTCCCATCGACCCTGGAGCATGGGGGAGTGAGGAGCCTGCCTGCCAGCCCTTCTCCAGAGAGCTGCACGGAAAGCCCTCAAGGAATCTCCTGCTGCCTGCTCAGACATGCTCTGCTTGTAGCTGGGGAGTAAATAAAGATCACCCTCTCTTCACTGTGTAGAGCTGTCCTGCTCCTGACCACCCAGGGGGCACTGGGGGTATCAGAAAAGGTTTCCCAAGAAAAACAGGAGGAGAAATAAAAAGAAAAGGGAATGAAATTGATTGAGCCAACCTCTGCCACAATCCACGTTCCTGGATAACACTGTTAGCACACCTAGCTCTGCAAATGCTCAGAGCCACACTAAAAGCAGAAGCTGCTCTGCATCCAAGAGCCACATCCCAGGTTTCACATCTGGCTGCTACTCCATCAAGGGAGCTAAGGAAGTCATCCCAGGCCAGAAAACAAGGAGCAGAGTCCTTCTTCCCCACCATCACCCACTCTTTTGGGAATAGGAAAGGCTCTTGGAAGCCCTCACAGACTGAAGGTGCAGAAGAGGAGCCCATGGCATCTCTGCTGCCCTGTCCCCTGCTTCTGGATCAAATAAACCTGCCTGGATCCAGCTCCAGCCATGAACTTGGGATTCTCTGCCCACTGACAGAGTGCTCAAATGTCTCCGGGCACTGTCCCATGAAAGGCTGCAGAGGAATAAAGCAAAGAACCTATTGCTACACAGAGCATCAAGGTACCAGCTGGGCTCTTTGACTGACCTGCAGCTGAACAGACAAGACCCAAACGAAGAGCATCCTTGGATGCAAAGTGCCAAGAAGAAAGGTGGAAATTGGGCAAAGTGGGTTAAAAAAAACCCCCAAACCAGATATATTTCTTCTGGATTTTTTGAGCTGTGCCTCTCCATTCAGCACCACAGGGTTTCAAGGCCAGCTCTTGCTCAGCCAGAGGTTCCTGTGGAGCTTGGCAGGGGAGCTGGCTGCACTGCAGTAAGGACAGGCTCATCTCTTGGAGGTAGACAAGCTCATGGAAACCATCATGAAAAACAGCTGAAAACCACTCATTTAGCTACAGGTGGCCTCTTCCAACCAGATCTGTGTCCATTCCAGTATCTGTACCCAACTAGGAAAAGATGGTTTGGTTTGGGGGGATTTGTAAAGGGTGTTTCCCCCATCCATCCAAACCAAACCACTGCACTGCCTTTTACTCTGGGTAACACTGGGTAACACCAGCAGGAGCTCGGCTTTAACAGAAAGAGAGGAGCCTGCTCTGCTCTGTAAGCTCAGAGCCACAGAGCTCACAGCCCTGGGTACAGTCCCAGGGGCAGCAGCAGGGACCTAATGAGGACCTGAAGATTGCCCAGGTCCCCACTGTGAGAAGTGATGCAGGGGTAAGCAGTAGGTGATGAAATACACCCAGCCCAGCTGACTACAACCACGGGTGGGAGGGGTTTTGGCACCTCACTGTACACCAACCCCATCTCTTACCTGTGCTGGGACAGGTTGGTGGTGACCAACACTGTCTTCACCTCCTCCACGCCGCTTCCATCCACCGTGCCATCAGGTGTTGTCACCACCACCACCTCCTCCATGTGCACGCTGACATCTGGAGTTGCCATCGCCAGGCAGCGCTGGGCAGGCAGGCAGGAGAGCCCTCAGTCACCAGCTGCCTGCAGAGAAACGAGGAGGCACCATGTGTGAGGTCTCCCTGCTAAAACGGGTCATGGAAAAGCCACTGGTGAGGTGGGAGCAAGGGGGCTGCAGGGAATCTGTGCTCCCAAGAAGGGGATTAGCAAATCTCCACCTGCTCCATCGCCTGAGGAGGGATGAGGGGAGGTTGGAACCCAACACAGGCTCTGCAGGCTGGGTGAGGGAGCTGGGGGTGTTCAGCCTGGAGAAGAGGAGGCTGAGGGGAGACCTTATCACCACCTACAACTACCTGAAGGGAGGTTGTAGAGAGGTGGGTGATGGTCTCTGCAGCCAGGTGACAGGTGATAGGACAAGGGGGAATGGCATGAAGCTGCGCCAGGGCAGGGGCAGATTGGATGTTAGGAAAAAATTTGTTACTGAAAGAGTTGTCAGGGCTGGAACAGGCTGCCCAGGGAGGGGCTGAGTCACCTTCCCTGGGGGTGTTCAAAAAAAGGGGAGATGAGGTGCTCAGGGATCTGGTTAAGTTTAGGATGGGAATGGTTGGACTTGATGATCTTAAAGGTCTTTTCCAACCTGGTGATTCTGTGATTCTGTGAGGGTGACGGGCACGGGAAGGGATTGGGGTGCAGGTGGTGATGGGCAGAGCACGGGAGCAGATGGGGAGCAATAAAAAACCACAGAAAGCTCTCTGAGGAGACACCCTCAGCTTGAAGGCACCTTTCCAAGTGTATTTCCAACTATCTCAGGAGGAGGTATTTCATGCTGCTGGAGGAGCTCATCACTGCCTTCTCCAGGGCAGGAACAGGGGCTTCCCCCTCCTCCAATGTCACACACATCCCAAAACACCCGAAGAAGAAAAGCTCTTCAAGCCTGCAGAAGCCAAGCAGCAGCTGAAAGCGATTTTAAAGCACGTGTTGCTAATCAATCAGCACCAGATCTGAGACAGCATTCACAGCCAGCTTCAGCAGCCACCGCTGCAGAGCCTGGATGCCACCTGCAAGAGGAGACCTGGGTGAAAACCCCCCCTGTTTAACTGAAGGCATGAGGGGCTGGTGTATCTTTACGCTCTCGGGGTTGCTCTCCACCCTTGGCTGCTCCAGCCTTCCTACCAGCAGCAGGGTGTAACTCAGAGGAGTAAAGCCCTGGTCCCTTGGGGACACCATTGCCCACTTCTCCTGTCAGCTCACAGCCTGCAAGCCAGCCTGTGCCAGCGTTCCCAGGGATTTTAGGGCAATAGGACAGGTTAGAAAAGGAAATACAGGTTCTTTACCAACACACACGTAGGGATGTGTGCATGAACACCCCCAAACACCCCTACCATCGTTCACCTCACAAGGATGGTGTGACAAAACAAGCACAGGTTGGTTAGAGCCATAAAACTCTTTGCAAATCAGCCCCACGAGTGAACTGCATCTTCTCTTCCTCCCCCCACCTGCACAGCATCCACCTGCGAGGTGATGCCCAGGTACCAGCCGGGGGGGGACCACTGCAAAGCATCTCCTACAGTACCATACCAGTATGTCCCACAGCACTGGCACAGGCTGCGGCATCAGGGCTCCTCTTGGCCACTCTGGAGCCACGGCCTAAGCTCCTGGCTTTGCTTTCAGTCACCTGAGCGGGGTCAGAACCGCTGCTGCTCCTCTGCAGGCCTTTCCTTCAAGCCAAGAGCACGCTCACGCCAGCCTGCACGATGCCCTCAGCACAGGGGAAGGGAGGAAGGGGAAAGATTCTCCTGGAACTTTTGGGTTTCTCAAGCAAGCAGCACCACCCCCACGCATATCCAGGCAGCAGCACCTCTGCCACCTCGGGGAGCGGTGGAGGAGCCGCTCTGCTCCCATCACCTTCCCCAGGCCGCCACTGGAGCCGTGCTCTGACCTCACTTTGCAACACAATTCGTGGCCCACAAGCTGCCCTGACCTACGCAGGCCCCATGAGATCTGCCCCCTCCATAGAGGCCGAGCTGAAGGTGGGGATGGGTCCCTGTGGGGCAGCCCAGAGTGAAGGTGCCTACAGCAGGGGTTTGGTTTCTGCAGCAGGAGGGAGCAGAGCAAGGGCAGGGTGAGGGAAAGGGGCGGCTTGGCCACAAACCAGCATTTTAAGGATGGTGGTACCAGGAGGGGTTGCAGCCACCACCTTTCACATGGGGATAAAGGCTGCTGGGTGCTGCCCATCACCCAGTGAAGATGCCACACAGCTGTGGGTTTAAGTACCACCACATCTTCTGCTGCTCTACCCCTACACCTGCCTGTTGTTTCGGGGTGCAACCCTTCTCCTGGGGTTAGCATCACCCCTGACCAGCCTCTGCCCCCGTGCCCAGTTTTGGGCTGCTCCAGGGATCCCACCCAGCTCCAGTGGATGGAGGGCTGGCTGCATGGGCACGGCAGGAAGGCTTCACCTCCGTGAGGGCATCGCTCAGACCCCCCTCTGGGCACCAACCAGCACGGGATGGGGAAAAACTGGGGTGCAGCAGGGCAGCTGGAGGGGGGTGGGGGCTGGCAGGGAGCACCCCAGGCTTGGGGCACCCATGCCTGTCCCTGCTGGTGGCACTGAGGAGGCTCCAGGGATGGTTTGGGGGTGCGGTGATGAAGAAAGAAGGAAGAAAAGAAGCACTGCAGCCCTCAGAAAGGGGGGGGGTTTGGGGTGCACTGTGAGGGCACACAGCTGGGCTGCCACAGTGTGGGGAGGAGGGGGTGTGGGGGGGCGGGGGTGGGTGCACAGGGGCAGCAAGCGGGGGGGGTGCATAGAAAAAGGGGTTCAAGGTGCATGTGCAGGGAAGGTGCATGCCAGGGACAAGGCGGGGGGGGGCACAAGAGTGCAGGGAGAAGGGGTCCGTGGGGAGGGGGCTTCACCGGGGGGGGCACACAGCAGGTGGGGTGCTGCGTGGAAGGAAGGCGCAGGGGGGGTCGCATGAGGGTGCGCAGAAAGGCGGCTTCACTGGGGGGCTGTAGGGAAACGACACGGGCCGGAGTGCGGCACGGGGGTGCGGAGAGGGGGTGCGGGGGGGCTGCGGCTGCACAGCTGGGGGCGCATGCCGGGGGCTTCTGGGCACGGGCAGCGCACACACACACACACACGGGGGGGTGGGCTGCATAGAGGGGGGCCGGCTGCCCGGGAAAGGGGGTGCACCGGCGGCGCGGGGGGGTGGGAGGCACAGGGGGCTGTCGCCGAACGCGGGGCTCCCCCGGTGCCGGGGGGGGGCGTGGGGGGGGCGATGGGAGGAGGGGGGGGAGATGGGGGGGGCGATGGGAGGAGGGGGGGGAGATGGGGGGGGCGATGGGAGGAGGGGGGGGAGATGGGGGGGGCGATGGGAGGAGGGGGGGGAGATGGGGGGGGCGATGGGAGGAGGGGGGGGAGATGGGGGGGGCGATGGGAGGAGGGGGGGGGAGATGGGGGGGGCGATGGGAGGAGGGGGGGGAGATGGGGGGGGCGATGGGAGGAGGGGGGGGAGATGGGGGGGGCGATGGGAGGAGGGGGGGGAGATGGGGGGGCGATGGGAGGAGGGGGGGAGATGGGGGGGCGATGGGAGGAGGGGGGGAGATGGGGGGGGCGATGGGAGGAGGGGGGGGAGATGGGGGGGGCGATGGGAGGAGGGGGGGGAGATGGGGGGGCGATGGGAGGAGGGGGGGGAGATGGGGGGGCGATGGGAGGAGGGGGGGGGAGATGGGGGGGCGATGGGGGGGGGGGGGGGCGATGGGGGGGGGTTGGCCTGCGGAGCTCCGCGTGGCGCCGCGCGGGCGGCCGGGCTGGGGGTGTCCGTCCCCCCCCCCCCCCCCCCCCCCGCGGCGGCGGGGCTGCGCGCGCGTTCCCGCCGGCGGCGCCGAGCGCGAGGCCGGCGGGGGGGGGTGGGGGGGGGAAGGGGGGGGGCGCGTGGGCGCGCTCACGCTGGCAGCGCCGGGCGCGCGGGAGGGAGGGAGGAGGGGGAGGAGGAGGAGGAGGAGGAGGAGGAGGGGGGGGGGGCGCGGGGCGGGCGGGCGGCCGGGCGCTGCCGCCGTCTCCTGCCGCTGCCGTAACGTCCTGACGCTCCGCGGGGACCCGCCGGCCGGACGGCGCGTACGGAGGCCCCGCGGCGGGAGACGCCGGGCCCGGCGCTTACCTCAGGCCGGGGTCCCGCTGCCCCGCTCCGGTTCCGGCGGCGGGCGCTTCGGCTGGGCGACGGGCGGGCGGTGGGTGCGGGGAAGGGAAGGGAGGCAGGGTGGTGGTGGGGTGGGGGGGGGGGGAAAGAGTTGGGGGGGGAAAAGGGGGGGGGGGAGCGGGGCTCCGCCGCGCGCGGCTCTCGGCCTCCGCGCAGGCGCACGCCCGGGCCCGGCTCCCGGGACTTATTTCGCGGGGGCGCCGCGGCCCGAGCTGCCTGTGAAATAGGTGCCGGGCCGGCGCAGCGCGCCTGCGCGCCGGCAGCGGGAGGGGGCCGGGGGCTCCGCGCTGCTCCGGCAGCGCCTCTGCGGGGATGCCCGGCTCAGCGCGGCCCCGCACTCCGGGCCCTGCGTCTGTGTGTGTCCTCGTCCCGTCTTATGCGGCTGTGCGTGATGCCCTCCACTCTGGCGCAGCCGGCGCGGACCCGCAGAGGTGCGGGGATGGCTGCGCCCCGCACCCCTGCGCGTCCCCCCGGCCCCTGCGCCCCGCACCCCTGCGCGCCCGCACCCCTGCGCGTCCCCCCGGCCCCTGCGCGCCCGCACCCCTGCGCGTCCCCTCGGCCCCTGCGCCCCGCACCCCTGCGCGCCCCGCATCGCTGCGCGTCCCCCCGGCCCCTGCGCCCCGCACCCCTGCGCGCCTTGCTGCGCGTCCCCCCGGCCCCTGCGCCCCGCACCCCTGCGCGCCCCGCATCGCTGCGCGTCCCCCCGGCCCCCGCGCTGTGTGAGGCCAAGCGCACCGGGGTGCTGGGCGTGTGTTTCTTCCCCCCTCTCCCTCCCTGCGGGTCTGGGGGCGGGGGTGTGCCTGCTGCTTGGGGGTGCAGAGCTGTGCTTGCGCCCATATGGGGGGTCTGGGGAGCTTTGCCATTGCCATCGAGGCACTGGCACAGCGTGTGCCAGCCCCCGCAGCGTTTTGGGGCGCCCCGTGCTCAGCCCGAGGCATTCAGCCCAGCAGCAGGCACATGGGCTCCTTTCTGGCCAGGCTCTGCTTGAGCCACAGCGAGCCGGCGGGCTGCTTGCCCGTGCTGCGGGCTAGAGGCTTTCAGAGGAGGTACCACGGTGTCATCTGTGACCTTCCAGCTTCTCCACAGCTGGGCCTGGGTTAGGCTTAGGGTTAGGGTTAGCTCCAGCCATGTACTTCCCAGCATGGTGTTTGACCCGCACTCACAGACTGTGCTGCAGCCGGAGCTCCGCCGTGCTGCTCTGCCTCCGATTCAAAAGGCCTAATAAAAGCTAAAGAGATAAAGAACTTCTCTGATGACTCTTACTGTCCTTATCAGCAGCGAATTATGAAAGAGAAGATAGAAAAGTGTGTTTTGCACCGGGAGGGGAAAGTGGCCGTGTGTCTGGCGGTGTTCAGAGCCAGCAGCTGCTTTCCATGCGGGGCAGGGATGCTGTGCCCAGGTTTGCTCCGTTGCAGCACACCTCCCTCCTACCCAAGATGTCTGAGAGCCATCCCTGAGCTTTGTAGCTGTGGCTGTCCTGTTCCAAAGGCTGGTTAGTGACTGAGAAGTGCCATTGTCCCTGGAAGGAGGTGGGCTCCACACAGCACCCAGAGGGTGCAGTGTGCTGGGGTGCTGTACGGCGCTGCAGTGCTGCTGTGTGATCTGGGGTCAGTCATTCCTTACCCCTTATATAGAGCCCAGGAGCTGTTCCTAAGCACCTGAGACATGCTGCTGCGTATCAGCTCTAAATACTGTGCTGCAATTCTGCTCTCCGGGGTTTCCCTCAGCCTCCTTGGGCTCTTGCAGGTTTTGGGTTCATTTCTGCTGTTTCTGGGTTTGCAGTGCAAGCTGTGCCTGTGAGGTCCGGGGTTTGAAAGGCGTGCAGTGATTTTTTCAGGGAGGACTTTTCTTGTGATCCCAGCGCATCACACTTTATCTGCAAAGTGGGTGGTTAACACCTTCTGAAAAAGAAAGAGCCAGACCAGAGCCCTAGAAGTCGTGAATCCATTTTTGAAGCACTCTCCATGTGTTTTAGTTCTGTTGGCTTTTCGCAGCTCCTTGGTGAGTGGCTTTTTCTGCCTCGCTGGCCCTGTGCATGTGTGCTCGGTCTGGTTAGCAGTATTTTTTTACATGAATTTCTAATGAACCCAACCTATAATGGTTTGCTTAGTGCTTAATTTTTCCAAGGCTCTTCCTTTTCTTTATCCATCCTCCCCATCCAGACCAACCCTGCCTGATAACCAGCCGCCAGCTCCATTTCCCCCGTGTTCCTTCTTGCTTTCCAGTCTATCCAAGATGTTCATTAAAGTGGTTCTTTTCCTTCTCCAAGATAAGCAGCGGTGTTAATTCACCAGCAAGAAATTGCAAAGCCCTTTTCCAGGGAAGCCTGTCTGCATTTCCACCAGCAGCTCCCCAGGGACCTGCCCCAGCAGCTGTGTCCTCTGGACCTAATGGGTCTGGATGGGGCAGATAAAAGGTCCCTCTGCCACTGTAACCAGCTGCCTGCGATACCTAATGGCAGAGGCATTATAAAGGTGGGAAGAAGGAGTCAAGACGCAGTCCTGCTCCACTTTTCCCAGCAGCTGGTGGCTTCTTGGAAAACAAAACCTTGCTTTTGCTGTCAGGGTCACAGGAACCTCTCTGGGCTCCTCCCCCACAGCACCCACGACCAGGAGGAATTCGCCTCCTGGCACCTTATCTGCTGGCTTGCTGCTCCTGGTCTGGGCCTTTATCTGTTGGCAGGTTCCTTGCAGCCTGTGTGCCCGAGAGGCTGCTCAGAAAGGACAGCCTGCTATTTTTCAAACCTTTAGCAAATTACTCGGCAATTTTTACAATTATTACTGTTATTTTTGGCCTGCCCAGGTGTGCTTTTGCATTTACCGGGCCAGAGCTGCTGTTCTCATCCCTTCCCCTTGCTCAGACACGACCCAAGTGCTTTGTAGGGATCCTTCCTCATGGTATTTTGCTTCGCTGGCCTGGTTTTGATCTTGGGAGAAGCATTTTGGCAGCTGATACAATCTGGTCCAAGAGTTAAGTATCTTCAAGCCCTCTTAGTGCTGCCTGCAAGTGCTCAGCCCCTCGGGATGTCTGTGTGGGCAGAGATGGGGGGCGGTGGTGGGAGCCTCTCTGCAATGCCTGCCCCCTCTTCCTGCCCACCCTCTCCCCGACAGATCCCATTCTCTCTGGTTTTCACGGGATGATGGAGGATCTCACTTTAATTGATCAGTTAGAGGGCGACCACTGATACATCCTTGAATTTTGCGACACCGAGGCACCCCGACTCTTCCCAAGACCAGTGTGGAGGCTGGCTGCTTCACTACAGCCCCTTTTAGAGCCTGGGGTTGGTGGCCTGTACCAAACCTGGGAAGAAAAGCGAGCAAGGCTGCTGAAGCCGTTATCTCTACCATCAGGAAGGCCCTGCTGCAAAAAGAGCATTCCTGTTTGTGCAGGCTGCTGCAACCTGGGCACACATGGGAAGAGCATCAGGCCCCGGCTGCTCGGCCCTGACGCCAGTGCAGTGATGGCTCCAGGCCCTGACACCAGTGCGGTGATGGCTCCAGGCCCTGACACCAGTGCAATGATGGCTCCAGGCCCTGACACCAGTGTGGTGATGGCTCCAGGCCCTGACACCAGTGCAATGATGGCTCCAGGCCCTGACACCAGTGCAATGATGGCTCCAGGCCCTGACACCAGTGCAATGATGGCTCCAGGCCCTGACACCAGTGCAGCGATGGCTCCAGGCCCTGACACCAGTGCAATGATGGCTCCAGGCCCTGACACCAGTGTGGTGATGGCTCCAGGCCCTGACACCAGTGCAATGATGGCTCCAGGCCCTGACACCAGTGCGGCGATGGCTCCAGGCCCTGACACCAGTGCAATGATGGCTCCAGGCCCTGACACCAGTGCGGTGATGGCTCCAGGCCCTGACACCAGTGCAATGATGGCTCCAGGCCCTGACACCAGTGCAATGATGGCTCCAGGCCCTGACGCCAGTGCCGTGATGGCTCCAGGCCCTGACACCAGTGCAATGATGGCTCCAGCTCGTGCATAAGATCTACCCTGGGAATTAAAAGTTTACAGACCTCCCTGGTTTCAGCTGCAGCTTTTGGGGTGTTTTTGTGTATTTGGCCTCTCCCAGGTTAGGGTCCCTTCTCCTCCACTCCCCCTGCCGTGTCCAGCCCAGGCTGGATCGTTTGTCAGGAAAAGCTCATTAAGGAAGCAGTGGATCTCTGGTAAGAAAGCACCTCACGTGTTTTCCAGAACTGGATTTATTGTCTCATCTTTTTTCCATCTTCCCCCATAAAGACTTTGCATGCCCTCACCTTTCCTGCCGCAGGGGATGTCTGCACCACCCTCACTTGGGCATTTTTAAATTTCTGCTTCTGAGATCAGTGATAAACTGGGGATCTCTGCATCTTTTGTGCTGGGTTTGAGCGCTCACTCAGCTTAAAGTCTCTTTTGTTGAGTCCTTAGGTCTATTTTCCATTTAATGCACTTTATTCGTATTCTCACAATACAAAGAGAAGCCTCAGAACTGAACTCATCCCCTTCTGCAGACAGACAGACAGACAGACAGACAGACAGACATGTGTGGTTTCATACCAAGTTTATTTCTTTTTTTTTTTCCTTTTTTTTTTTTTGTTTTTCATAATCACTTCTTTTGCACAACAACAACCTCAAGTTGACAATGAAATGCACGCGGTAGACCGAAGGGAACCGGACAAGGCTCTGATGGTGATGGAAAGTCCTCCCCAGATACCACGCCAGCTCCCCACCCAGCTGCCCACCCGGCACGAGCAAAGGTGACCCAGGCTGTGGCAGAAGGAGTGAATCCTGCCCGGGGGTGCTGAGCCCTGGGGTCACAGCTCAGCCCTGTGGCCACGCAGTCATCTTCCAAACCTCTGCCTCCAGCCCTGGGCCAGTTTATTCCTCCTGGGGTGGACAGCTCGACCCACGACTGGGTACCTGGGGACTTTCCGCTTTCAGAGCGCTCCAGAGACGTGGATGTGTTGGCTCTCTCACGGTCCCCGGGGGGGAAGGGAGTGTCCGTGGCCCCTTGTCAAGGGTGAAGGGGGGAACTGAGGCACGGGGGGGGTGCCAGGGCTGGGATGCCCAGCTGCCCCCCGTGCCTGGGTCCCACCACCCCAGCAGCGGGTGGGAGCAGCTGCCTCTCTGCCCCCCCCAAGGACCACGGAGCACCTGTACGTAGTGCTCCTCTTCTGCTTTACTTAAAGACAACTGACTACAAAGGTGGAGTTTATTGGTCTTACTATGTCATCTCATCCCTAGCATGGATAGTAAGAAATCTCTAGCACCGTAAACAGCCATTCCCTGACTCGTTTCAAGTGGTATAGGAGTGTGTGTGCATATATCGTCTCCACGTATGCGTCTCTGCGCACGTGTGCACAGCCCAGTGCACAGCCACTGCGAGGGGGCAAGGACAGATTAAACGAACCCCATGAGCCAGGCTTTGCAGAGCCAGGGCCAGAGAGTCACACCGGGCTAAGCAAAAGCAAGCAAGCCAAAGTTTACATTTTGAAAAGGAGCAGCAATACCGACCTACCCCCGAGGTAAGATGCATGCAATCGTGAACTGCCACCATCCCTGGAAGGTCAACGCAAAGGTAACCCCCTCTCTGGGTTAGAGCAAGGTTATTGTGTGACTCAAAAATAATAGGGACTAGGCTCGGTCCAGCAGTCTGAAGGGCCAGCACCCATTTATGGATGGAGCTGAGCTCTTTGCTGTAGGGGATAATGTGAGCACAGAGCTTCGGTCTGGGATACGAGGCTGGTTGTCCCAGCCCTCGCACAGCTTCACTCATCACCTGCCCAGCTGGGAACTCAGTTCGCTTCAGCTTCTCTGTCTTGCTCAAATCACCAGCCCTTCTCCAAGACAGCTCTTGGAAAGGTGGATGCATGCATGTAGGAAATTGTCCCAATCTCCTCTTTCCTCCCTCACACAACTGGAAATGTTTGCGGTCCAGGCAGGGATGCTGCCAGCTGCCTCAAGGATGCTCAGCCTACCAGGCACACAGACTCATGTTCATGTGCTGCTGCAAAAATGTGGCTGCTGTCGTTACAGGGCTTGGTTCATAATCATCTATGGCAACCAATGAAGAACCTCAAGCCCTGCCAGAAGAAGGGTGACCCTGGGAACTGGGGTGGGGGGCTGCATGCCATGCCCGCGACTGCGGTACGTGGGAAAGGTCCAGGAATGAGGGAGGCTGGGACAGTAAGGATGTTAATGAGGATACTTAATTAGTCTCAACTGAGGCATGAAGTATGCTGCTGCACAGAACCATCAGCAACCCTGGGATGCGGAAAGGCATGAAATAACCATGATCCCCGACCATACCGCGTGCTGCTGCCACTGGCACCGGCGGCACAGTCCCCGCAGGTTTGGAGCAGCTCAGTGGGTGGGTGAACATCCCTCATCCAGCCAAAACTGCAGGACTTGGGGCACGCAGCCAAAGCAATCACACATTTCCCTGATAGTGTCCAGTGGCACTGGACAAATGTCAAGCTCCCAACACCTCTACTACATTCATCTGCACTGGGCAAACATTGCTCTGCTACACCTAAAGCATCTGGCCCCAGGGACGTGGTGGTTTCCTTGGCATGATGCATCTCAGCAGCAGTAACAGAGCTGGTCCCTTGACGTTACCGATGCTGAACTCTCCCTGCACATCCCTGCTCCTCTGACGCAGGAGCTTACCC
Organism: Porphyrio hochstetteri; assembly: GCA_020800305.1. Classification (NCBI taxonomy): domain Eukaryota; kingdom Metazoa; phylum Chordata; class Aves; order Gruiformes; family Rallidae; genus Porphyrio; species Porphyrio hochstetteri. Next base: position 16,086,103 of record CM036921.1, on the reverse strand, counting down.
TGCAGTAACCTGTTTTCCAGCCACATCCACTGTCCCTCACAGCACCGGCCCGAGGGAGGTGAGAAAAACGAGTTTCCCAGTGCTCACACCTGCAAGAGCACCATGTGCTGGGCCACTCTGCTCTGTGCTTCCCGTGGGACTTCTTGTCAGGCAAAGCTATGGCAAGAATAAATCCCCACCTGAGATCCAGGTTGGTCTCTGGGGAGGGGGAGGAGAGTGGGCATGGGGCAGCGCAAAGGACCGAGGTGGAAGATCCAGGTAGGAACCAAGATCCAGGCCAGAACCGAGTCCAGACACTCCGTAGCTGTTTGGGGAGGACGGCTCTAACCAGCACAGCCTGCCACCTTCTTTGGCCCATGCTAAACCCCACAGCTCCTCCAGCTTCCCCCGGGGCTGCAGGGAACAGCCTGGACCCCCCTCACACAAGGAGGTTTGGGTTAATGCTAAATCATATGTACCCCAATTGAAGCATCACCTCCCCTGCACCTCTCAGCCCTTCCTTCTCATCCCAGCAGCACGAGGAGCAGCCCGTCCCCGCTCGCACCGCCCTGCCTGCAGGACTCAGCTGCCTCTGGCTCCCTGTTCTGTGACTTTCCAGCAGCTCTCAGGTCCCACATCCCACCCCACCAGCACCCTGCCTTCACCCAGCCCAGCCTCTGACTCCTCCTGAGCCCTGCAGAGGGAGTGAAAACCATCATTTCTCTTGTTTTAAACTCCTGCTCATGAGTACAACATTTCTGATAATAATAATAATAATCATAATAATCATAGTACTAAAAACAGTATTTACAACAAGCTCCAGGTCAGAATTACACACCAAGCAAACACTCAGCACCACAGAGAGTAGGACAGGGTTAATATCTTGCAGATACCTTCTCAGATCCCACCAACGCGGGACACAGACATTTGACAGTTTCAACCATTTCTTACACACAAACATTTCGTTTAAATTACTTTTTAATTCTTTTTTTTTTTTTAAACTTTTTAAAATGTCTTGTCACTAGATGAATGAGGTGATGCTGCGCTCTACACAGATGCTTACCTAAGACAGCTGCTACTATAAACTGATCATTAGCTACTGTTAAGAAATTCAACCCTCAGTTTCCTTCTCTTTCCCCTCTTTGCCTTAAATATTTCATGTAGTTTTATTGTCACTGACAGCGCCGGGGCTCACTAACAGTCCTGGCCTCCCCCCAGCCCAGGCAGAGGGGTTTGGGAGTAAGGTAGCCCTTCCTTTTAGGAGCAGAATGACCCCAGACATCAAACCGTGGCCACTGAAGGATCTCTCCTGAATCCAGCTGGGACTTGTGGGGAGATCAGCAAAGGGCCCCAGGGTTTGACCTCCAGCAGCTGCTGCTGCTCTTTGGCTTTCTGGGGGGTTTCTGCAGTCACCTGATGCTCACCCCAGGCTGTAATCAATTCTTTACCTAATTGAAGCAAAGGGTAGACAGAAAACTTCAGCTTCTGTCAAGACTCAGCAGCGATGTCTTTTTCGGGGGGTGGAGAGGCGAGGGGGTTGTTACTCCCCCAGCAGACCACTCTAGCTCCTCCTTGCTGCCTGGCACTGCTGTGCAGAGCATGGTTCCTGGGGAGCTCAGGGTGGGATTGCACCCACACCCCGCTGCCAGGCTGCCCATGCACACTCCTGCACCCCTCGTTTGCTTCAATTATCCCCCAAGGATCCTGCAAAGCCCACCACAGGAGCCCCTCACACCCCCACTGAATGGCTCTCTGGAGGCACAGCGTGCAGAGGACACCAGTTATGGTGCTGTCTGGGTGCCTTGGATGTCCCTTTGGTTTACTCTGGGGTCTGTGGGGGCTGTCAGGATGGAGGGGAGCAGTGCCACGGTGTAAATACCATCAAGCACCCTGCTGCTGCCCCCCTGCCTGCCCCCGAACACTGCACCAGTCTGATAGAAACCATAACAACCCAGTCATCTCTAAAGCCCTGGACAGAGGGAATTCTGGTTACCTTCTGCCTCAAATGCAAGCAGCTCCCACCGACTCCTCAGCCAGACCTTGCCGCAGGCTCATGCTCCTGTGTCCTACGAGGCTCTGCTCGCTCTTCACATCAACACTTCCACTCTGCTCTTCAAGGCAGAAGCAGAGCTGGGGCAAGGTGAGCAGGTCTGTGATCTCAGCAGGGGGCTGGCAGCCCCTCGCAGTGCTCAGTGGCTGCGTGGACCTTGGTTACCTCCATAAGGTGTGACACTAGAAGGTGAGGACATCCCTGGGCTCTGAGTGTCACCCATTTGTATCAGACACCACTGCCATGCTTGCATGTTCTCTGCTTATCCCTACCTCCGTCAAGAGACAATTTTTTTTCTTAAAAATAGGCCTTGAAAACTTAAAGATAAGCAAGGAATGAGCATGGGGACATCTCTTCACCCTTACTGCAGACCTGCTCCCCTCTTAGCTGCCTCTCCCCCAAAGCCACAGGGCAGCTGGCATGCCCTCCCTCCTGCCTGAGCCAGAGCACAGGGGCTCATCTGGTGGCCTCTGGTCTCAGTGTCTGCCCTGCAATGGCACCGAAGAGTCTCTGGGAAAGAGGGAAGGGTAATTACTCTGTTTCACAGCCACACACGGTCGCTATTGGATTTGCTTTCTTACTGCAGGGAAATCCTGTGTTCGGGGAGCACTGGAGAGCCCACAGACCGAGCGGCCCCTCCCAGGGCTCCCGTGGAGCTGGGGATGCAGTCGCTGTCTGCGCTTCTCCCAGGGTGCTCAGCCAAGGCCTCTCTGTCCCCACTCTGCCAGGGAGAAGGCAGCTCAGTCTGGGGGCTCCTTGGGTGACCAGGGCATCAGGCAGTGCCTGCTGTGACAGGGACCTTCCGTGCCCTGGCACCCAGCACCGAGCTCTGGCTGGAGACCCTCACCTCTCTGGCCAGGGGTTATCAAAGAATCACGCAAAGATGAGGATTTGGGGTCGCTGCCTGCCTGGGCTGCCTCCAGATACAGCCAAGAGATTGGGGGGGCTGGGGGTCAGCACACCACGGCACTTGAGCCATCCCATCCCTCTCATTCCTCTCTCCTACCACTGGCAAACACGGGGCTGTTCCCTGTTCCACTTCACATACAGGAATCAGTGCTTACCTCCCATTATTCTGGAACTGGTTTTTGGCTTAGAGCAACCACCAAGAGGAGTAAAAGCCCCGGATAAGGAATCTGTCTCTCTGGGATGCTGCTGGTTGAATTTATTCAGATCTTAAAATTATTATTTTTTTACATCAGTTTAAGAAATATTTCTTTTTAAAAAAGGACAAAACCCTCCGAAGAAGCTGTTTGATTGACCAATGAATTCTCTATTTAATGTGAACTAGCTGCTATTCTGCTTAGAGGTCCCTATGATCTGTGACTCCCCACAAGAACTGACGATTAAGGATGCAGAGATAGAGAAGCGTGTAGCTGGGGGACGAACACCAGGGGAGGGGGGGAGGGGGGATGGAGAACTGAATGTTGCATCTAGACAAACAAAATAAAATGTGTTGGTTGGTCAGTTGGTTGATTTGTTAACAGGAATCAGGTGCTAGATGTGTAGAAAAGCCCTTTATCCAGAGATCTCCTCCCGCTGTTCCTTGTTCCTGCGAACTTCAGCTGCGTGCAGTTCCTGCAGAGATGGGAGAGATGACACCAGGCTAACACTCCCTGCTCTGGCACCCTCTGTTTCCCTTCTCTCCTGCACACAGAATTTGCACCACACAGATAAAAAAGAGGCCGTTTCCCACCGGAGATGCCATGAGGACAGTGGGTTCCTGCAGGGAATGAAGCATCTCGTCTGTGGGACCTCAAGGGTGATGCAAACTTAGAGCAAACACATCCATGGCTCCCTTCTTCTGCAAAGCCCTTTGGCCACACAGCCCCTGGACATGGAGTGGGCCTGACTCTGTGCCTCTGAGCTTATTGAGATCAACCAGATGGTTTCTCTGCTGACCTCAAAGGACACATCCCCCCCCTCCTCCTGCTGCTCCACAGCCCGCTTTCCTGACCCTCTCCCTGGTGCCCATCACTCTGGGATGACCCCACAGAGACCAGCCCTTGAATCCCCCCCCAGGGCCATTGGCACCCATCCCTCTCCCAGGGCACGGCACTCGCCTTCTCGCGGAGCCGCTCCCTCAGGGCGGCGAGGTGTGCTTCGCGGATCTCCCTGCTCAGCTCCATCTTGTAGTTGAGCTTCTCCTCAGCCAGGCGGCTGAAGTTGTTGTTCTCCTCCAGGGCCTTGTGCAGCACCTCCCGCTCGTGCTCCCGCTTCTCTGCCAGCTGCTTCAGCACCTGAGCCTCCTGGGTCTGCCGAGGCAAGGCGTGGGGAGGGCACGTAAGGCAAGGGAAGGGGCTATTCTAGCCTTCCACTCCCCAGAGAAGCTTTGTGACCACCTCCTCTCCTCAAAAGCCCACTGCCACCCCCTCCATCCCATCACACTCTTGCTTGGAAGATGCTTGGACACCCTTTTCCTGCTGTGGGGCAATGTCTGCTGGGTCCAGTGCTCCAGATGGGCATACGATGCCACGCTGCACCCACCAGCTCAGCAAAACCAAGGTGAGATGCATGTGGGTGTGGAGTCCCCTCCCTGAGTGGCACCTCATTCTTTGAGCTATTTCAGCTTGCTCTCCTCTTTCCCACCTCCATTCATAATGTCTATACTTTGCTTTACTTTGCTGGTTTTCTTCTTTTCAGTAGTTTTCATGAGAAGACTTTTTCTATGGCACTTTACAGTGAAATGGGGCACAACCAGCTCTTAGAAACACGAGGCTGTGTTTAGGTTTGGAGTTTAAATCTGGTGTGTGACCAACAGCTCCATCTCCTGCAGCATTAGCTGGTGAGAAACACCCCGCAGTCAGGAAGACAAAAAGGACCCTATATTGTGTGATCACCAAGCCCAATTCCCTGCCTAAACCAGGCTGTAGAACCTTGCTCCATGACTCCAGTTTACAGTGGAATATAACGATGTGTAACCCCCACTATTTGCAGCTGTTTTAATTGCTCCTGCTAAGCCAGTTTTAGTGTTTGGTGCAATTAGTACCCATCACAGAAAGGTCACTGCTTCTACAGGACATCTCCTTACCTTCCTCCTCTCTTCTGCAGCCTCCAGCCTCCTCTGCAGCTCCTCCAGAGACAGGTCCTTCTTCTTGGGGGGGGAGGAAAGGATCGGGCTCTCAGGAGATAAATCTGAAGGGGACTTCAGGATCACCTCGAAGCTCTGGCCTGATGCCCTCTTATCCAGCTGCTTCACCTCCATATCTTTTGGAGGAAAAAAACAAAAAGAGGGGCTCTTTGGACCTGTGGCTCTCAAGTGAACATTCACCTGAGGGCACCGAGCTCGTTGTGTAGGAATTAGGGTGTTCCCTACGTTCTGACCTGTGCCATTTTGTTCTACCTCCTGATTACTGATCAGCTTCTCCACCCCTTCCAAGTCAATGCAATTAATTTCAATTAATTTCAATTACAGATAGGCTGTTCAAACAGTGGATGTCAGCCCAGCACGGAGCAGCCAGCCACTGCAAGCAGCTTCTTTCTGGGAGACTGTGGGTCACATTAATAAAGAGTGAAAGGAGACCAAGCAGAGAGACCCTGGGCTGAGGCATGGATTGCTGCTGCAGGATGGGCCAGCCCAGGGAGCTGGTGAGCAACCATGGAACTGCAGGAGCATCGTGCTGTAGCAGCTGCAGGAGCTGGTTACCTACCTCCATACTGGTAGATGGTGTTAGGATGCGGCTGGGTGTGGAAACAGGAGCAGATGAGGGAGAGCAGAGACAGCTCCTTCATTTTCTCCTTGTAGGCTGAAAAAGAAGAAGCAGCGTTGAGAAGAGAATCTTAATGGCAGCAGCAGCTCGTTCTCATGGAGAGAAGAAGCAAGGAGACACAAGGAGAAGCAAGGAGACACAAGGAAACCCATGTGTAGCTACCAGATCTACCGAGGCTTTTCCAGGCTGCTCTAACTTGCCACAAGGAGTGTCTGTCCCAGAGCACACTGACTCAGCTGCCAGTGTGGCAAATGTCATGGGAAGACCCCCAGTAGGAATTTACCACAGCTAGAGGTATAGGTTTCTGTGCTGGATTTTCCCTCCTAAGGAGCTGAAAAGCTGCAGCTGGGGTAGGTAACCACATCAGGACAGCTGCCCCATCCCTTTCTCCATTCCACTGCCAGACTCAGAGGCAAAACGATGCCCATCAGCATCTGGGAGCATTGCTCAAGCTCTGCTGAGCCAGGAATATTTCCCCATTCATTGGGGTGAAGAGGCAATCAGCAGTCAGCAGTGCAGAGAACAAACATGCATTTGAGTGAAGAAACAGTTTGGGGGTGCTGCTAAGGGGGGAAGTGCTGTAACCTGACTTGCTGGGGTCCCTCCTTCCCTGCAGAAGCAGGTAAGGGAGGATGGAAAATGAATTCTGCCACCACCCTGGCCCACGCAGGCAGAGGCTGATACTGGTCTGCAGTCACTGTAAATGGTGTCCCCTGCAAAGGACAAGCAAATACACAAACCCTTGGAGTTCTGCTGCTGCTGTGAGCCCTCCAGTTTGCTCATCATCCCCATGACTAGAGGATGCACCACGGCATCCTCGGTGATCTCACACAGGCTGCTGCCCTGCTGACAGCAGCACCCACATCTTGCAGCAGGTCTGTTTCTGGGGCAATCTTCACCTGTATTTTTGGAGTTTAGCACATCTAAGTCAGAGAACTGTTAGCACACGCTTGACAAAGAGCCTCAGAATAGAAGAAGGTCTTGAAAAACAGAGAGGTGCTCTGACAGGCTGTCAAGGGCTTTATCACACCCATGTAACCCTCACAGCATCACTGCTGTGTCACAGGGCAGCAGCTGATGGCTCAGCAGTGGGTGCTGCTGTCTCAACGATGCTGTGAGGCTCTGCCCTGGACTGGCTGCTCAGGGGACACCCAGACACACAGGGACAGAGTCTTCATGGCCATGTGCCCTGTGAAACCTGCCCTGATCCTCCTTGTGCTGCCCTTCCTCCTGCTTCCAGCACAGGGCACAGGCATTCCAGTGTCCTGCCCTGGCTCTGCATCTCCCACATGTCATTGTGCTTCCAGCCTTGGTTTCTCCCTTCCTTCCTGAGCTCCTGTTTTGACCTTCAGCCAGAGGTGAATCTGCAGCCTGGCTGCCATTGCCACCTTCACAGCAAGACCCTCCACCGGGCAGGAAAGGGAAATCCCCAGAACTCTGTGATATAAAGAGGCATTAGATGCAGGACAATTTTGAACAATAAAGTATCATCCTGTGTACCATGTGCCCTCAGGAACACCCTTCAGATCTTCTCCTCTGCCTTCCTGCAACTACTCTGCTGGGGAAACAGTGGATTCGTATGGCTGCTTCATGCTTGCACTTATTTTCCCTCCACAGTACAGAACTTCATCCTAATTAACACTCTCCCTGTGCCAACTGACAGTCTCTGCAGCTCAGATCTTTGTTGAACTTTTCTTTTTTTAAAGTTTGCTCCACATTCTTGTCTTACTGCTTTGCCTAGTCCTGCTGTTACATGGAAACCAAACGGGAATAGCTCACAGCAGCTGTGCCAGCCACGGAGCAGGGCATCTTTGACTTTGTTCTTAATGAAAACAGTCTTTGGAAAGCCTCTGAGATTGCTGTGTTGTGCTGGAAGATGTGGTATGCAGCAGTAGCAAGCTGATGTACCTCAGAATCATAGAATCACAGAATCCCAGGGGTGGGAAGGGCCCTCCAGAGCTCATGGGCTCCAACCCCCTGCCAAAGCAGCTCCCCAGCTCATATTGCACAGGGCGGCGTCCAGACGGGGCTGGAATCTCTCCAGAGATGGAGACTCCACACCCCCCTGGGCAGCCTGGCCCAGGGCTCCCTCACCCTCACTGGGGAAAAGTTCTTCCCCAGGTTGGTGGGGAACTTCCTCTGCTCCAACTTGCAGCCACTGCCCCTTGTCCTGTCCCCACAGACACTGAGAAGGGGCTGGCCATTTCCCCCTGCATCCCATCCTTCAGATATTGATAACCATTAATCAGGTCCCCCCTTAGTCTTCTTCTCTCCAGGCTGAACAGCCCCAGCTCACTCAGCCTTTCCTCACAGGGGAGATGCTCCAGGCCCTTCAGCATCTCCGTAGCCTCCTCTGCTGCCAAGGGGAGGGTCCCCTGGACTAAATGAGAGGTCATACTGTTTAACAGAAACAAACCATGCACTGAGGTCCTTCCTCTACCGTTACATCTGGGTAAAACCAAGACATGAAGCGGATGTGCCACATCCCTGACCCACTCATTTAATTGTCTCTTGGCACTTGTTACAGAGCACAGTGATCTGTATTTCACTGGTAGATCTGTCTGGTACCGGTCCCAGTCCTCCATGGAGATTAGGGCATGCTGCAGTCCCTGCCTTTTGGGTCTGATATAGGGATTTTGCCTCCATTCCAATCTGATACAGGGCCACAAAGATGATCAGAGGGCAGGAGCAGCTCCCCTACGAAGAGAGGCTGAGGGAGCTGGGCTGGGTCAGCTTGGAGAAGAGAAGGCTGCGGGGGGACCTCATTGCAGCCTTCCAGTCCCTGAAGGGAGCAGAGGAACAGGAGGGGAATCAGCTTGTTAAAGGGCAGAGACTGGCAGGACAAGGGGGATGGAGTGAAGCTGGAGGAAGGAAGGGTTAAATTGGATATTAGGGGGAAGTTCTTGGCAGAGAGAGTGGTGAGGGGCTGGAACAGGCTGCCCAGAGAGGGGGTGGGTGCCCCATCCCTGCGGGTGTTCAAGGCCAGATGGGCTGGGGCCCTGGGCAACCTTGTGTAGCTCCAGTCCTGGAGGTTGGTGGCCCTGCCTGTGGCAGGGGGGTTGGAGCTCTGTGACCCTTGGGGTCCCTCCCAACCCAGACCAGTGTGTGGTTCTATGATTCTATGATCTTGCAGCTGCCTCCATTCCATGGGGATCTTCCCTGTCCTGCTTTCCCTTCCGCAGAGCAAACTGACCGTCCCTCTCCATCCATGACAACGGGGTGGGAGGACAAAGGACAGCGCTTCACTGGCTGTGCCCGTGCCTTAACGAGCGGTGGAGGCGCCGTGTGTCCTTCTCCCCGCACCGGGCCCGCAGCTCCCCGGCCATCAGATGCAGTTAGCAGCAGGGGGCACACGGGGCGGGGAGCGGGGCTGGCAGCGGCCGGGCCCCGGAGACACACGGGGGGAGAGCCCGAGGAGCTGCGTCCAGCCGGGAAAATCCGCTCCAGTCTTCCCGTTGCCCGGGAGGACGGGAAAAGCAGCGGGCACGGCGGCAGCGGACCGAGATCCCCGCCCGGCCGGTACCGGAGCCCGGCTGGGAGCTGTCCGTTCAGCACCGCCAGTGAGCCCCGGCTGGGACCTGTCCTCTCAGCACCGCCACCGGGAGCCCCCGGGAGCGCCCACAGCGGCGGCTCCGGTATGAAAAGGGGGGATCGGCCCCCTGAAGGAATCCCCCCACGATCCACTCCTCGAGAAACAAGTGGATTCCTGCCCGCCCCCCGCCCTGCTCCGGAGCCAGCAGTTACAGCCGGGGGCACGGAAGCATCTGCAGTGCTGCCCTTGGCCTTGGCACAGTGGTACCCTTGGCACATTGGTACCCTTGGCCTTGGCACAGTGGTACCCTTGGCCTTGGCACAGTGGTGGTCTTGGCACATTAGTACCCTTGGCCTTGGCCCTGTGGTGCCCTTGGCACATTGGTGCCCTTGGCCTTGGCACAGTGGTACCCTTGGCACATTGGTACCCTTGGCCTCGGTACATTGGTACCCTTGGCACATTGGTACCCTTGGCGTTGGCACAGTGATGCCCTTGGCCCTGGCACATTGGTACCCTTGGCCTTGGCACAGTGGTGCCCTTGGTCTTGGCACATTGGTACCCTTGGCCTTGGCACAGTGGTTCCCTTGGCCTTGGCACAGTGATGCCCTTGGCCCTGGCACAGTGGTGCCCTTGGCCTTGGCACAGTGGTGCCCTTGGCCCTGGCACATTGGTACCCTTGGCCTTGGCACAGTGGTGCCCTTGGCCTTGGCACATTGGTACCCTTGGCCTTGGCACAGTGGTTCCCTTGGCCTTGGCACAGTGATGCCCTTGGCCCTGGCACAGTGGTGCCCTTGGCCTTGGCACAGTGGTGCCCTTGGCCTTGGCACAGCGATGCCTTTGGCCTTGGCACCGTGGTACCCTTGGCCTTGGCACTGTGGTGCCCTTGGCCTTGGCACAGTGGTGCCCTTGGCCTTGGCACAGCAATGCCTTTGGCCTTGGCACCGTGGTACCCTTGGCCTTGGCACTGTGGTGCCCTTGGCACATTGGTACCCTTGGCCTTGGCACAGTGATGCCCTTCGCACAGTGGTGCCCTTGGCCTTGGCACTGTGGTGCCCTTGGCACATTGGTACCCTTGGCACTGTGGTACCCTTGGCAAAGTGATGCCCTTGGCCTTGGCACAATGGTACCCCGACATGTTAAGTCATGAAAAAACGATGGTCTGTGTTTCCATCACCCTGCTGACAGGTTACCATGAGAAGAATCATCCTGTGAGGAGAGGCAGATCCTCCAGTTCGGTAGGTAAAGGTAGGAGACACAACCACATAACCTCCAGGCCACTCTCAGGATGCTGTGTCAATGATGGCCAAAGCCAAGCTCTCCTGAAGCACAACTATGTCTCAACCACAGCTGCACCAGAAAGGGCATGCTTAGAGCTCTCAGGGGGTAAAGATCAGCACTGGAATCCTCAGCACTAAAGCTCAGTTCAGAAGTACCTGTGCTCAATAGGTAGAAGGTTTTGAGGATGTATTTATGCTATGGACAAACTCCTCACACCAAGACAGCTGTCTGGCCAGAGTATGACATGGCCAACAAGTCCCTTCCAGAAAAGACTATGTCTTCCAGTGCACAAATTTACCCATTTTAACAACAATTGGACATCACATGTGGAACTTTTTATTTAAGCATCTATTTGAGGGGGTTTTTTACTTCTTCTAAGTTAGTACAAATAAACTCAGCTTTCACAGAAGAAATCTCATGTATGTGTAGAATTAGTAAGGACACTTGACTCAGTTCCTAAGAGACTTTATACCAAATTATCCCTTTAGTCTCAGGGGTGCAACAAGAGCTTTGACTCCCTGACAGGCAGAAGATTAGGACAGGCTGCTCACTCCAGTATGGATTACTGGTATTTTACATTTCTTTTTAGGCAAAGTTCTATCACAGCTGAGTACAGTCACTTCAGTATGGTCTTCATCACCCAGTCACATCACTTCACCACTTTCATATTTCAACAAGGCCCTTAATAGCACGTGTTAACTTTTGGTCAGCCTTGAATTGGCCAGGCAGTTGGACTAGATGATCAGTGTAGGTCCCTTCCAACTGAAAGGATTCTATTCTATTCTATTCTATTCTATTCTCTGTTATATCTGATGTGAAACATTGCAAATAACTGAATTTTGTAAACTAAGGAGGCAACAAACTGTAGAATATGTAGAAAGATCAGAGTCCTGTCCTGAAAAGTGGAGTAAACTTGCATTTCAATGACTTCAAGAGACCTCGGGCAGCTGTTAAGCTACAGCCCTATCTCAAAGTGCAACCATTCAATATTTCTGAACAATTATGCCCAGTAACCAGCACAGTCTGATCCTGCTCTGCTTATATCCCATTATATCCCCCGTGCAACACTTAATCTTTATTAAAACTTTTCACCTAGTAGCTTTTCTCTGCACTGTGAACATCCCATGGACAAAATCACTTTCTCCCTGTTGGAGGGAGAAGCCAGGAGATTACCTGGGCCTTTCCCAGGCCACCAAGAAGGTCAGGATGCTCTCAGTTGCTCTCTCTCTAGAGACTCGTTTCTGTGCTCCCTCTAGTGCTGTACAGCCCATACTGCGTTTCCACATCCCGGCTGCTTCCTGCGAGCACTATACACCGCATTTAGCCATGGAAAGTGTTTATCTCTAAGCAGGACCCCGGAGGCACTATCCAGTGTCTCCCTGAGGGGCTGGAGCTGGAGGAGCGGCTGTGTTGTGCACACAATGGGAACCAGCTGGTGATGTGCCTGGATGCTGGGGCTCACTGCCTATTACTCATGAAAAAGTTTTGTTCTCTACTTCCTAGCCAGATGAAATTAAATCAGGGCCTGTTTGAGCAGCCTGTCTTTTTTTCTTTGGTGTTCAATGCCCCTCAGCAGAAGGACACTGATGCAGAGTCATTCATAGCGAATCAGGGGCACAGCAAGGCTCATCTCTGTGGCTCCAGGCAGTTTACATGGATGAGGCTGGATGTGCCATGTCTGATAGCAAGGTCAAAGGAAGGTTATGACAAGAAAATAATTTGGGTTGGAAAGATAACTTTGGAGAAGTAAAAACTGCTCCCATAAAGAATACTGTATCATGAAAAAATGGGAACAGTCCAATGACAGGTGCAGCCAGAGCACAAACAGAAGGTAGAGAAGCTTGGGAGACTAGGAACTGAGTCCTTCAGCACAAAGACTGCAATGCCACATACACAACAAAAGCAACCACGACCCTTGATAAGCCTTGAGCGTGCCACAGACTCCAGATATTCTCACCTGTCATAAAAATCACAGCCAGACCTTCCCTTCAGTCAAACACACTTCCATCCTCTTCCTCTCCAACAACCAGACAACACCAGCATGTTTCCCTCCCCAGATCAGCAGTTGTATGCCACCCAACCTCAGGCCATAGAATCATAGAATCATAGAATGGTCTGAGTTGGAAGGGACCCCAAGGGTCACAGAGCTCCAACCCCCTGCCACAGGCAGGGCCACCAACCTCCAGGCCTGGAGCTACACAAGGTTGCCCAGGGCCCCAGCCAACCTGGCCTTGAACACCCCCAGGGATGGGGCACCCACCCCCTCTCTGGGCAGCCTGTTCCAGCCCCTCACCACTCTTTCTGTAAAAAACTTCCCCCTAATATCTAACCTAAACCTTCCTTCCTTTAGTTTTAACCCATTCCCCCTTGTCCTGTCATTGTCTATCCTTTTAAAAAGCTGATTCCCCTCCTGTTCCTCTGCTCCCTTGAGGGACTGGGAGGCTGAAATGAGGTCCCCCCACAGCCTTCTCTTCTCCAGGCTGAACAAGCCCAGCTCCCTCAGCCTCTCTCTGTAGGGGAGCTGCTCCAGCCCTCTGATCATCTTCATGGCTCCTCTGGACCCTCTCCAACAGTTCCACATCCTTCTTGTACTGGGGGCCCCAGATCTGGACACAGGACTCCAGCTGAGGCCTCACAAGAGCCATACACCCCCTCAGCTGCTCACCACGAGATTCGAGGCCCAGAAGTTACCACGGGCTCCTGTGGCATCATCCTTGTGAGCAGGCAGATGTGGGGGCTACGCTGCCTTCTGTCAGGCATCTGCTAACCTATCACCCAGGAACGGTTCCCAATCACCCAGCTCCTTCCCTCCTGTTCCATTTGCAGCTTATGAACATCCAGCCAGGTTATGCACAGCTCAAGCTGCAGCACTGGAACACGTGGGCTCCCCTCAGGGAAGGAAATAGGGACATCTCCTCTTCTGTGGTCTGAGCAAGAGAGAAGGGCCCAAGCTGTGTGGCAGAGACCTGGCTGTCTGGGCTGGTGGGGGATTGATTGTCAGGCAGGAGAAAGGCATGGCCTGGGCTGCTTTATCAAGCAGAGGAAGGAGCCAGATGGAGGCAGCTGTCCCTGAGTGTTTGTGGATTTGGGGCAAACATCCACTCGGATGGTTTGGGTGAAACAAAGAGCTACAAAAGAGCTGGGGACTGGATAAGGCAGCAGCTCATAGGATAGTCTGAGACAGTAGGCCAGTGCCAGGATGTGTCAGGGACAGACACACTGTGTGACCACAGACAGTCATTTGGTCTCTGGTTCTTAGCTTCCTTTGCATTAACTGAGGATTATTGTACTTGCCTGTTAGTGGTATTATTTGTATAAAGAGATTCAGAGAACATCACATTCTCTAGAACAGCATTAGACATGTAGAGATACCCTGAAAGAATATAAGGACTGTTTGGCACCAGTTGGGATGTGCCAGAGTGCACATGCACATGGTCTTTGGTTGCTCTCTAGCTCCTTTGCATTTCTAAACCACAGGCAAAGATGTGACCATTGGTTTAACCCCCCTCTGGATAGAAGACTTGAAAAAAACCCAAATGGGAGCTTACACCTGGAAGAATAAAGCCCACCTTCACAGGGCAACTGGGAGGGGTTAGTTAGGCATGTTGTAATTCAGGATTACAGAAGTTTTAGTGAGCTTCTGGTCCCTCCAAGTATTGTCATCAAGAATCATCAGCCCCATTCACCCTAAGGAAGCTTGAAGCTGTGATCCATACTGCTGCCCACACTGCTGTCACAAAGGTCTTATCTGCAACCTTCCAGCTGCCACAGACCACTAAATCCCAGCTTTTCCTTTGCAGAAGGAGAACAACACATTGACCAGATCCGAGCCAGCACTGACAGGCTCCAAGAAAGGGCTCTTTGGAGATACCTCAGGGATCCTCACAGCATGAGGTGCCATCAAATAAAGATATAATTTATACTTTAGAAAGAAGAAATATTTTCCAATTATTTAGATCCCTCATTTGGATTCAGTGGTAAAAATTCTATAGGTAAGAAATGCCTACAATAGATTCTTTTGCCTTGTAAAACTGAAGTCCCAATAAAAGTATGGCAAATTTCTAAGGCCATATAAAGTCCATCAGCACCTGAAGACAAAGAAAATGGTGATTTCTTGAGAACACAGAAAGATGGAGAGCTTGATAGAACGGACTCTGGCTCTCCAGCCTGGGCAGCAGAAGTGTCAGGACAGGGAAATACCATAAGGTGCCCACCAGTACCATCCAGAAGAGGGATTAAGGGGAGAACTCAGCCCTGCATACAGTCACAGAGCTCTCACATTTCAGTGTAGGAGGGGGAAACCTTGCCATATGTCAAGGCACATTTACCACGGCCAGTTGTTGGGCTAGGAATCACCCAAACTGGTGTTTCCTCTTGGCTCCACCTTCTCAGACATGTTAAGGAGTGCTGAGGCTGTCACCTCACTGCATCATTTCCCAACCTCACGTCTCTCTATCAACCCAGGTGCCTACAAATGGTGAGGAAAGCCAGACAGTCTTGCAGGGTCCAGCCAGACTCCCCTTCTGCAGCATACAGACCCCACAAAGCTCAGTGCAGGAGCTGCAGGGAGGAGGTGTGAGGGCTCTGCTGCTGCAAGCTCTGCCCCGCAGCCCGGCCGGCACCGCAGCTGAGCCCGCACTGAGCATGTGCTGCTGCATCCTCTGCTCCAGCCCCAAAAACACCCACCCCGGCCAGAAGAAAACGCCTGAGGTGGCAGGGAGAACAGAGGGGTGACTGCTGGGCTGGGGGAAGCAAACCTGATTTCTTTTCATCCCGGGGATTTGTTTGTTTAAGCAAACCCAAGGAAATGTCCCCAAGGGGGATCAGCCCCCAGGCATCAGCTGTGGACAACTGCAGCTGCTCTCCCTTCAGCACGGATCTGCTTGTGCTGCAGATAAAGGAGAAAATAATGAAGAAAGCAAAAAGCAAACAAGGCTCTTTCCTTAATTTAAGGATTTGCTTGCCCTTTTCCTCTGCCATTCCAGGCTATTCTCCATCCCTGCTGTAAGTGCAATAGGTGACTGGGAGCTGCTCCCTGCAAAGGCAGCTGGGCGAGGCTCAGCCCCGCTCTCTCCTTTGGCAAACACCTCCCTATTCTCTTTCCTCCAGCCACAGCACTGCTCTCCCATGACTTCCTACTCCTTTCAATTGTTTCTCTCCTTGGTGCGAGCCACAGGGAAGCGTGGTTTCACTTCTTCATGATCCCAAGTCTCCTCTGACACAGTAAAACCGCATCTTTGGGGAGATGAAACGTGCCACAGGGATGCAGTGGGTCGGGAGGGTGAGAATGCACCAACTGGAAGGCGCATGTAACGCCTCCGTGGGCTTCACCCCCCACCACGTCCATCTCAAGTTCGATGCAACCTTGGTTTAGATGGCTGGTGAGCAGGAGCTGTCCCTCCCACCCCCACTCTGCAAAAGAGGTCCAATCCTGTTCTGGAGGAGAGGAAGGCAGATGGGTGGGACCTGCCGAGCGTGCTCTGCCGCACACACTCCTTGAGGCAGGGATGCTCGCAGGGGTATATACAATAGCTGGGGGGTTCTATCATAGAGACACGTTATTACCAATGCTGCTTCACCACCTTTAATCACACCCAAAACCCACTCGGGATCAGCTGCTCGTTCACACCCCCTCACACCCCTCCAGCTCTCTGTGCCTCTCTCCTCTGCCTTTCCTGGTCTTTTAGGAGAGGAAAGGAATAGAAAACGCACAGCAGGAGACACAGGCAAAGACCAGGGGTAGGAGAAAGATGTGTTGCCTGGTCTCCTTGGGGCTGGTTCCCTGTCTGGGGGTGGGGGGGACACAAAGCACTGCCTGCTTTTCCTTTTTGTCTGCTCTACAGCCTCCAGCATTCAGCTTCCCCTGCCCAAGCCCCTCTTTATGCAGTGTAGAATCCAGAGCCATTTCAAGAGAAAACTTGTTTTTTTTTTTAAAGAAAAAGACCCTCTAAACCCACCCACTGTTCATTGTACCATCTCAGGGTTTTCTTCCCCTTCCCCCCCTGTTCCCAGTTTCAGCCATTTGAATCCCTCTCCCCCAGTTAAAAGAGGCAAGGCACAGCTTTAGGAAATGGCTGGACTGATGAAGCCCAGCATCCCCAGGGAGGGCTGCATCCTGCAGCCAAACCCGACCCAGCGCCAGGCTCCTGGGCAGCCGCGCTGCGCTGCCCGTTACTGCTGCAGGAGGGAGGGAGGAAGGGCTTCCCTTGCAGCATTCCATGTCACCCAACGCCATCAGAGGACCGCTCCCCTGTAGCATCTTCTCATGAAGAAGTGTTAGCTGTGGAAGAAACCTCAGGGATGGGGAAACCCTGAGATTACACAGAAACCCACCCAGGTTCTGCTGGATGGATCTGGGGGGGCTGTCTATGGCATTACTGTCAGGCTGTGTCTTTCCCTTGCCCATTCAGGCAATACACGATCTGCACAATACCAAATGTATCTGCTGATTTCCCTGCATCCAGCTATTTTTTCTTAGAGGGGAAAAAAAATAAACCCAGCTCTATCACACTGGAGAAAGAACAATTAATTGGCATGCAGCAGCACCTTCTCATGGTGCAATGTAACAGCACCAATATTGGCAATTTTATCACATTGGCAAGTTTATCACATGTGTATTCATATTAAAATAAAAAGCCCACCTGCTATCTTGCATCAGAGGGGGGTGTGTATGGGGGAGGAAGGGGAACAATGCTGCCATACCAGCTGCCTCCTCATCAGAGAACACCCCCGAAATGCATGGAAAAAACCCACCCCAACCCTCAGAATAACCATTAATAAAAAAAGGATTTAAAAAAAAAAGGATAAAACCTGATGTTTCTATAAGCAGGTTGATGATAAGCCCCCCTAAAAAAGGTATCTATCCTACCTGAGACGGTGCTGGCCATGCTGCTGCGTCGGGAGCCGAGCTGGTGCTGCAGGAGCGCAGGGAGCTGCGGAGGTGCTGCAATGCTGCGGGGAGGGAGGACTGACTCAGCTGGAGGGGGCTGCAGCCATCCGCGGCGGGGAGAGGCTGGAGAGCCCAGAGAAAGGGAAGGGGTGGAAAGAAAAAGAAGGGTCACTAGTTCAGAATATTAATTAGCGTATCGGGCCTCCTTTCCTGGGTGGCTTTGACGGCTGATCCCTCCCAGGCAAGGCTGCCTGCCAGAAACACAGACCCGCGGCGGGGGTTGCGGGGAGGGGGGGCGGTGGGTGAGGAGACACACCCAGCTGGGCGCTGGTGAAAGATGGATTTTCCTCCTCTTCCTCCCTTTCTTGTCTGCTCTATTTGGGCTAACCTGCTTTTCCCCTTGCTGGAAGCAGAAAGAAGCAGTTTGATTGATTTTTGTTTTTTGCAAACCATCCGTGTCGAGGTGGGACCCACCCCCAGGGCCAGGGCTGGGGGCTGCCTTAGCTAGGCTGAGGTGTAAAGCCCAGACCCCAAACCTTCCAGCAGCTTTAGGCTTACAGCAAAGGGAAGAGGTATCCCAGACAGACTCAGCATTTTAGGTGTCAGGTTTTTTGCACCAGCACCGGGGCACAAAAGGGGCTGCAGTTCTGGGGGAGAAACTGCTGTAAAAGTAGAGGAGGCAGAGCAGAACAGAGCCTTCCATTTCAGTGGGGCTTCTCTGGGTTTCCCCCACAGGCACCAGGACCCCTTTTCTTTTCCTTTTCTGTTCTGTTTTCTCCCATTTCCATTTGTGGCTGTTGCTAGGGGCCAGTGCATCTCTGCTTTCAGGGCATCACACACATGTCTGGGACCAAGGAACCCTCCCCAGTCCCAATTCCAGCTGCACCATCCAACCAGGGCTGCAGAAACCCCACCTCGGGGCTTGTGGCTGCTATCCCACACCATCCTCCTGGCTCTCTCATCCCAGTCGTTATCCTGCTGGCTACACATCCACTCTGGCTGAAAACACCCCAAGTCTCCCAGCACGCTGCAATGCAGACACTCCCAAACAATTCCAGCAGCTGCAGGGAACCACAGGTTGTTGGGAGTAGCTGCCAGTGCTCTGGCTTGGCCAGGACCAGAAGCCACAGGCAGTGCCTGCTAAATTCAGTCTAAACAGACATTTTCCTTTTCTCCTAAGTTTTTTCCTACTGTTCTATTCCTTCAACACTGTATGTAAAAGGAAAAAAAAAATACAGAAGTCTAATTCAGAATAATATTAACACTATCCACAAATTTCCCATGTGTATTTGGAGCAGGAGCTTTTTTAATCACCATTAACTGCTCCCTGTTCTGCCCAAGGTAGAGGAAGTGGTTGCAACTCCCTCTACATTTTTGCCTTGGGTTGAATTTCTAAGATTTATAGGTTATCTTGAAGCCAGCAGGCTGAATTACAGAGTCCAAACCCACACTGTCCACTAGCAGGTGAAGGCAGCTATCCCAGGCAGGCACTGGAATGCTGCAGTAATTCCCTACTCTCAGCTGGATGAGCTCTGGCTTTGACTTACCCAGCAGACCTGAGAGGGTCTGATAACCACTGGTTGTATTTTGGAGCTTCTGGGTATAAATCAGATGTATTTTATTTAGAAAAAGGTAGAGATTGCTTTGAGGTGCTTTGAGGTGTCCCAGTGGAACACGCTGTATGAGACAAGGTGAGCAAACTGGATTTGTCTGGCAAAGCCCCACATCACACCCTTAACTCCAATATTGTTCACACCTGTCACTGGAAGAATTTTAAGACAATTAAATCTGGATCCATCTGTTAAGTCTGGGAGATATTTCTTCATTATTTTACAAGTAATTATCTTTTCAAGTTCTCCCTGATTTTCATGAGGGAGCATCAGAAAGCACTGGGTGTTTTTTTCAAGGTGGTGATTTGGCAAAATTGTATTTGGCTCATGTGTCCTGTGCCTTCATCCCACATGGCATCTAACCAGGCAGACTTAGTGTGTCCTGTGCCTTCATCCCTCATGGCATCTAACCAGGCAGACTTAGTGTGTCCTGTGCCTTCATCCCACCTGGCATCTAACCAGGCAGACTTAGTGTGTCCTGTGCCTTCATCCCACATGGCATCTAACCAGGCAGACTGTGTCCTGTGCCTTCATCCCATGGCATCTAACCAGGCAGACTGTGTCCTGTGCCTTCATCCCATGGCATCTAACCAGGCAGACTTAGTGTGTCCTGTGCCTTCATCCCTCATGGCATCTAACCAGGCAGACTTAGTGTGTCCTGTGCCTTCATCCCACATGGCATCTAACCAGGCAGACTTAGTGTGTCCTGTGCCTTCATCCCACATGGCATCTAACCAGGCAGACTGTGTCCTGTGCCTTCATCCCATGGCATCTAACCAGGCAGACTGTGTCCTGTGCCTTCATCCCATGGCATCTAACCAGGCAGACTTAGTGTGTCCTGTGCCTTCATCCCTCATGGCATCTAACCAGGCAGACTTAGTGTGTCCTGTGCCTTCATCCCACATGGCATCTAACCAGGCAGACTTAGTGTGTCCTGTGCCTTCATCCCACATGGCATCTAACCAGGCAGACTGTGTCCTGTGCCTTCATCCCATGGCATCTAACCAGGCAGACTGTGTCCTGTGCCTTCATCCCATGGCATCTAACCAGGCAGACTTAGTGTGTCCTGTGCCTTCATCCCTCATGGCATCTAACCAGGCAGACTTAGTGTGTCCTGTGCCTTCATCCCACATGGCATCTAACCAGGCAGACTTAGTGTGTCCTGTGCCTTCATCCCACATGGCATCTAACCAGGCAGACTTAGTGTGTCCTGTGCCTTCATCCCATGGCATCTAACCAGGCAGACTTAGTGTGTCCTGTGCCTTCATCCCACATGGCATCTAACCAGGCAGACTTAGTGTGTCCTGTGCCTTCATCCCACATGGCATCTAACCAGGCAGACTTAGTGTGTCCTGTGCCTTCATCCCACATGGCATCTAACCAGGCAGACTTAGTGTGTCCTGTGCCTTCATCCCACATGGCATCTAACCAGGCAGACTTAGTGTGTCCTGTGCCTTCATCCCATGGCATCTAACCAGGCAGACTTAGTGTGTCCTGTGCCTTCATCCCTCATGGCATCTAACCAGGCAGACTATCACCAAACAATAGATTTTCATGGAAAACAACAAAGAATTTGGGTGTGTTGCATGCACTTCTGTCACCATCTCATTGCAAATGTTTTCAATGTTTTTACCAATTAAATATTCCTAGATGTTTTATGATACAGGAAGGGCTTCTTCCAATAGCTCCTACTTTCAACAATGCTGAAAACAAAGGGGAAATTCCCAAACTAACAGAAAAGATTCTGTCTTCAACAACCATAACAACCCCCATTAACAGGGAGCGTTCACACAGGGCAGTTCTCAGAGGAAGATTTGCAAGTTGTGGTTGTTACCAGAAGGGTCATGAGCTCAGCACACTTTCTGTCACTATTTGGGGCTGCAGGGCTGGCAGAAGCACAGCTTGTGACAAGCAATACCTGGGGAACAATTTATCTAGTGACTAATGGAACACCACTGGAATCTGGTGTAAAGGGAAGAGCACGGGCTGTAGCATGGGAGGCTGTAGCTCATGGTATGCAGGAGATGGCACTGGTTTGAGGCATCCCAGTGCCAGTCTGAAGCTGGGAGATGCTCCTTTGGTTGGCATGAAATAAAAATAATAATAAATTTTCCCATAGGGCAGCAGTCAACCCCCTGAAATGGTGAAATAACACAAGAGGAAGGAGAAAAAGAATTGAGGGAGAGAAGGCAGTGACAGCAACACCAGCACCACCCCAGGAAAATGTTTCCCTCAAGACCAGATAAACGACAGGGTTGTTGTGATGCTTCCCCTTTAGCATGAGGAATGAGGCCAAGTTGTATAAAGTATCTGGACCAGGGGGAAGAAGAAGAGTTGTACTAATTCTGTCACACTGAGGGATGAATTCAGGTCACTGTGGGGTCTGCTCAGCTACTGTGGGTATTATGGGTACAACAAGTTAGCAGCACCAAGCTGGATGGCTGAGCCACTGCAAATGGTAAAGAGGAGCAAGTGAACATGTGAGGCTGTGAACTCTGCTCTGGGGGTTCCCTTCTGGCCTCCAGCAAAGCACTGACCCATCTGCTTCAGCTTCTTCATCTGCAAAATGGGCACTTCCTCACCTTCCTCATAACAGGGTGATGTGGGTTAAAATTGGAGTGTCAAAGGAAAGCAGTTTTAATAATGTAATATTACTAATACAATATTATTAATATTATTATTATAATATTATTATTATATACATAATATCCAGAAATGCTCTGGATTATCTGGATCCAATGGAATCAAATCATCCTGTGGTCAAACAAAAGGTTTAGACTGTTGCTATGGGAATCATCACATCTTCTCTGGGAGACAGTGAACAGCAACTTCATCCTCTCCTTTCCACAAGGGGAAAAAACAACCTCCATGGGAACTGTTGGGAGCGTCATGGGTGGTGATTGCTGCTCTTCAAACTCCCTTGCCCCATTCCTCAAGACTCATCTCTCCTCTGGGAAGAGCAATCCTGCACAGGCGCCTCAGAGCAAGAAATGACCATTATTCACTTTGCACTTCTGTAGCCCACAGCGTCCTGCCTGTCTGCAGTTTGGTTTGACCACTCACACCCACTTCCCCACAGAGTTTAAGGATCATCTTTTCCAAGGTTTTTCTTTTCTATCTATTTTTTTTTTCCCTTGAGGGCACCACTTCTAATGAAAAATAGTTCATCCAAGATCCTCAGCAGCCACTAACAAGCGAGATGCTCTGGTTCCTGCTGCCTGGGCAGCACATACTGGCTGTTACGGGTGCAGGGACTGGCCTTCACTATAACCCTCTGTGCTGCTCTGACACATCTTTTAAACCTCTTCTCCCCCTCCAAACCCTTGCTTGGTCAGAGCTCAGAGTTTATCCTAGGGAGCCAACCAGCAGAATGACAATCCAGGTGTAAGCCCAACACTTGCCTTTATCATGTCTGTACCCTCACATAAACAGATGTTTTAATTGAAGTAAACCTTCACAATTCTTTCCCAACCTTTAGAGAGAAGAAGTATTTCTTCTCAACTTTTAAAAATCCTGTTTTCTCTGTCCTCAGTGTTTAGAATAAACCAGTGTAGCAATGCTGAAGACAGAGTCCCCAGTGCTGGTGCTGCAGCCTTGGTCAAGTGAGGTAAGTGGTGCAGAGGAGCATCCCTCCAGAAGGATGAAGCACTCTCAGCTGGTGCTGACTCACGTTTGCCCCTGGACACCAGTATCTGCTGACTCACATTCCTTTTTGGGCTTGGGACCCTTCCAGCTCTTCTCTCTCAGAAGGTAAGCACTGCTTCAATCAACATCACTTAAATAAGTTAAAATAACCTTGTTTGAGACACTATTGATGCATATATTCTTTAATGTAGGAAAGATGTATTTACAGGAAGTAATAACAGCACAGTATTCCATATGTTCATGGCTTTTAAACCTTTATTCTGTTAGAAATACCTTATCCCACACCCTCATCTCACAACCTTTACAAAGCCATTTCTTTTGCAGCTTAATCTTGTGTGACTGATGCCAAGTTAAAGAGTTCACACAGCCAGGAACACCAGCAAACTCTGTTGTTATGTCTTGTGCTGAGCTCTGTGAAGAGCCAGAGGAATAACTCACAACGCTCTCTAGCCCATTCGTTACAATTAACGACAATTTACAGTCCAGGTGAGTTCAGCTGAAGGAGTTTAAAGGCTGGCAACCAAACCAGCAGCACCCACAGGGTCCCCTAACAAAACACCTGGAAGACACAGAATGTACCAGAAGTTTAAGAGAACAGGTTACATAATATACTCAAGTCTAAGGTCTGTTCATTTTAAGTTATTTTTCTTTAAATATCAGAGAACTTCTACATGCAAACAAGCTGTGCAGCTTGCTAGGAATAAATGCACCTTAAAGTTACAATAAAACAAGCCACATGCTGTCCTGCATCTGCACAGTAATCACTGAAGTCCATGAGATGCAGCAATAGAGATGCACATATATTTTCTTCCTGCCTCCTTTCTCATGCAGCTGCATAAAATACGGTTTGGCAAAATCTGGGGATCCAAATAAAGCATGGCTAACCATTTATTAAAGCACTTGCATGGTTTGCTAGAGTCTTAGAAGCTGAGCAAGCCATCCATCCAGAGTTCAGGGCAATCACATACGTGGAACCCTCAGCCTGAGCAACTGAACTGCCGACGCAGCCGTTCCTGGCCCCGTGCGTGGATACAGTGACAGATCCGAAGGCTGAAAGAATCGTGCTGGAGCAAAGCATGGAACAAAGGAGCAGCACATTCCCCCCAAACAAAAGGTGCCTGACAGAATTCATTACTGTTCTTAGTGCAGAAGCTACAAGGCTCGACAGAACAACACAGAAACCCTCTGAAAGGCTGGAGTTTCAACGAAGAATCCTGTTGGGGATGGTCTCTTCAGCCAGGGGACAGGAGATGGGACAAGGGGCAATGGGCTCAAGCTGTGCCAGGGCAGGGGCAGATTGGACATTAGGAAAACATTTTTTACTGAAAGAGTTGTCAGGGCTGGAACAGGCTGCCCAGGGAGGGGGTTGAGTCACCTTCCCTGGGTGTGTTCAAAAAAAGGGTAGATGAGGTACTTAGGGATATGGTTTAGTTTACAATGAGAATGGTTGGACTTGATGATCTTCAAAGGTCTTTTCCAACCTTGTGATTCTGTGATTCTGCCTCCTCCTACATGGAAAACCACTGAAGGGTGGCAGGCGCCCAGGACAAAGCATCGCAGTGCACTGCACAGATTCTGGGCATGACTTATCACGGGCTCCCCAGGCTGGTGCAGCAGGGGAGAGACACCAGCCAGGCGGCCCTCGCCCAGGACTGCTCACAGGCTCCAGCGGAGCCGGGCAGGGCTGAGAGGCTTTACAAGCGCGGCTGCTTTGCAACCTTTAGCAAGCCAAGAGCCGCTCCTCTGTCCCTTCGGAGCCAAACGCCGCTCTCCGCCCGGGCACGCTGGGAGGGAAGCGGCGGAGCGTTCCCCGGCCTGAGCACCCAGCGCCGGACGGGGAGGCTGCCCCAGGCCCGGGTCCCGCTTCCCTCCAGGGCCCAGACCCCGCCAGACTCGGTCCCCTCCTGCCCGCTGCCTTTCGAGCCTCCGCGGCGGCTCACAGGCACCAGCCCCGTTCGCTCCCCGCCGCCCAGGCCCGGGCCCGGGCCCCGCCGCCACAACCGGCCCCACCGGCAGGCCGCAGCCGCCTCCCTGCCCCGTTACCTGGGCAACGCCGCAGCTCTCGCGAGAGCGCCCGGCGGAAGTTACGCACCGTGCGTAAGGGCAGGGGGCGGGGCACGTGACACAGGCGCGGGTATTCTGAACGGACGGGCGGGAGGTGGGGGCTGCGGCCGGGCCGGGCGCGCCGGGGGGAGGCCGGGCCGGGCCGGGCGCGCCGGGAGCGGGGCCGGGGGGAGGCCGGGCCTGGGCGTCCCGGGAGCGGGGCGGGGGGGAGGCCGGGCCTGGGCGTCCCGGGAGCGGGGCGGGGGGGAGGCCGGGCCTGGGCGTCCCGGGAGCGGGGCGGGGGGGAGGCCGGGCCTGGGCGTCCCGGGAGCGGGGCGGGGGGGAGGCCGGGCCTGGGCGTCCCGGGAGCGGGGCGGGGGGGAGGCCGGGCCTGGGCGTCCCGGGAGCGGGGCGGGGGGGAGGCCGGGCCTGGGCGTCCCGGGAGCGGGGCGGGGGGGAGGCCGGGCCTGGGCGTCCCGGGAGCGGGGCCGGGGGCAGGCCGGGCCGGAGCGGGCCGGCGATTCTGGGGGCGCGGGCGGGAGGTCCAGGGCATCGCTGCGGCCGGGCCCCGAGTGCCCGTGAGCCTTCTGCCTGCGGTGCGGGGCCGCCGGCAGCGTCCCGGCCCGAGACCCGAGGCGAAACCCGGGCCTCCCGAGACCCCGGCGTTGCAGCCCCTCACGGCTCGGCCGCCGGGCCCGGCCCGCGCTCCCTCGCAGGTTCTCGGTGGGACCATGCCCAAGGTAACGCTGAACGGCGTCACGGTGGATTTCCCCTTCCAGCCCTACAAGTGCCAGGAGGCCTACATGGCCAAGGTGCTCGAGTGCCTGCAGAAGGTGAGTGGTGCCGCTGCCGGGAGCCCCTGGCTCCGTTTGCAGCCTTGAACTGTGCCAAGGGGCCTCCCTGAAAGGAGGGGGGTGTCACGCTTCTAGTTCACTTCTAGTTGCCTCTATCCCGGTTTTTACAAGTCTTCTCTGCCTCTTATTTGTATTTTTATCTTGTTATGTAGCTATTAAAAGCCCAGAGGGTGTGAGCAGTGGTGGGGAGAGGTGTTTCTGGGGTGTTTGGGCTTAACTTGGGAAAAGAAAGAAAAGCAGGTGAGTGGCCTGTGTGTGTACATGCAGGCTGCCCTTAGGCATAGCTGGGGTTTGCACTGTTAGTCCTTGGATTGTTAGTGTAATTCATCACTTTGTCTATGACAGGATCATCTTAAAAGAATATCAAATCAGACTATGGTTTTTACAAAAATTATTGTCACTCTGGAGTTGGTTAACAGAGCTCCCTCCTCCCTGTTCCTCTGAGAGATCAGACCAGCTTGTTGTGGAAGCTTTGGCTTTCCAGTTGCTCTGTGTTCCTCCATGGGCAGTGGCTTGGTACCTCCTTGTTTTCAAGTAGAAGTAAGCCTATTTCATATAAAAGCTCTGCTCTTACAATTGAATGTGAATTTGTGAATTGTGGCAGCACAAGCTCAGCTGGTTGACAGTTTTTCTGCAACTTGTGGAGTTTCTGTGCACTTCAACACTGCAACATCCAGCAGGATTAAACGTTTAAAAGTGCTGGGAGAATTTTCTGCCCAAGCTGTGATGTGGGATGGAGCTTCATTTCTAAAGGAAAGTGGCAGCCTGTAGTTTTGAGTCTGGTTTTTGGGGTGTTTTTGCAGTAACACCTGATGTTTTCAGATATTCTGTGCTGAAATGCCATGTGCTCCAGTCACTCTAAGAGTAGAGGATTCCTCTGCTAAATAAAGGGTCACAGCTGGCTCTGGGTTTTAGATTAAGCCTCACTAAGTCAGAAGCTCCTAAAAGTTGTCCATTTCTAACAGCTTTGTGAGGTGTGTGTGTGTGTGTTTCTGTCCCCTGGAGATTTTACCAGGCAGCGATTGCTTTTTTTGCTGAGGAAATCCAGTGCTGCACAAGACCTGTTGGAAATTCTAGCTGAATCTCCAACTTGCTCACTCTTCCCCCGTTTTTCTTTTGATTTCTCTTCAATAAAGAAGGTAAATGGCATTCTGGAGAGCCCTACAGGCACAGGAAAGACCCTCTGCCTGCTGTGTTCCACTCTGGCTTGGCGGGAACACTTCAAAGACACCATCTCAGCCCGCAAGATCGCGCAGCGTATGAACGGAGTGGAGCTCTTCCCTGACAGACCCACGTCGTCCTGGGGCAACGCTGCCACAGATGCTGACATCCCAAGTAAGAATCAAGATTCCTATGCTTGGTAGGAATGATAAAGTTTAATCTCTTCTTTAATATCTTTTTTTTCTTTCTTTCTTGTAAGAAGTGTGTCACTGTAGAAGACATGGAGCCATTGTGTAGCAGCTGAAGCCCAGTTTCTCAATTTTAAAGATTTTAAAAGCATTTTACATGTTTTTATTCTTTTTAGAGCATTAGAAACTCACTGAGCTCATTGTGTGTGTGTGAATAGTTAGATGACAGAATTCCTTGCTATCTCTACGAGGCAAACTGTTGCCATAGTACCAGCTGGGAAAGGATGGTAAGAATATCTCTAGTTCTTTCCATGCTCATAATTTTTCTGCTTTTTTTTTTTCTCTTCTCTGTTTGGCAGCTTATTACACTGATGTTCCTAAAATAATTTATGCCTCCAGAACTCACTCACAACTTACACAGGTCATCAACGAGTTAAAGAACACGGTCTACAGGTAAATGTGAATTAGGAAAATGTTCCTATTCAAAGGAAAGGGGAGAAACCCATCTTGTTTATTGTCTCAATTTGTGTGGATGAATGTATTTCCAGCAGTGAGCTCTGGCAGCTCGGAAGGGCGATGGGGTCCTGGGCTCCATCAGCAGAGGGGTGGCAGCAGGGACAGGGAGGGGATTGTCCCTCTCTGCTCTGCCCTCGGGAGGCCCCATCTGGAGTCCTGTGTCCAGAGCTGGGGCCCAACACAAGGAAGATGTGGAACTGTTGGAGAGGGGTCAGAGGAGCCACAAAGATGCTCAGAGGGCTGGAGCAGCTTCCCTGTGAAGAGAGGCTGGGGGAGCTGGGCTGGTTCAGCCTGGAGAAGAGAAGGCTGTGGGGGGACCTCATTGCAGCCTTCCAGTCCCTGAAGGGAGCAGAGGAACAGGAGGGGAATCAGCTTGTTAAAGGGCAGAGACTGGCAGGACAAGGGGGATGGAGTGAAGCTGGAGGAGGGAAGGTTTAGATTAGATATTAGAGGGAAGCTCTTTCCAGAGAGAGTGGTGAGGGGCTGGAACAGGCTGCTCGGAGAGCGGGTGGGTGCCCCATCCCTGGGGGGTGTTCCAGGCCCTGGGCAACCTTGTGTAGCTCCAGGCCTGGAGGTTGGTGGCCCTGCCTGTGGCAGGGGGGTTGGAACTCTGTGATCCTTGGGGTTCCTTCCAACCCAGACCATTCTATGATTAAAAAACTGATACCCACTGAAATGTGGTTATCTTAATGTACATGTGTAGAATCTGGGTTTTCTTGTCACTTGGTTGGTTTTTTTCATACTGAATTAATTTGAACATAGAATTTCCTGAATTTGGCCTCATTTTGGTTCTTTAATTCATGCATTTACTTCTAAAATTGCCTCCCCTATTTTTTTTTTTCCTGGGGCATTTTAAGGCAGTGGGAACCTTGAAGTTGAATCCCTTAGGCTGATGTAAATCAATGAAGAATTTGTGGTTTTGCTATGCTAATGTCTGTCACTTCTCAGCTGCTGCTGCTGTGCCAGTGTGTTGACTGAGCTCCTTGCACAGCAGTAGTAATTTATTGACATGTTTTTTTATAAGGTACAGCCTTGTCATTAACAAAAAAAGGCATCACAAATGTGCTCAGTGCTCTAGTTCTTCCTCTCTTACTCTCAAAATCACCGCTGGCTTGGAGCAGCAGATGACAGGTCCCAGCTCATTCGGCTCACCTGTCATAACAGAACCCATGTGTTAAAGGGGATGATGTAAGCTGCTGCTTATTACCTGCTGCTGCAAACTGCTGCTTGTTACTGCGTGCTGCTGCCAGGTAAAGTGCAGTACCATAAAGTCACACAACATGTGTAGCTGTTACAGACTAACTGACTGTGTCTGATTCTGAGCCTTGCTTTGGGCTCATCTATTTCTCCTGAACCTTTTACTTCCTATCTCTGATACCCAACCTCAGCACATACAACTGTGTTCTTCTTTCTTGCCTTCTTTTTAACCTCAGTGCTGTGTATTCTCTTTGAACAGGCCGAAGATATGTGTTCTGGGTTCCAGAGAGCAGCTCTGCATCAATCCTGAAGTGAAGCGACAGGAGAGCAACCACATGCAGGTGGGAATGGAGCCTTGACAGCCTGCTCAGTGAGAACAGGAGGGGTGTTGGTTTGGTGTATGGTGTGTAATTCCTAGCTTGGATGTTGTTTAACTACTGGAAGGGAAGACAGCACTTCTAAAAGTGTTTCAAGGAATTGTCTAGTTCTGTGAGTGCAGAATTTGATTCAGAGTCTCTGGTAACGTTTTCCATCCAGAGAAGAATGTCATTATGAGAGGTCACAGTTTTCAGTTGACTTTCTGATCTTCCACTTATGTTTTTCAAGAGGAACAATAAATCCAAAATAGTTTTTCACTGATTTACCTGTTGTTTTTACAAGTAGTATCAAAGATTGTTTGAAAAGTGTTAGTGGCAGCATATAACAATATTTCCTCTTGAGCAAGAGGGTTGTGTGCTGCATAAACCAGAGGCTGACTAGAGGTGGAGAGACACACATAAAACTTTATAAACTGCAGAACTGTGATGAGCATTTATTCCTTATCTGGTGTTACAGAAAACTAACAGCTCTTCACCCCTTGATGTGCTGTTCAGTCCTTGACAAGCTGTGCTGCTCTTGGCTGAATTATACTGTGTTTTACAGATCTACATGTGCCGAATGAAAGTGATGGCTCGTGCTTGCCACTTCTATAACAACGTGGAAGGTGAGTTTGCTGTGGAAGTGAAGCTCTGTTTGGAGAGGGAGAGATTTGCTGGGAAGGTAGAGAGAGGGGGGGTGTGTTCTTGGTGTTAACGTTTCATTCTTGAAATACAATAGGAAGAGGGTGAGCAGAGTGATCACAACTGTGGTACCTGTACCTGAGCTTGTGGCTGTAATATTTTTCACAGAAAAGAGTACAGAGAAAGAACTGATTGAATCAATCATGGATATTGAAGACCTAGTTAAAAGTGGAAACAAGCACAGGTAAGTGAGCCCCTTTAACCTTCCTTCCCCTTAGTAGTGAAAATAGTGAAAACTCCTTCTCTGCTCACTTTGATTAATAGCTTGGTACAAATTTGACATACACTGAAGTAGCAGAACAATGAGGACAGTGAAGTGGAGTGGCCACAAACGTTGCAGAGGCTTCCAACAAAATCATATCTGCACTAAAGCCTTAACTTCTGCTACTGCAGTTTTTATCAGACAGCAATTTGTTTGAAACCTTTCTTGTGTGAAGATTGATTCTGATCTGATTCAGACTCACCAATTTTATATCTTGTTTGAGCAGAGGCTGCCAAAATCCAACACGACAAATGACGTTGTGGTGTTGGTGCAGGTTGAAAAGCACGAGGTGACTGGGATAAAATAGTCTAGTGCAGCATTTACTTGTAGTCTAAAGGGGTGAGGTGACAATGCTGTAAAGGATGCTGCTCTTTCTCCTTTAATTTCTTCGTTGTTTTGTGAGCTGCTCAGCTAGGTAGTATTTTCTCCACTTCTTTTCATGTCTGTGAATAGAGCTAACCCTCTGCCCTTAAATGAAATGTGCTGGCTTCAACTGCTTAAGAAGTTGATTAGAAGCCCTTGTGAGTACAGAGCACAGTGTGTGACTGCACTCCTAATGTTTCCTGCAACTATTAATTTACAGTTTGTTCTACTTTTGTTTTTTAACCAGAGCTTGCCCATATTACCTCTCTCGAAGCCTGAAGCAGCAAGCAGATATTATTTTTATGCCTTACAACTACTTACTAGACTCAAAGGTAACATATGTCTTTGCTTTTAAATCTGATTTGTTCTTCATTTATCTTGTCCTGGCTTTTGGTGGATAAGCTGTGAAGAGCTGACACACAGTGACTAAGTGCATTGTGTTGTATCCCTCAAAACTAACCAAAACCTAGTTCACATTCAGAGTCATACAGGATGCCCTTTTGTGCTTCTCTCTGTAAAGTTCTTTCCTACAGTTAAGAAGTATTTTCTCTCTCTTTTTTTGTTTTGTTTGAGGTCCTGCTGCTTTTATAGAATAAGCTTTGCAGAATGTGATGCCTTTGGTGATGTTCACCTACTGAATACAAATCCTCAGTCACATTCCATGCAGTATTTTTTTGTGTTTTCTGAGATATTGTTTGTTTCTGCAGCCAGTGAGTTGATTTCTAGAACAAGGAAACTTTTTCAGTAGAGATTGGACATCCCTCTTGGAAAGAACTGCTGGCTTTAAGAAAGCTTTTGCAATAAATTCTTTATACTTCATGGAGAGAAAATGAAACCTTTGAATGCTCTGAGGAAGAAAATCTGCTGACACCTTTGTGCAACTTGGAGTAATTAATGAATTATAGTAAAAGCCAGATGAAAGAGTAAGAGACAAAATACTAAATAAATTTAAAAATTAAAATTAAATTTAAATAAAATGTCTGGCACCTTAAGCAAAGAAGCACTGTGAAGTGAATGTGATCTGGTACCATTTAGGATGTTTTCAGAGCATCTGGTTCTTGCAAAGAGCTTAAACTTGTAAAAACAAGGCAGATCCCCCTCATTTGCACCCTGCTCCTCCCAGATTCCTATTGGCAAAAATAGCATATCCTTGTGTTGTACACCTGTGGGGATTTTTCTTCATGACATTGGTTGTAACCTCCATAAACTCTGACATGATGCATTTTACCCACCTACATTCCCATAGAAGGCAACTCCCTGTTTTTATGTTCAGTAGCCACAACAGTGACTGACCTGTTGTTCGTTTGCTTTAGAAAACAACATTCAACATACATGAAAACCCAAATCTAGTTCATGAGCCAGTTTCTCAGGCAAGGAAATCTGTATTTCTGTGACCTTGTTGTCCATTCCATCACTGTCCTCTTCATCTTTCAGAGCCGGAGAGCACACAACTTAGACCTGAAGGGCACTGTGGTGATACTGGATGAAGCTCACAACGTGGTAAGTTGTTTCTGGTGTCAAGCTTCATTCAAAGAGAAAAACAGCCCCATGCCCTATTATAGTCTGTAAAATCTCTACTGGCTGTTTCAGTTGTTACTGGTTTTTAGCATTAATATTTCTTGTTTCCATATCAGTTAAAGCTTTGTGATTTAATTAATGGTCCTTTGCTGCTATTGTGATTTTCTGTGAGCTAGTAGTTTAATCCTGAGAGGCAGAGCTCCAAACCAGAAAATAAGGGAGTTCTCTTCCAGGATATAAGAAATCCTTAAGACCCAGCTGCATCAGCTGTCCAAGTGCAGTAGATGGCAAACGTGACTCTTGTAAGACTTCCAAGTCTTCCTCATAGAGGAAAAGAGAAGAAAAAAACCCCCCACACACTGCATTATGCCATCTTCCTCTTAATTGGCTCAAAACTGCAGCCCTTTGCCTAAATAATGAAATGCAAATGAGGGTTTGAAACATGTCTCTCTGTAGCACATGAACAGCCTCCCTGTGGGATTTCTGCTAAGCAGCTGCTGAGTAGATTGTCCCGTTGCGTGGTGTTCTTTCAGGAAACAGGCCACGGGAGGGTGTGCTGTGTTTGAGGAGAGAGAATTGCAGGGCTGTGTACAGTATGTGCTCCTTTCATCAGAACATCCTCTCCTTTTTTTAAAGTGGAAATCCAGGCTTAGTTGTTTGGGTTCTGATTGGTTCCCTCCCCTCACCCTGCCCTTGTAGTGTTTTAAAAATATTCATTGATGGTTCCATGCAGAAATTAAGCAGAATCTAATCTAGATCTACTCCTTTTGCAATAGTTCTCCCATGGTACTGTCTGTTCCAGGTTCATATGTGGAAATTTAGTAACTACTCTGAAAGAAAATTGGCTTCTTTCTGATTAGATAGCTTACACATGCAGCTAGTTCAGCATTTTTTTTCTGTGTAACTTATTTCTTCATAGCTGTTGCAGTCACAGTTTTGTGTGGGTTAGTCCTTACTATTTCTCATCATTCCTCAGGGAAGGTGGCTGTTTTCATGAATGAAGAATCTGTGGCAAAACAATATCCGACTTACTTTTTGTCAAACCTGCTGGTTTGAGTGTTCATTCTTTTTTTAATAGAAAGTTAGTATGTTTTCTTCCTTCTCTACAGTAATATTTGTTCTGGCATGTGTTTTAGCCCAAACTTTACACATGAATGTACATTTTACTACTTTTTTGGGGGCTGTTGTGGGGTTTTTTATGTCCTCCCCTCCTCTATTTTTTTTTTCTCCATATCCCCATATCTGAACACAAGATCATGAGGGGCAAAGACCCTGTCCTCCTCTGAGGGAGTACAGGGATTAGAGTCTTTCTTGAGAGGGACCAGGAAGTATTTCTTCTGAAGGGACAAATTGACTATATAGCTAAAAACCTTGCTACTGGGACCCTTTGTCACAAGGCAGCAAGCTATTTGGCAACTGAGTGGGAGAAACAACAGGCTATCAAGATACCAGTGGGTTGTTAGGAGCACTGAGAATGCAGAGGAGGTGACACCTGTTAAAAACAAAAGGGATGTTAATGATGGCAGTGATTTGCTACTAGGTGGGAAGGATAGAATGTTAGGAATGTGAAAGGCAAAGGTTTTCAGCAAATATTGGTTCTACCCTTCAGAAAATGACACACCTAGCAATAGCCAAAGTCTTCAGGTGTTTATAACAGTCCTCTGTGTCCTCTGCTCTGAGCTGGAGATCAGGAATGAAATCCAGCCTGGTCATTTGGACTCGAGCATCTATGAAACAGCCTTAGCAAATAGCACATGGTGCAGCACAAATAATGCTCCTGTTCTGTCATATTTTAGGAGAAGTTGTGTGAGGAATCATCTTCTTTTGACTTGACACCCTATGATTTGGCTTCAGCAATGGATGCTCTAAATGTTGTACTGGAAGAACAAGCCAAAGTTGTTCAACAGAATGAAATAAATGCTGAATTCAACATGGAATTGGCAAGTTCAGGTGTGTTGGCAGCCACAAACCACTGATTCACTGAGATCATAGGGTGCCACTACCAAGAAACTTCTTCCTAGAAGTTTCTGGAAAACTTGCTTTCATTAGTAGATAAGTTATTGTTAATTAGTAATCACTGACAGGCAAACATGAAAAGATTTCACCAAAGAATGTGACATGAGAGGTCATGAAAGAGAACTGTGAGTAAAATACAGAAGGTGTCTTGCCATCTACACAGTTCTTCATATCCATAACTTTGGAAAAGACAAAGAGCCAGAGAGGATGTTCTGTGTCTTTCATTCTCAAATCTTTCCTTTCTTCAACAGGACTGAACATGGAACTGGAAGATATAGCAAAGATAAAGAGTAAGGTTATTTTTATTTCTGTGTTGTTGAAAATTGCTGTTGAAACAGTTTGTGAAAGTCAGTGACTGGAAATCAGGTTCATGGAGCAATTCTGTAGCCATTGCACATAGCTGGAAAATGTATGGAAGCTTGTGATCTCTTCTTTGAGATGTGTGGAATGCTCTGATGCAGTTTTCTCCCAAGATGGGGAGGAATTCTGCAGATGAACGTGTCACACCCTTTTTTGCTAGAAGTTCTCTTGTCTCCTAATCCTGTCAGTGTGCTGGAAATGCACTAGTTGCATCACACTGCTGGAAGAATGTGATCCTATGTAAGCTTTATAGCAAGAGCTTGAGATCTCAAGATTACAATGCATTTCCAAGAACATCTTTCCTCATGTATGTAGAAGAGTTTAACATTTAACTGGCAGCTGCATTTCCTAAGAGCATCACAGGCTTCATCTGAGAATTGAGGGCACAGGAGTTCTTGAAGTTGAATATGAATATTTAGAGATGCTATCTAGGAATTTGGGTTTGATCATTTTGATTTGTTTATAGAATCAAGAAGACAGCTAGGTGGCTGTCTTTGGTAACAACCTTTGTAATAAAGTGCATCTGGAAAAGGAGGTTTAGGTGTGTCCTAGAAGTGAGGCTTTGTGAACCCTGATTTTATTGTATTGTTTTTTCCCCCTCTCTTTTCTCTTAAAGAAATTCTCCTTCAGCTGGAAAGTGCCATTGATGCAGTGGAGCTGCCACCAAATGGTACAGGAATCACTAAAGAGGGAAGGTAAAGTTCTTCTCATGAATATGTTTACATGTTAAAAATAGAGCAAACTCTTTCTAGGCCCTGGTGAAACTGGGGCAGTGGTTAGGATTGGTAGTGGCTGTTAGGGTTGGTGCTACTGTTCTAGTATCTGGGACTAGTATTTAGTCAAGGTTTTGGGTTTCCTTAAATCCCCTTTTTGTATTAATCATTATTTCTGGTAGAACTGCCTTTTCAAGTGTTTCAAGGGTGGAATCCCATGCTCTGTGTGTGCCTGTCAGGTACTCTGAACTGGAAGCCTCTTTTCACTGTGCTGCTTTCAGGTGTGTGCCATGATTTAAATGGGGTACTAGCACTGCAGTGATTTGGTTTCAGACACCCCAGAGCTCTCCAAGTCTATTTCTAAACTGATGCATATTCTATGTTGTAAAAAAAGTCATGGAAATTGTGTGCAAATCTGTTTCTGAACTCTTACGTATTGAGTGTTGTGGAGAAGTCATGGAAGATGTGAAAACTCTGTCAGTATGCTTTGTGTCCTGTCAATATTGTCTGCTGTCTTCATAACCAAACACATTTTTATTCCAGAACATGTTTTGCTATTTAATGATGAAACTGTTGTTATGAAGTAGCACTAATTGCATCCATGTGACTATTTACGGCATTTACCCATTTCTGCATTTTCTTTGTAAATTGCAGCTACATCTTTGATCTGTTTGCAGAGGCCCAAATAACATTCCAGACCAAATCCTCCCTCTTGGAGTCACTAGAGCAGATTTTACAGTTTCTTTCAGGCCGTAAGTGTAACTTAATCCTTTCACTCAGACTTTCCTCTGAAGGGTTAGTAACTGGAAGTTTACGTTGATCAGGGAGAGGAGGAGGAGGAAGGAAGGAGGATCGTAAAGGAGGAGGAATGCTTCGTTGTTTTCATTTAAATTCTAGAACTGTTAAGCCAAAGTCTGACCCTGAGGACTTTCTGTGAGGTCCCCTACTGAGAAATGTCTTATGCCTGTTCATGCAACAGGACTAGTTCTAAGAACTGCTTTGTGTCAACCTGAGTGTGTACATAGAGGGGTTTAGCACACAACACTTCTCCAAAACCAGAATTGTGGGGTGGAGCTTGATGACATTTTGCTGGTGGCACTTGTTTCTTCTCTGCTCATGGAGTTAAGACAGGAATGTTGGGAATAACATAATCAGGAGGGGGGGGGAAAAATACATTTAGTTAAGCTTCTAATTTTACTGCCTATCAGCATCGTGTTCTTAATTTGCTCTTCAGCAAAGAAAACAGTTTCCAACCTCTTCATGTGCTAAGAAAATGAACTCTAAGCATTGGAGAGAGCAGGTCTGCTCCATGGAGACTGGAATATAGAGACTGTCAGTTCTCCAAATGCATCCTCTGAGAACCCACCTATCCTTCCTGCCCCCAGTTCCCCCTTCCCAGCATATTTCTCCTTTTAGGCTGTTTGCACTCTGGCTTAACAGGTTTGTCATGTCCATGGTCAAATCCTCACCATCAATCTATATCATGGTCTCTTCAACTGTTCCTTTGTAGTCAGTTTTAAGCATCCTAGAAGCCTGGACTTGATGCAAAGGGCTGTCTGCAGCTCTAGCAAAGGTTCCTTTTGCCTCAGCAGAACAGGAGTCAGTTCTCTCTTCTTTTTTCCATGAGGCTAACATAAGTTGTGCAAGCATTTGAAAAACTAACCAAACAGTGTAAGCAAGCTTATCTCCTTTAACTATCTCCTTTCCAAGCTCTGATGTAGAGCCTTAAGAAGTTTATGTGACTGTCTCAGATGAGAGCTTCCCAATGTGTCAGAGACAAAACGCTACCTTTGGAATGCCAGTTTTGCATTGCTCCTTGCAACCTGAAATAACTTCCTTGTTTCAGACAACATTTACAAGTTCCTGTGCTCAGGGCTGTGCTGTCCAGGTGAGGAGTGGATGTGTGTTTGTTCTCTAGAAGTAATCATGCATTATTCTCTCTAGGTACTGGGATATTTGTCAATACATCTGGATTGCATAAGCTCTCGGATATTATCCAGGTAAATAATTAACCCTGCTTCTCTCTACACCTGAAGGGTAGAAGAGTTTGTTTTGAAGGGTACAAGAGTTGGCTTTAAAGGTGTGGAAAGACATTGGAACCATTTTATTCTTGATTGCGTGTACAGTTGTGCAGTGATGGAAGCCTACAGGGTTTTAGGGGAAAGCTGCTGCCTAATGGGATGGTCTGCTTTGATTTTTACCCAGCTAGTGCTTTTATAGCTTTAATGTCCCTTTTTGGAGATGTTCTATTTAAAATTTGTCTATCAGGTGGAGCTGGGTTATTGAGTTGTTTACTTTTTAACTGCAATGTTTGGGAATTCAGACCTTCTCAGGAAATAACAGGACAGGCTAAGGAAGAAAGCAAGGAAAAGATACATTTAACTGTGGGGTTTTTCCTATTTAAGTATTAAATCAAGGGTTCTGTAAAAGAAAAATCCTTTTAGTGCCACAGGAACTGAGTCTGATGCTTGTGGTATCCATATGGTGTTGTGAGTCTTATAAAACACTTGTTTGAAAAACCTGGGCCCCTTTAAATTAGAAGGTACAGTTGGGCTTATGGCCTGACCTTCAACTTCTGGCTTCCCTCTCAAGTTGGCTAAGGCTCTAATATTCTTGAGTGATACTCATGAGTAGGGTGATGTTTGAACTTTAAGCTCTCCAAACAAAATACCATCTTAGCTGTAGTGTTAGGTATTGGAAAATCTGCTGAGGCTTGAGGTTGAGGTCCCTGTATTCCCAGAACTTCACGTTTCACTGAGGTGTCAGGTTGAATTAGACCTTTTCCTGGCAGCAAAATAAGACCTTTACTTACCAAATACTTTGAACTTTTAGATCAAAAAGTTCTTCCCCCTCATCTTTAGTGGGTACATGATATTGATGATGATTTCATGTGCATTAATAATTACTTCTCTGTTAATGATTGCTATTTCTTTGGTATTAAAATCAGGTAGTGATGCAAGAAATTCTTTGACATTAGAGACTGTTGTGGCTGGCAGTGTTCAATCTCTGTAGTCCTCTGGTTTTGTTCTACTTGCTGGTAGTCTGCCTAATAGTTTAGCTGAGCTGCCAGGCTTTTTCAGAAACCCTTCACATCACAGATCTTCTGGAAAATCTGCTGCTTGCAACTGGGATCTGTGTTTGGAGGAAGCACAGGAGTGTCAAAAGTGTGATCAAATCATGGAAACACAAGCAGGAAGAGAGTAAAATCTGTCCTGAGAGCCAAAAAAAACCCCACAACTCAACAGCAATCCCTTTAATCAGAAAAGAGAATTACTTCTGTGTCCAGCTCTGCATATGGCAGTGTCACATGAACTTTTTTCCTTCCTTAATATTCCTGCTTATTTCCAGGTCACTTGTTAGAAGGTGTGTAATGAGATTCTCTTCTGTCTGGGTGCAGTACCAACTATTTATTACAGTTCTCCTTTTTTTACTGAAGGATTTGTACTTTTTCTCCTTACCTT
The DNA here is from genome assembly GCA_020800305.1 of Porphyrio hochstetteri. Classification (NCBI taxonomy): domain Eukaryota; kingdom Metazoa; phylum Chordata; class Aves; order Gruiformes; family Rallidae; genus Porphyrio; species Porphyrio hochstetteri. The sequence continues at coordinate 16,047,700 of CM036921.1, read as the reverse complement.
GCCCTTTACCTGAGATTATTACTGCTTAGATTTTTTAGCATCCCTTTTAAGTAAACTAGGAGGGATTAAATCATCTAGATCTAAATTTATTTCAGGTCTGTTTTATGTAGGTATCAACATCTCCTGGCAGCATTCCTGTTGTTTCACTGCTGATTGCTAGAAAAATCTTAGAAGAAGTTTGAATTGCTTGGTATTGTTGCTTTTCACCTAAGAATTTACTTACTCTCTTAAATTGTGAGTTCTCTTCTAAAATAGGAATTTAATAGAAAAGGATAATCCTTATCATTGAGATTTTTCCTAAAAAACATTATTAGATGCTTGTCAGCCAACAATCAGCTGAAGTTAACCCAGTAATTCCTATAGATGATTCAGTTTGCTTAGAACTTTCTGTGCTTGCTTGATCTAGTAGCAGTGTAGGAAGTCGTATTGCACCACACAATAACAGCCTGGGTAAAAAAAATGAAGAAACACATGGAAACTTTGTGGATCTGCATGATAAAGAAGTTGGCTGTACTCTGAGCAGTCTGGGAAGGTTTGTTATACTGAACTCCTCGACTGTAGGGATGTTTTTCAGGGTGTATTTGCAGTGGCACACGCAATATTTTATAGTAGCAGTTCAAAACCACTTTGTGTTCTGATTCAGTAGGAGCAATTAGCATGGTGATACCAAAACAGTTTGCACTGAGTGGTGTGTGCTGCTGCTCTTCTGGGAGGAAGGTGAGGTCTGCTTAACTCGGATTGAAACCCCGGGAAAGCAAAACTGAGGGATAAGATCCCTTTTCTGCTGCAGAGGACATGCACAGGGCCAGTTACTACAAATCATCTGCTACATGATGGTTTGTTACTGTATATTTTTAAGTGGGACTAGGTCACAGTTAGTCTTTGTTGGGTAAACGCAGTGCTTTCTTGTTACAGAGCCTTGTCTTCAAGAGTTAATTTGTAACCAGCTTGGTTTTATTAATAAATATTTTCCTTCTTTTTTAGAAAAACATTTATTAAAATCTTTCTTTGTGCTCCCTATCCTTGGCTATTTTTCAGAAGTTAATATTTCCAGGAATTGTACTTTTTTTTTCTGACTGGTGGAGAACATCTTTCTTGTTGCAATAACTAATATTCTTATGATCTTGGATAATTCCCTTTAAATGTCTGAAGAAATTTTGTTTAGAAAAATTAACAGAAGCTCTAAATATTTGAGAACCACAGCTGTTTTCACTGGAGTTGCACTGGAATGCCATATGTTTGAAAGAGCGTCATCTTTAGTCATAAGAGAGCACATATAAGAAAGAGGAAGACCCATAACTCCTGTGCAGAACAGTTATAGAGGGATTTCACCTCCCCTACAAAGAGAGGCTGAGGGAGCTGGGCTGGGTCAGCCTGGAGAAGAGAAGGCTGTGGGGGGACCTCATTGCAGCCTTCCAGTCCCTGAAGGGAGCAGAGGAACAGGAGGGGAATCAGCTTGTTAAAGGGCAGAGACTGGCAGGACAAGGGGGATGGAGTGAAGCTGGAGGAGGGAAGGTTTAAATTGGATATTGGGGGGAAGTTCTTTGCAGAGAGAGTGGTGAGGGGCTGGAACAGGCTGCCCAGAGAGGGGGTGGGTGCCCCATCCCTGGGGGTGTTCAAGGCCAGGTTGGATGGGGCCCTGGGTGGCCTTGTGTAGATCCAGGCCTTGTGTAGATCCAGGCCTTGTGTAGATCCAGGCCTTGTGTAGATCCAGGCCTTGTGTAGATCCAGGCCTTGTGGTTGGTGGCACTGCCTGTGATAGGGGGCTGGAGCTCTGTGATCCTTGGGGTCCCTTCCAACCCAGACCAGTCTATGATTCTATGATTTCATTTAAGATATGGAGAACTAAATATTATTACAGCTGCTTTTTCAAAGCAGAGTGTTGTTAGTGGAGGGTGTTGTGGCTAAAATTTTAAACTGAGAAAACGGAAAAAGTTCTTTTACTCTCACTTGTGACTCTGTCATCTCAGGAACACCTAGTGTCTTTTGCACTTGTCCACAGTCAGAAGTCATGAAATTGTGACTAGTGATGCTGTCACTAGTGTATTTGTGAATTTATTTATTCAAGTTTCCCTGTCTTTACCCGATAACAGGGGCCAGGAGGTATATTTAAGGTTAACACAACAATAACTTTTGTGGAGATACCTCTCAGCACAAAGACAGGGATTAACAGTTGTTAAATCTTTCCATTTGTTCACATGTATTTTCCAGACAGTTTTCAACATTGATTCTCCAGAAGGCACAACAGTCTTCAAGCCACGTCAGTCGGTATCTAAATATTATAAGGTATGAGATGCTTTGTGTTCTGTACCTTTCCTCTCTGACATTTTAAGTCTGTGCTTAGTGTATGTAAGAGTCAGAAGGCTGTAGATAATGATGATTGATTACAGGGAGGATATGTAAGTTCTTCATCAAAAAAAACCCAAACCAAAAACAACATCAAAGGAACTGTGGTCAGTTTAGGTTCCAAAGAGATTATTTTTTTTTAGATAAAAGGTAACTTACTAAGTTTTAGATGTGATAGTAATTTTGTTGCCAAATGGAGTAAGTCTTTCTAACACAGCTATATATATATTTTAAGTCTCTGTTTTGTTCTGATGGACAATGCCCAACTAACTGGGTTCTCAGTTCAGGGCAGCCCATGAAAAGCTGCTCCTGTGAACTGACTCAAAGTAGCTGATTAAATGGTGATATATTTCTTTGTTCCTTGCTAGATGAGTTATGAGAAAGCAGAAATAAAGTGGGAAAGACCAGAAGGAATACGACCTTACTAATACTATGAAAGTGGCACTAATTACTCTAACCCTAACACAGGTTACATAGCTTTTGTGAACAATGAAGGGCAAGTTCATTTCTGTAGCTGTCTCTAGACATGTTGCTGTTGTTTTCCTTCAGGTACATTTTCACTGGGATAACAGTAACCAGAAGAAGAAACAAAGGACAGATCTCTGGAGTTCATCATCTGCAAAAAAACAAGGTATGGGGCTTGCTCTTGGGGAGGCTTGTGCAAAAGCTGAGTTCAGAACTACTCAGCTGAATCAAGGACGATGGTTAAAGACATCTTAATCTGCATTGCTTCACACTTGTGAACAGGAAGTCCTCTGGCAGATTTTGGAATGCCATTGTAGGATGTGGAGTGAAATGCCATTTACATTACCTTAAATGTTAAAAATTGCTCTGAGGAATAAAGTGCTGAACAGCAAAACTCAATGGGGGGATGCTCCAGGTAGCTCTGTGTGCAAAAAGAGTTTTTAAACCCAAATGGTGTAGTAGTAGTGTTCCCCACAGAGCTGGGAAGTCTGAAGTGCCTGGTTAGTATGCCTTGTTGAAATGGTCCAAGTTAAAACCATCAGTAGGTGTGGGATTGGGAAAGAGGTGTTATAATACATGTTCACGTGATGTGCCAGAGAAATAAGATGTGAATTCTTGGCCAGAAAATGCCATGTCAGATCACAGCCTCAGGGCACCACTACCTTCTCTGAGAAGGGACCTTTTTTAAGCAACTTCTCCGGGGCATGTTGGCACTTCTTCATAGCTTCAGCCTCAACTTTACTATCCAGTCCTTCTTGCTTAACTGACATTTCTCCCTCTCCTTGTCTCTTTCCTCCCACCTATTTTGTTCCTTATGTTCTGCAGAACTTGGTACCTGGAACTAGCTCAATACAACCATCTACAAAACAGCATAGCTGGGAGGGAAAAAAAACTTCATTTCTGAATCAAAGGCTTATCCTAAGGCTGCTATAGAGCAGCACTGACCTTGGCTTTGCTGGAATTCAACATTAATTCTTTCTGGTTTTTTTTCTTTTTTTAATAAACACAGGTGGAAAAGCAAAAACATTTTCTCAGTAGAGAAGATAGATGCAGCTCCCTTTACCTAAGCCTTCTTAATAGAATGCTCTCCAAAGATCTTTTTAAATACCTTACCTTATTACTATCTTCTCAATTATTACTCAATGAAATGCTCTTGAGAATATAAATATTTGTTTCATGGAAGTCCTTTCCTTAAGGACAAAAGTAGCTGCTTTTTTTTTTTTTTTTCCTTTCCAATGAATGGATTTTCATGAACTGGGTGGGTTTGTCCATAACACACCCCCTTAAGTGTTTCCACAGAGTACCTTCTGTTCTGTTTCTGAACAGAAGGATGCTGTTTGGTAATCTGCTCTTCCTGTGACACTGCTCACTTGGAGTTGGAAGTTACAGGAAAAAGTCTAAGTACATTTTGCTAAATATCACAGAACATCAGGAGTTGGAAGGGACCTCAAAAGATCATCCAGTCCAACCCCCTGCCAGAGCAAGGTCACCAAAATCCCACAGGAATGCATCCAGGCAGGTTTGAATGTCTCCAGAGAAGGAGACTCCACAGCCTCTCTGGGCAGCCTGTCCCAGGGCTCTGTCACCCTCACAGGGACAAAGTTCTTCCTGACATTCCCATGGAACTCCCTCTGCTCCAGCTGCACCCGCTGCCCCTTGTCCTGTCGCTGCCATCCCTGAGCAGAGCCTGGCTCCATCCTCCTGACACTCACCCTTTAGATATTTATAAACGTTAATAAGGTCACCCCTCAGTCTCCTCCAGGCTAAAGAGGCCCAGCTCCCTCAGCCTGTCCTTGCAAGGAAGGTGTTCCACTCTGTTATCTTGGTGGCCCTGCACTGGGCTCTTTCCAGGAGCTCTGTGTCCTCCTCAATCTGAGGGGCCCAGAACTGGGCACAACATTCCAGGTGAGGTCTCACCAGAGCAGAGCAGAGGGGGAGAAGGACCTGTCTTGACCTCCTAACCACCCCCTTCCAGTAAACCCCAGGATGCCATCAGCCTTCTTGGCCACGAGGGCATGTTGCTGGCTCATGGTCACCCTGCTGTCCCCCAGGTCCCTCTCACCTCTGACCTCTTCAGCAGGCCAATCCCCAGCCTATCTGCGTGCAGGAAAAAGCTAATAGAAATGCTTTTGGTTCACTGCAGAATTTGAAGGATTTCTCTACAAACCCAATAGAAAACTACAAGAATCTTCTGTGACTTAGCAGACACCTACTGATATCTCTGCTTCCTAAACAAACCCAGTAGTTCCAACACTACAGACTGGGAATCAGTTGAGACTTGCTCTGTGTACAGACCAAGCACAGGCCAGACAAGACGGATCAAGTCTCTAGTTTCCTGTAGTGCTACAGCAGGTTGTATAGAAATAATGCAAACCTTTTAAGCTTAGCTGTTTTCAAAGGATTTTGTGGAAATCACTCAAGTGTAATTATCTACAAGTTGTAATTGGTGAGGACAAGTGGTGTAGCTTGTGACAGCTGATCAGATTTCTGCCTGAGCCCTGTCCTGTGCCCAGGTGCCATTTGTGACCATGATATTGAACTGATTGTTTTGCATTAAGATAAAGCACACTTGCTTTTGGCTTGCTTTAAATCACCATGTTGTAAACAATTAGCAAACCATTTCCCCATGGATTAGCTGTCCTTGGACCAGGAATGGAAAAAGCTGCTGCAGAGTTCTACATTCCAACAGGTCCTGTTTGTGGATGGGAAGAACCTTCACAAACCTTCCTGTTTGTGATTGGGAATTAACCTTAAATACACAATTGCAGAACACCAGGCTGACAATGTACTACAATTCCTGCTTCTCCAAGGACTGAGCACCTGGTACCAGCCTGTCATCCTGTACCATGGCAGAGAGATGTATTTCAGACTGAGCACTGGCGAGGCAGGTGTGAGTGGTTGGTGTTCTCCTCTTCTAGGCCATCCCATACCAGCACAGCTTGCTTTTCCACTGGAATTTCTTAGGATCCTGCTAGAAGTGACTTTGCTTTTATCTGTAGATACTGGCCTCTCATTACATGGATCCTGACTGTAATTAGCACCATTTCTTAGCATGAATTAAAGCTACAGAACTTGCTACATTTTGCAATGTGATTCTGGAATCTAGACACTGTCTGTATGGATTTGCCCAAATCAGATAGAAAGATAAAACTTTAGCTTAAAATAAATGTTCTCCTGTAATTCTAAGCAGTAAGTGACTCACTGGGCACATACTACTGGGGATTTCCTGAAGCTGTCAGCTCCTTTTTGGAAGTACAGGCTTTGAGCAAAGTGTGCACATTTAAGCCATGCACATGATATATGGATGCTAGATGCCTTTTACTGAAACGAATAATGTAAAGCAGTATCAGAAACAGAAACAAATGCTAATGTTTCATTTGGCTGCTCTTGTTCTTGACCTTGATGCTTGTTTGTTCCCTTGTTCCTTTGACTGTCTCTGAAAAGTCAATGCGAAGTTTTCAGTGAGACCACTGGTGGTATGACTAAGCTGAGCAATGAAAGCAGCTACTACTGTGACTTGTTCATTGTTCTTTCTATCCCTTCACATCCCATGAAAGATTTGGCTGGAAATTGCAAGGTTTGGCAGTTGACTGTAGTGAAAGGGAAAGTTAAGTAAAAGGTTTATGGCCATTGGGAATTCCTGATGGGGAAGGGGTTCTCACCTCTTCTCAAGGAAGAAATTTTTGTTTGGGTGGAAATTTTCTTTCTTTAATAACTTCAGTCATTTGTCCTCCATCCCAGTATTCTGCAGTTCTACTGTGCTTCCTCTTCCAGCTGTCCTTGACAGCAGGACCAGTGGATGGAGGACTGGTTTTACCTGCTCAATCTGCTTGATACTTGCTGACAAAAAGTTCTGGTGCTCTATCTTTTCTCTAACCATCTTTTGATGAAAAGTATAATCTACTTAAAGTGTGAGGGAGCAGTGACCTCTTAAACTATATTATGAATGTGTATATTAATTAAGGACCAAAGCAGAACATCTGGAATTTTAGCTTCAAAATGCTGTCTTTTATTTCCAGAGGCTCAGATGCAGTGTGCTGTATGCTGGTCATATTGATTTTCCTACTTACAGACTTGCTTCTGACTTATTTCTCTTTATTTGATACAGGAAAGACCTTAAGCTATTGGTGTTTCAGCCCTGGATACAGCATGCATGAGCTTGTTCGACAGGGAGTCAGGACAATTATCCTCACTAGTGGGACACTCTCCCCCATCTCTTCATTTACCATGGAAATGCAGATGTAAGTACTTGGGTATATAAACACTACAGTTACTGCCAGTGCAGTCTGCCCTTGTGAGTTTAGGTTTTACCTCAGGATTTTGGCATGTTCTGCACCAGTAGAGAATCATAGAATGACTGGGATCTTCATTTTGTGTTTTCTTCAGCCCTTTTCCTGTTTGCTTGGAGAATCCTCATGTTATTGATAAGCACCAGCTCTGGGTTGGGATCATTCCTAAGGGACCTGATGGAGCTGTGCTTACTTCTACCTATGAACGAAGGTAATGAACTTCCATGTGGAATTCTGCAGTCCAACACGTCAGGTTTAGCTTACGAAGGGTGCTAGTGAAATAAGTGGTCTCTGTAGTTCTTTTCTGGGATAAACACTGTGCTGCATAACAGCACCCTTCAACCACTACTTGGAACCTTAGAACTGGAGGACTGGAGGGGATCAAACATCAGGGCTCATGACCGTCACCCAGGAGTTCTACCTAAACTCTGGCATAGGTCTCCAGTCACTGCCCAAGCTGTAGGACTGTGTGTCTCCAATTCCCCCATAACCACACCTGGCCATGGACCCTGTTGCTCTGACCTACTGATTGACTTCCCAGTTTGACCTGGGACCTGCCTCTGCATCCCTGGACTGCAACACTCTTTACTGGCACTGGGCGTGCTCCTGGTTTACTGACTTGCTTTCCTGGCTTGACTTTGGACCTTCCACATCACTGTGATTTTGCCTGATGATCTGGACTTGTGTTTGAGCCTGGCTGCTGCATCCAGGTCTTGACCTGGCTCCCTTGCTCTGGTAGTGTGAGTCTGGGCCCCGGCTCCTGAGGCTTCTGCCCTGCATGAGTTATCAAGCTCAGGTGCCTCCTCCATGCCCCTTTCAGAGCAGTCCATCCTTGCTGACGTGGAGCCCCATCCTAAATTTCTTTGCTGGAGGCTTAATTGATTTGAAACACGACTGTCCTTTGCAACAGCTCTTTTTATATTTAAAGCCTGTCAACATCACCAGCCTCTCTTCTACCTCTGCATTGCCTCTGTAAGGAAAACCTATCCCACCATTGTTCAAGCTTTTCATCGTTATGTTTCTTGGTTTCCTCTGGTCTTTTTATAATTTTGCCTGTGTTTTTCTGCTCTTCAGAGCAGACAGTGCTTCTGCTGCAGCTTCTGCTGCCAGTAGAACACACTGCCATCAAGGAAGGCCAAAACCTGATTTCACTGTTTGTTGACTTTCCATTGTGCAATGTGAGTCTCACTGGCATCTCTCTGTATAGTTTTAAAAGGCAGCTTTGTACTTTGGTGTACGTGACAGAAGGTTCTGTGCTTGCCAGTTCTCTGAAGTTAGAGTGACATCACACTGCTGCTAGTGCTGTGTTCAGGGATGCAGTCCTTCTGTAGCACTTTGAAATGAAGATCAGTTCTGTGTGAGATACACTGTGTTCTTCCATGTAACTTCCTTCCCACAGCATGCACGTTTTTGTGGTGGCACATTCTTCCCTCTATTTCAATTTGGGCATTTTAGACAGACTCTGGCTGAGAACTGTGTGGCTTAGCCTGCTGCAGGGCTGACCTCTTCCTCTTTGGTAACACAGGGATTGGGGAAACAATCTCTAAGAGCTGTTACTGCAGAGGAGGAAAACCAGATGTTCAACAGAACTGGAAATGGACTTAGGAATTGTAACTGAATTTTACAGAGAAGCAGCCTGGAAACCCCTCAGACTGTATTTTTAATTTTCAGAAGCTCTTTTTTTGACATGTCTCAGTATTTTGTTGAGGGGACAACCTTTGGAAAGGGGAAGGTTGGGGAACCCCCACTTCAGGCTTAGAATGCATTTTTTGGGGGGGTTTTTTGAAGGGAGGGAATTCACAGTGCTTGTGTTTTTGTGATACAGGTATTTATAGGTCTTATAAAAATAAATATGTTTGGTTTTCTTCCCTGCATATGTAAGTTTTCTGGGGAAACAGTATGCAAAACTCCAGGGTGCTAAAATGAAACCCAAAGGCATGAGAGAACAGGTGACTCTTCAGTCAGGGCTGGAAGAAACAGATCAGGAGTGCTCATGGTAGAGAAGTGTTTCTTCAGTCAAAGCAAAAGCCGTTTACTTCTATGAGTAAACAATAACCCTGGTAACAGAATTCACCCCTTCTGTCCCTGCAGCCTCACCACACCTAATTCATCAGTAATTATTTTAAATAGCTGTAAGGTTAGTCAGGCTTGGCAGCATCTGCAGACCTTTCACCCCGGCATCGTTAGTATTAATCACAAAGCTCGTATGGGTGCCGGGTTCCACTGGTTACAGTTTGATAATGCTGAAGCTTAGATCATCTTCAGCACTAATAATAAGAGTATTTGATAGTAGTACAGAGTCGAGGTGTTACTGGTATGGGTGCTTGTGACAAAGGGGAGCAATTCAGGGTGTGGCTGTGCTATCTTAGATCACAGAATCATAAGGCTGGAAAAGACCTTTAAGATCATCAAGTCGAACTGTTCCTGTCCTCTACTAACCCAGATCCCTGAGCACCTCATCTCCCCATCTGTTAAACACATCCAGGGAAGGTGACTCAGCCCGCTCCCTGGGCAGCCTGTTCCAGGCCCTGACAACTGTTTCAGGGAAGAACTTTTCCCTCACATCTGCTCTGACCCTGCCCTGGGGCAGCTTGAGCCCATTGCCCCTTGTCCCATCTCCTGTCCCCTGGCTGAAGGGACCATCGCCCACCTCTCTGCACCCTCCTGGCAGGGCAGTGGAGGTGGGGAGAAGGTCTCCCCTCAGCCTCCTCTTCTCCAGGCTGAACATCCCCAGCTCCCTCAGCTGCTCCTCATAGGATTTGCCCTCCAGCCCCTTCCCCAGCCTGGTTGCCCTTCTCTAGACACACTCCAGGACCTTGATGGCCTTCTTATGGTGAGGAGCCCAGAACTGGACCCAGCACTCGAGGTGCAGCCTCACCAGTGCCCAGTCCAGGGGCACAGTCACCTCTCCAGACCTACTGGCCACACTATTTTTGATACAAGCCAGGATGCCATTGGCCTTCCTGGCCACCTGTGCACACTGCTGGCTCATGTTCAGTCTACAGTCAACCAACAAGCTGAAGAATATAACAGGAAAGCAATCTGTGTGAAAAGAGCAGAAAAGGAAATGCAATAATGTTACTTGATTTTTTTCTTACTTTATAGGTTTTCAGAGGATTATTTATCTTCTCTGGGGAAAACAATTGGTAAGTGAAACGTGGGTTTCAGAAACAGGTTGGTGCTCAGGATTTCTGAAAAATCTCTTGGAAGGTGTCTGAAATACTAATGAAGATAGAATAAGGGAGAAAGGGTTTTATTGCATATCTAAATGCCAGATGGCTTTGCATGCTCATGTTTGCTCAGTTAGCTGGCTACTCTAATGGTGTATGAAAACTACTTTGAGCTCTTGGTTTCATATTTCTAAGTTAGGAATTCACTTTTATTGTCAGGTGTTTGTGTTTGGGTCAAAAACATGTTCTGTAACCATGGACAGAAAGTGGTGCAAGCTGAAAAATCAATGCCCAGAGATGGGGCAGTTGAGCATCAATTTGCAGAGCAATTAAGGATCACAGTAATTCAATGCAATTGTTTTCCCACTGTTTCAAAGGCACTGCCTCAAGCCTGTCTGGGGTCAGCATTTATTATTTTGGCCATGTTTGACCATATATATAAAAGAACTACAAAATTTTAACCCATGTGGACAGAATAAACCCCTGGTGTAGCTTGGCTGATCTATGGCAGAGAGGAATCTGTAAAATATAAACATGTTGGAAGGACATGAGCAGTGTGCTCAGAGGTGTTCAGCTTGGCCTTAAATGGTGGAATTAAGAAGGTGCTTTCACAGAACACCAGATGTGAATGGGTTATTGGGGTTTTCTTATTGTAGAATGTGTACTATTTGACTAGAAAAGTATATGCTATTTGACTAGAGAACTCTTACAAGCAATCTTACAGTACCTCATGAATGTTTAGGCTGCAGTGGACAGTAAGTGGAGAAAATGATCTAAAACCAGATCCTGCATGGACAAACATGGCAGATGATGCTATATCTCTTCTATATGTAGTGTTAGATAGTCTAGTGTTAGCTCATAAAATGTTTTATCCTCTTAAGACTACACTTAAGAAAACTAGTTAGCCATCTGTATTAAACTTTGTACCTTGGCAAGATATTGCAGCAATTAAAAACCCAAAACAACTTTTAATGCACCACTTCTCATGTTAAGAAAGCAGAAAAGGTTTTGGAAGGGACCTATGCTGTCAACTTGTATTTCCTCTGCTCTGTGAGCTCCAGGATGGACGTGCCCTCAGCTCCCCACCTGTCTGTCTTGTTGCAGGAAACCTCGTGCGTGTTGTACCACATGGGCTGTTGGTGTTCTTCCCATCGTATCCTGTCATGGACAAGAGCCTGGAGTATTGGAGGGTATGTGAATGGCTCTGCTTTTGTCAGTGGTTTAGTTATGTGAGTCAGGCAGTTTGCAGTTATGTTGTGTAACCACACTCTTTAAACTTTCTTTGCTAATAAATAAATTATAAGATCTGGAAAGTATAAAAACCCAGATCAGGCTTCTTTTATTTTGATCACAATACACAGAAATGCAGTGTTGTAAAAAACCAAGCCCAAAAGAATTTTAAGACATGATCACATCTGACCTAATTTCAGAGTTCATTTAGTTTCACTAGAGTCACTTTTATTAAACTTCCAAATTATTGTTGGTCTGTGTTCTGACTCTTGGAGGGGAAAAAAATCCCAGTGTGAGCATTTCTCTTTATTTTTAATCTGTAACTGTTGCAACTGTCATGCTCATGAGCCCAGTGTCCCTAGTGAGACTCAGTAGAACAGTTCTGGTTGAAATGCTGCTCCTCCTCCTTAAAAGTGAATGCTGGGACAAAGGCATCATACAGCAGTGGGTCCCTGGGAGGTGGATGTTGGGAACTTCTGAGTTGGAAGGAAAAGAAAATCTTCCTGTCCACAATGTCTGAGTTGCACAAGCTGCAAGGAATCACTGTTAGTGTTAATAGTGCATGGTTTTGCTTCCATCTCTTCCTGTGTTTAGCAAGAGAGGAACAAACTGTGTTAGGGAAATCAGTGGTGAGCACTTGAAGCCTGTGATGACCACTCCTGAGCATTTCCTTTCTTGTAGGCACTTCTGGTATGTGTTTAGTTTCAGAGTAATTTCTGATATGTTGGTTATTTGTTTAACCAGGAACATGATTTTGCTAAAAGAATTGAAGAAGTGAAGCCAATGTTTGTGGAACCCAGGAACAAAGGAAGCTTTGCAGAGGTTGGCAGTTTGCTTTACACACCTGTAATGTGTTCACCAACTCTTTTTATGTTTAAGTTCTTCTCCAAGATGTGTTTAGGTGTGAACTGCATGTTCTAAGGATAAAATAAAAACACTGAGATGAGTTCTACTCATCTATCCTTTACTCTTTGGGCTGGTTGCAGAGGGTATAGTCTTAATTTGAAATCCCATGAGGTAACAGTGGCTAACATACGTGTGTACTCAGTCCTGGAGACAGAAGAAAGCAGTCATATCTCTACTCAGCATCTTTGAACGTTCTGCAGGCCATTTCCTCCCAGCTTGTCATGCTTTGGCTGTTAAGGAATTGTGCAGTGTCATCTTGTTCGCTTCTTGGAGTAAATAATAGCCTTGAATTGCTTTCCTAGTTTGCCTGTTTTACTTAAGGATCTGCAGAAACCCCAGACAGTCCTTGTTTTACCTTCTCATCCAAAGTATCTGACATCAATCATTTCTGCTTACCCAGATGTGTTCTGGATTTCAGCAATGCCAGGCTTTTGCTAAGCAAATGGCTTCTGGCATTTGCAATTAGTAAAAGCAGAGAAGATTATCCTCAGCCAAATTAGCCTCTTTTTAGATCTTGGTGTACACCAAGTCAAATTTAGCTGGAACAGGTTGCTATTTATGCCCATGCAAAAGATAACACCACTTTTGCTCTTGCTTAAACCAGTTTATCTTTCAGGTGATGGATGCATACTATGATAAAGTTGTCTGTCCTAAGTCCAGTGGAGCTGCTTTCCTGGCAGTGTGTCGGGGCAAGGTAACTGCTGACTTCTTTCACCTGAGCTCAGGTTGTGTAGTTGGTGGCAAGACCCCATCGTTCTGGATCTTAGTACGTTTCTGTGACATGGGGGAGGAATAAAAAACCCCAAAGCCTTTTCAAAATGATGTCATGTTTACATATGCCTCATTCCTGTTTGTATTAAGGGGATACATCTTGAGCTTTTTAAAGGGGATGAGCATCATACTTAGACTTCCTCTTGGCTGCTCACTGAGAACTCAACCCATTAGATGAGAGCAACTGTTTTGGAGGGGAACTGAAAGAAATATTTGTAATCAAGTATGTTAGAATGCTGTGCTGAAAACCAAACATTACTTAGCTTGAAAAAATCTGCAGCAACCTTGTGCCCTCTGGAGGCATTTGGCCTTTACTCTTTCCAGTGTTGATAAATGGATTTATGATTATTGGTGGAAATATTTGCAAAATCAGAAGTTATTCTTAGAGACTTTTTGGCTGCTGCTTACAGCCTCCTAACAGAAGATTCAGCTTCTTTCAAACCTTCAGTCCTGCTCTCCAAAGCAGCTGTTGGGTTGATGAAGGAAAGATGTAGCTCTCTTTGGCTGGGACTCCATTGCATATGCCTGTCCTGCCAGCAATAGTGTATTACCCTGAGGGGAACAGCCTGTGGAGCATCATGCTTTGCAGTGCCATTCAGATGGGGGATAGAATATGTAGTTCATTGTAGTCGCTGGGTTAATAATATGAGTGCAAAACTGGAAATATTAAGAAGACAAACCAAGAGATACATGTTAAAAGCTCTAAAACTAGCTGCCCTCTCAGCTGTCGAGGTTTCCTCCCAGGTTGTTGCTCAGCTTTAACATCAGCAGTAGGTTCCAGCAAGCCTTTTGTGTTCTCTATTCCCTGAAAGAAACCTAAACCCCCTGTCCTTCTAAACAGGAGATTCTGTCCCAGTTGCTCCAGTTCTTTTGCTAGCTCTATCTAGGCCTGCAGTGTCTTACAAAGGTTCACAGAAATTCTTTCCTATTTTGAGGAGGTGAAGAGCAGGTTCATTTTCTTTTAAATAAGGGTTTTTAAAAATTTTTATCTAAGGTTGGTCTTCAGATGGATTTTAATGCACACTGTAACTATTCTCAGTAGCAGTGCTGGCTTAAGCCAAGTAGAGTTGGTCGTTCTACCTGCCCGCCTCTCCAGGTGTTATCTTCCATCACAGTTGCTTGTGAAGCATGGGAAATAAGATTGGATAATCTGTTAAAAAACCCCACAACTTTTTTGCCTTTTTTAATATAGCTTTGAAAATATTCTGTTGATTTTTAGTGTCAGAGAAGGGTTGCTATGTTCTCACTCTCTTTCATTAACAATTTAGGGTATGGAAGGTTTTAACAGAGGTATTGGGCACTGGAACAGGCTCCCCCAGGGAAGGGGTCACAGTACTGAGCTTGACTGAGTTCCAAGAAGCATCTGGATGATGCCCTCAGTCCTGTGCTCTGACTTGGCTGGGCCTGTGTGGAGCCAGGGGTTGGGCTCGATGATCTTTATGGGTCCCATCCAGCTCAGGACATTCTATGATTCTATGAATGACTGACCTTTAAGCTATCTTCCAAATACAGAAGAGCAAGACATATGTATTAATGGTCTGGATGAGGTTGCTTTGCCCAGAACCTCCCAGAGGAAAAAGCTAAGTTTAAAATTCTGGTGATAAAAGCAAAAAATCTCATTAAAACGTTCATAGCGTATTTGTAAACTACAGTTGGGTAGGGGGTTGATTTAATTTAATGGAGAAAAAAGGCCAGTAACTGCAAAATTGTTCTGAATTGTCACTGCAAATCCTGTTGGTAATGGAAAGCACTGTCTCCTCAGGCCAGTGAAGGCTTGGACTTTGCTGACATAAATGGACGAGGCGTCATCATTACTGGGCTTCCCTTTCCCCCTCGTATGGAGCCCAGAGTTGTTTTAAAGATGCAGTTCCTGGATGAAATGAGAAGAAGTGGTGCAGGGGCACAGGTAATGCTGGGCAGCTTCTCACTGCTGGCTCTCTGCAGGTTCAGGTCATTGTGTTTTTTTTTTTTTTTCCTCTTTTCTCTGGATTTTGGTTTTTATTATTCTCCCAGCCTCATAAGACCATGAACATCAAAAAGTTAAAACAACCTTGGGAGTTTGTCACAAATAAAAATAATGCTAAGGGTTCCAAATTCTGTCTCCAGTTATACAGTCTCAATCAAATAGGGGCTCAAAAAAATTGTATAAATGAAGTTTCAGACCAAATCTTTGGATGCGTGTGATCCATACAGCTTTCTGAGGGATTTATTTCATGCAGAGAGAGAATGGGCAGGAACTGACTGTGCTGGCTTGTTTGGGGGATTTTTGGTTGGGTGGTCTGGGGGGTGTTAGGGGTGTTTGGTTTGTGGCTTTTTATGGTTTAGTTTGGGGTTTTTTCTATTGTCTTGTTCAACCTGTATTTAGCTTCACAATGCTTTTAGAGATTTGTCTGTAGATCTTGTTGGATACTTTTATTTCTTTAGAAAGAAACAGCATGAAGAATCCATTTTACCTGGTAAATAACATTAATTCTTTCTCCCACCTCTTGCAGTATTTATCTGGGAGGGAGTGGTACAGTCAGCAAGCTTCCAGGGCTGTGAACCAGGCTATTGGCAGAGTCATCAGGCATCGCCAAGACTATGGTGCCATCTTCCTATGTGACCAGAGGTGAAACCTTGGCTCTAGAACATAAATGCACATCAACATCTCTATACCCCAACATGGGCATTGGTATTGTGTAGATAAATGTGCTGATGCTACAGTTTGGAGAAGGCTGCAGTTCATGAGTAATTTAAATTATTTTATATAATAGGTTATACAAATATTGTGCTACTTAAAGTAGAGGGTTGTCTTCTCCTCCCAAAGTATGTTGTCTTGGGCCTGCAGAAAGAGATCAATGGTATTAATTAAGCAAGCCAACTTGTTGAATTCATGTTTGTAATGCTACTGGAAATTATGGGATAATAACTTAATGTTTTTTGCATGTTCTCATCTGTCATTTGAAGATGCAGTCACCAGCACTGCAGCTTGAGAGGAGGACAAAAATGAGGAAGGATTATATCATTGAAACAATATCATCTATATTATATATTACACTAATATCCACTAATAAAACACATATAGTAGGTAACAAAAGTTTCATTGATGAGCTTCAGTGTTGAGGCTCAGCTGGGGACAGTGAGCACAGCACAGTGCAGGGCTGATGTCACTGTTGCACAGGTAAAACTGTAGGGGTGAAAGATAAGGATGGGCTGATTGCAGGGGAACTTCTCCTGTGTGAAGACATCTCCCCATTACATTTACTGCAGCGTTTCAACCTCTTGTTGTCTTGCTGCTCCTCCCTTGCCCTTACAAACCCTGATCCAACACTAGTTTAATTCAGACTGGCCAATTCTCTCCTTGTCCAACCCTCCACAGGTTCACAACTGGAGATGTGCGGAGCAAGTTGCCCTCCTGGGTCCGCCCTTACGTGAATGTTTATGACAACTTCGGGCATGCAGTCAGGAGTGTCTCCCTCTTCTTCCGTGTTGCTCAAGAAGTTGTAAGTGTCTTTAAAAAAAATCCCCAACAAGAAACCCACGCCCCCTACACACATTTTTTTGCCTAGTGTTGGAAACTGGGAATGCTGATCCATGGGAGAGATGTAACGGTGTCAATTTTCTCGTCACTTCTAAACGTCAGAAGTTTCAGAGGAAAGGAGATCTGCCTCATCTTTCTCCACAAGTGAGCTGGGACAGGATGTTTTGTCATGTTTTTGTACGACTCATTGGGTTAGATCACAAAAATAACTTATTTTTCCAGCCTTCCCCCCCCGCCCCCAAATAAACATAGCTTTTATTGGAGGGTATGCAAATGCTGGAACTGCTGTGAGCATCAAAAAGCTTCCTATCCCACCCTCAGGGAGAGGGTGTATGGGTTGAAGAATCAGTCAAACCCTTAATTTAACCTAAGATGACTGGTACAGTGAGACAAACCCATCCCTTATTACAGTTCATCGCTGGGTCAGCTTTACTAATACTGGTTCTTGCTTAACACGAAGCAGCTCGTTTTCTCAGTAACAATTCCTTGATTTAAAAAGTAATCTTCTAAAAAGACTTTCTAAGATACTGGAGAAAATTGTAGCGAGACATGGGCTGGAAGCCAGAATGGAGAATTCTTTAGCCACAAAATAGAGATTAAGATTAAAATAAACACTTAACTTCTCACATACAGACTTGGATGATTTCCTGGAAGATGCTTTAGCCAAATACAAGTTGTTTAAACTAATCAGTTACAGATGGATGACTTGATTATTTTTTTTTTCTGATCATAACTGGACGTTTCATGATAAAGAAAAGCCCGACCCAGTGTGCTTTCCCAGGAGACTTATGTTCCAGGGATAGTGTTAGGAAGCAGTTGTTCTATAGCCTGATCATGACCCTCTTTCTGTTCCATGGGTCACTTAGCACTGAGCCTGCTTAGGCACTTTGTGTCACCTCCTAGTTAGTTGATCCTTTATTCTTGTTCAGAAGCACATCAATCCAGAATGCATAATCTTGCTGTTGAGTGGTATTTGGGAAAAAGGAGATGTCTCTTTTTGTTGCTGAGATTTTTTGGTTGCAGAAATGACAGCTTTTGCCTACTGTAATGTTTTGTAGATGCCCCCACCCCTGCCACAGTGCCCTTTGGGCTCTGCTGGTTCCCGAAGTGATACAGCACTGTGTGCTTCATCTGAGCAGCTCTTCTCCCTGAATAAAGCCAAAAACTTGGACAACCATGTTCCTAGTTTGAAGAGGAAAAGAAAAGGTAGGTTTGGGTCCTACCAGAGGTACTTTTTTTCTTTCAAGCTCAGCCAAAGAAGGAGGAACAAGAGACTAAAAACTGGGATGGGAGAGAAAGCAAGGTGAGCTCAAAAACTGATGTGAAAGTCTGATCAAGGGAACATAGCTCAGCATTAGAAAATGGGGCAAACAGTTGCACCTCCAGAGTAAAGAGGCAGATGGGGCTGAAAACGTGTTCTGCAGGAACAGGAGGAGTTTGGTGAAATACCATAGATAGTTTAAAAAATAAGAACTGGAAGTCTGTTTCTGATTAGCACAGACTTCTTTCTTCCATCCTGTTATATAAGGATATAAATGATAAATGACTCTTAAACAGTAATCTGACTAAAAAACCAGAAGTCATTTACCTTGGAACAAAAGAATATCTTCTAATTTGTGGTTAGCTAATGCCAATTAACAAAGTATTTCTCATGTCAGATACTCTTTCAGAGCATTCCACTCTACATTGCTTGCTGGTTTGGGACAGAGTAGTGAAGTTGTGTTTAAAACTGTGGTTCCAAAACAGCTCTGAGTGAGCATGAGGGTGATTGCACACTACATCTGAGGCAGTGTGACTGCAGGTGGCCACTGAATGAGGTTACTTTCACCACCACTTTTCTCTCCCTCCATTTCCAACCATTCCCTTGTGCTCCTTCCCTTGATTTGAATCCATCTCTTGCACAAATGCAGAGCAAGCTGATGAGCTCGCTGCACTAATTTACCTGTCATCCATGTGACTGGTAGATCCATCTCAAAGGATGGGCTGGAATGTTTGACTGGAGGTAAAGGGAAGGAGCTGCATCACCTCTCCTCATAGAGGTTTTCAGTTGCATTGTGTTAGCTATAACCTCAAACCACGCCTGTAATCATAATTGTGGCTAACGAGTTTTCTTGTGCAGACTTTTTAATTTCTAGTCAAATGTACTTCCCAAAATAGTGACTTTTCTTAGTAACTGACTGTCAAAATAGCTTCACAAAATACTGTAAATGTATTTTGAAGAGCATGCCTTCTAAAAGGAGCAAACTGCCACTGATTTAACACTACCTACAGCTCTAAATATGTATATTTAAATCCAAATATGCCTGGATCTGGAGAAGTAAAAAATGTTTTCTTGGCACCTGAGGGTGACTGTGTCTCATAGGTATTGATACTGTGAGAATTGTAGGCTTTAAAAGAGAACTTTTTCTGTTTAAAAGTAATAAACCATATTTAATGCCAGAGTCTCTTTAAAGATAGTAACTCAGTTTTGTGGAAACCCATAAAGCTGGAGTAATTAGACATAGACAACTGCTGCAGTAAGACTTTGGTTTTTTTAATTGATCCTAAGCTGTTTTGAGGTCAAATATGACTATTCCTCAAGGAAAAGTTTGAGAAGTCCACCAGGTTGTGGTTACAAGTGTTTGAGCAATTTTGGGAGTGATTAATCAAAGCAGTTGTCTTGCAAAACTGCATTATATGACTTAGTGAGATGTGGAAGCTTAGATAAACCAACACATCTTTGTAGATTGCCACATAAGGTTTTGAGGTATGACTAAGTGAAAGAAAAATGCAAGAGATAATGTGGAATGTTAATTTGTCATCTGCATTATGCTGTGATGCCAGTAAATGGAGATGGAGCATCCAGCCTGTGCATAGAATATGAACAGGAGCTCGTCTCACCTAGAAGACAGTGCACTGGGCTCCTGGACGCGTTGGAGCGCAGCGAGAAGAGCGGTGAAGATGTGGAGGAGGGAAGTGACTTGTCTGGAGAGGAAAAGGTAACAGCACTTGTGTGGCAAAATATTTGCTTATAAGTCAAAATTGCAGGCTGTAATGCAAAATGAGTTTGGCATTGATTTGAGAGTACCAGTCCAGCCCTTTCAAGGAAAAACCTCACTGCATTGGCACTGGTGTCTGCAACTCCTCTGAATTAAGCTCAGTCAGAGGGTTTCCTTGCTACATTCAGCTGGATGACGGACAGGTACATACTTGCACTGTGCTCTGTAGCTGCTGACCACGTAGATTTCCTGGAAGTTAACCACGTTCCTTGGAGAGCAAAGAGCTCTGAAAGCAGAGTTTGGGAGATTCCACAGTGTATCTGTGTCAGCACTTGGTATGTGACCAGATAGTGAATTAGAAAAAGGGAGGGGAAGGGTTTCTGAATTAGAAATTGCACTTTCAGATTAAAATCTCTGACTTGCCTCAGAGAATGAGTCTTGCAGACTTGTGGAATATTTTATCTGAATCAAAACTCCACTGTTGCATTGAGATGAACCAAGCTGCTTCTGTGCTGCTCATTATCTTTCCTCTTAGATTGGTATTTTTAATAGATCAACAATGAGGCTGTCGTCTTTGTCTCAAAGTCCCTGCTAGCAGTCGTTGGTGGGGTAGTTCCCTTACGTGACTGCCAGTAGCAGGCTTGCAAACTCAGTTTGGCTGATGACTAGAGCATTTGGTCAGGAATGCTTATTGCAACATCCCTCAGTAGTTTGGTTAGGAGAATAGTGCCTAAGAGAAAGTGTGGAGGTGTAAGCAGTATCTGTGGAATATCTCAGGAGGCCTAAGGGAGATGGATGGAGACATGTACAAAACAGAGGGAATGTACAAACTTGGAGAAAAGAACCAGAGTAGCAGTTGAGAAATTGGCTCAGTCACCCATGGGCTGCCACAGTGCAGACACCAGAACTTGTTCTTTGGAAAGCCTGGCACATCTCCAGGGACTTGGTAACACGGCTATGGTATCTTGTTAACACAGCTGCACTGCTTTTGGCATCATTTGGCATTTCCTTAACCCAGATAAATTGGTCCTGAAGGCTGGGCAGTGAGTCAGCTTGTGTCAGCTTTCTATATTCAGCCTTACTGCTCATCTGTGGCTTGCTGAGAACTGTGGGGTCATCTTCTGTGGCACCTAAACTGAAGACCTCTGGCCCCAGAGATTGTGGGAGTGTAGTCCTGAGACACGCAGTGCCTCTGAGGGGAGCCAGCTTTACTCCAAGTCTAGTATTGAGCTGGTTTTTATTAAGCACTGTTTGGGCTGATAATGGGGTTGGTGTGTGTTCATATCTTTCTTCCCCATCCATCACAGTATCTGTGTTACCATTTTTTCCTTTATCAAGGTTATATTGTACCCTTATTCCCTAATAGTGGAAATTGAGCTGCTGTCATTCTGAAACTAATTTGCTTGGGGTCAAATAAGAAGGAAAAAAGCCTTTGTCATCTCAAAAAAATCCAAACTAGTCTATCAATCCATTTAAAGACTGATTTGACAGTTCCCCTTAATCAGCGCTCCTTGTGAGTTATAGTTTATGGAAACTTGTCTTTCAGAAGCCTTATTTCTTCTGGATCGTGCTGTTCAAGGCAGTGCCTTTACATAGTTCAGGATTAAGCTGATGTTTTTGATGTTTTTTCTGACTTCTTGCATGTATCCTAACTGGTTTGCTGCTTGTATTCCAGTTCTTCATTCTGTTGCATGAATGCTTAAATAAACTCTATTTCAGTGTGCACTTGAGTAGTGGCCAGGCTGGTCTGGGACTCGGAATTCTTGCAGGATGAGGAGTGCACCAAGGGTTGTGTTTCTGAGTAGCAGCAGCTGACTGCAAACCAGCAAGTCTGAAGTTACTGGCTTAGGGATTTGTTGAGTTTTAGTGGTGTTGGTTCAGCTGTAGTTGACTCTAAAGCGTTGTGATCTGAACAGGCATTTGGAGGTCACAGTGGATGTAGGGGTACTGTTCCACTGGTTCCTGTCATGAACCAACAGCACTGTTCTGTAAATGCACTGACAGTCACATGCTTTCCCAATAAAATCCTTGTCTGTGAAGCCATGTCTCTGCTCTTGCCCAATAAAAGGATTTTACATAGCTGCTTTCCCAACAGGTATGTAGAAACCAACTGGCAATATGGGGCTATCCCGCAGTTTCTTCTGTTACTTAGGTGATTGATCTTAATGGCTGATACTGTCTTCATCTAATCTTGGAGAGTCTGCTATTAAGCAATCCCATTCCTCTTGTTTACACCTGCTCACATCTTTTTGGGAGCTTTATATACACCAGTATTTCCAGTCACTGCAGTACAAATGCAGTTCTTTGCTACTGGGAATGGGAGATGACGCTAAAGAGTTTGTCAAGCCACAAGTGTTTCTCCAAGTAATCTGTTCTACAAGATTACTTGGGCTTCCCTTCTCAGTACCCCACACTCCTCTTCACCCCGCACTTCCCAAAAAAAAAAAAGCTTAATTGGGCTTTCTTCAGAAGAGAAGTACTTCCAGGCAGGAAAGTGAAGGGGCATGTGAGGCATCGGTTACACACAAGTATGTGTATGCTCCTAGAGCTACCCTGAACCAGCTGTAAGTCCAGCTTCACCTAGTTGGGAATGTGCACCTTCAAGACCTTTATTTTGTTCTTAACTTCCTCTGTTTTGGTTTCTCTTTTTGAATTTTCTGGTAAGAGATTACTTTCTAGAAACAGGCTCTGTTGCAATAATTCAGGTTGACTTGTTTCGCTTTCTTGAGCGGTGTCACAAACTGGGTTAACAAGCTTTGCTACTGGGAATGGCTACATGAAATGGACAATCACTTTGAAAAACAGCTTTGGGACCTGTCGTCTTTTCTTTTGATCTTCACAGGCACAACGTCTGTCAACACTTTCCCTCCAGTATGAGAAGAGGTTAACAGATGAGCAGAAAGGAGGAAGGAGGAAGATAAAGCTAGTCAGCAATACAGTATGTGGTTTCATGTGTCTGTGCCATCTCTTTGATCTGCAGACTGCTTTAATTTGAATTGGAAATTTACAGGCAGACAGATGACTGATGCCAGAACAATTGGGTTTTTTTCTCCAAATTGTAAATATTCATCAATGCACATCTGAAATCTATTTCTGTCGTGCTCTTTCTCAAATCTAGATGTCCCAGCTCCAGTCAGGCACAGGCCTGGCTAGGGCTAGTATGTGAAGAGAATTCCTTTCTGGCCTTGACTGCCCTGCAAACATCACCCTCCCTTTGGCTGGGTGGGATGGGTGGTTTCATTCCTTTTGATTTAGAATTGAATAGGATCCTTCAGTGCAAGGGACCTACAGCCATCACATAGTCAACTGCTGATAGAGCCCCAGATGGTGCAACTGACCCGTTTTGGGTAAGCAACCACATCCCAACCCCACCTGTGGTGGGTCCTTGTTGTGTGTTGTTTGCAGTTGTACATTATTGTTTTGCACTGACCCCAAACTCAGTTCCCTTGTTCTGCAGCTAGTTGCTTAAGAGGCCCCAGAAACTCATGAGAATCCCCTTGGTGACTCTGTGTGTGTTGTCCAAGGTACCTGTGCTGGTTGTCAGACTCCCAGTCGCCTAGTAAGTGAAACTGATAAAAGTAGTCACAGGTCCTGAGGCATATAAATATCCAAGGTGTGAGGAAGGAAGCAGGTTCATTGCACACAGAAGCTTCTGTTTGCAGTTTGTTGCTGCCTGATGTCATGATGAGTCAGGCTTAGCCCTCAAGGTTTGGAGTAGATGTCATTTCTCTTATTAAGCCTTCTCCTAAGAATAGTTGTGCAACGAGACTTGGCTGCCTTCTCTAGGAAAGAAATCCTCTGAAGCAGATGGCTTTGTCAACAGAGAAGGTGAAGAGCATCACTGCTCTTCTGGGAGGGAATGAACTCTCACAAGTGTGAGGGATGGATGTTTTAGAGAGAGATATAATAATCATCTGGGGAAAACTAACAACATCCTTGTGCCACAGGATTGCCCCAGTGACACATTTTTGTCATCAAGGCACGTGACAAGGGTCCAACAGCTCACATGCTCACATACTTTGAGCACACTATAATAGGCCCAGTCCCTTTCATAAGGGAGGGATGGTTCTGAATCATTTCAAGTCCCTGCTGCTTGTGTCTGTAGAAGAACAACCTTTCCCAAGAGGAAAGAGTGGTTCAGCTTGCTCCTGTGCATAGTGCCTAAAGAAGTGTTTTAGAGGAACCAAAAGGCTTGAACACCTTCTGTTCTTTGTACTCCTGCATGAGGCTTATTGGACTTTTCCAGGAGGTAGGCCAGTTAGATGGGTGTTTATTCTGTGGCACTGAAGCTGTTTGGTTTGGGGCTGGTTTCTTTTGGAGATAACACAGGGATATGGGAATGGCTGCCATAATTACAGCAGACGGTAACTCCTTAGTTGAAAGCATTCCTTGTTCTCTGTGCTGGTGGAGTTGTAAATACATTTCTTCCATCTGAATTAACATGAGTGAACTCCTCAAGTGATGCTATTTACTGAGCAGCCCTCCTCCTTTGCAGCAAGCTGAGAAGAAAGCAGACCTGACAGAGCCGAAGAAGGCCCGAGCTACTTTGTACATTGCAACAGTGAAGGACACCCTCAGCCAACAGAACTATGATCTCTTCTCTAAGGCCCTTCAGCACTACAAGAAGACAGACGACTTCCATGCCATGTTATCTCAAATGAGCTCCCTCTTCATAGAGGATGAAAAGAAGCATGTCTTGTTACGAGGTATGGAGATTTATGACCTGACCTCTGCATTTTATATCACTTCCATGGAAGCCTGTGTTATTTTAAACTATGAATGTACTATAACTTACTCCATGGGATTTAGGAGGTACGATCAAGAGCGTGTCTGTGAGTGGGATACATGCATTCATAAGGGTTCAGTGTTAAAGCTGTAAATAGATAGAATTTCTCAAGAAATCTTCTATTTAAATAATGATGACTGTAAAGCCAGTAATCTGGGCAAGCATGGATTACTAGTTTAACTGGTATTTTCTTGCCTTTTAACAACTGCACTGAGAGTAACTGCACAGTGCCTTCTCTGTGGCTTTTCCTTTCCATCCTGACTCCTGAGCAGATGGGTGGATTTTTCTGTGATGACTTTCATTTACTGAAAATGACAAAGCATTGTTATCCATCTTGTAAATTGCTTTAGGTTAACTTTAAGGTTAAGGACTGGGAAGCTCATTATGAGCACTTATAGCTAATAGCAGCCACAATCTGTTTCCTTATTTGCTGATCTTACTATAGAAGGCAGTACTTGATTGTCAAATTAAGGTGTTTTCAAAACTGGCAGCCACCTGAAACTTAAAATTCATTTGGCACTTACACTTTTGGTTGGCAAGTGCTTTATGGGAAGTGAGGTGAGCTGTAAAATTAACTGTGTATCAGTTATTCAAAGCAGCAGCCTAGTAGATACTTTGACCTGACACTTGGTAAGGCTCATGGCCTTTTGCTGTAAGTGCCTCTTCCACCCAGTGATAAGCTACTCCATGCTGACAGTGAAAAAACTGCAGTTATTGCCTACTGATAGTAATACTGCTGGAAGTTTGCATGATAACTGACTTTTGTGTAATTTCTAAGTGTGCTTACTGTATAAATATTAGATAAGAACATTGAGATACTAAATTATTTAGCAGAAATTTTTTATCTTCATATTCCCTGACCTCAAAGGCCTGCCACTCTATGTTTCTGTGGCACTTATTACCTGCTGTTAACTGATTTTTCTTCCCCCACCCCTCTTTCTTCTCTCTAATGAAAGAATTTTACCAGTTTGTTCGACCTCAACATAAAAAACAGTTTGATGAAGCCTGTTGCAGTCTGACTGGAGTGGGCTGTGGCTACAAACCTGAGCACAGCCTGCAGCGGGAAGAGAGAGAGATACTGGCCAAAAAAATAGGTGAGGACCTTGTTTCAGCACTGCAGGCAGTTGTATTGTTTGATGGATGTTATCTAATCATAGAGCAAGATGTGTCTAATATGTAGCAATGCAAGGATGGAAGGCAATTTGCTTTAATCAATAATCAGCTAAGTCTCTGCTCTCCATGATCCTCTTGGCTGCCTTCCCATGAGCATACACAGGTGCCTGAGCATTAGTTGCTGCTTAGTTTGTAATAATGTCATTGTATTTCAAAAGGGGATTTTACAGAGCTGATTTAAATTGGATTCTGGTCTGTGAATTTAAAAACTTTGTTGCCTTTGCTGCCTGTGTAGTAGCACAGGAATTGTGAAAAGAGGGTAACTGTGCCCTCACAGAGCTCCTGAAATCTTGAAAACCTGAAACAACTAAGTCCTAACAGCAGCAGGTGTTAGCTCATCCCCTCTTATCAGAGAAATACATCTACATCTTCAGGTGCTTTCAGCTTTGAATAGCATACTTTGAAGCTCACTGTTCTGTGTTCATTCTTCCTTCAGTTCTCTGTTAACAGACTGGTTTGATTTAACAGGAGAAAAACAGAATCAGCAGAAAACTGCATCCTCAAAGGACTCATGTGCTCAGCTAAACCCTGGGCTCCACCTGAACCAGGGAGGATGCCACTTGACAACAGGACTGAGCAGCGCAGGTACCCTTCACCTTAGATAAACCCACAGGCCTAAGGTAATAGGTGGTATGTTTTATGTCATGACTGTCCATAAATTGCTCTGTTGAGAGCCCATGTTGTTGTGCTTGCCTGGCACAGCAGCTCACTGCCTGTACGTAGGAGTGATGGTAATTCCCAATTTTCAGCAAGGATTGTACAAAACAAAACAGAAAGGTCAATAAATGAAACCAAGGTGGATGTGAAACCAGCTGAAAAACCAGCTAAAGCCAGAAGTTTGCACTAGACTGACCTGGGATCTGTCAGTGAGGGAAAGTGTGGGTTGAGTACAAATCTGCTGGGCTTCCTGTTTGTCCAGGATTCATGAAGCCATTTAAGGAATTTCATCTTAGGTCAATATGAATCCAGGTGTGAAGAGGAAAACAGTTCCAGTTTTGTTATTGGTAAAGAGCACACTCCTCATGTGGACAGCCTGTTTTTCTGCACAGGAGTTGTTCTCTCCCAATTGCCCCTAATCTCTGCATGCCTCCCTCTCATCTCATGCTGTTTGGTATTTCATCTTTGATTTGATTACAGATCTTCCTGAGTACAGCTGGGAATTCTCTACTGTTTCTCACAAGGAAATGAGTAGGATAGTTGGACAGCTTAGAAATCTTTTTCTTTAGAGGGTAAAAAGTAGTCGAAGGCCAATCCTTTCTTAAAATAAATAAATTAGAAGCTGATGTTGCCTTGGAAGGCTTTGTAAAGCTTTTCATGTATGAATCTATGTTGTTTGTTTTGATATGTTTTCCTGTTCTGTTTTGTATTCTAAGAATTTTTGAACAAAACAATCTCTGATAATGTTTCCTAAGGCCCATGAGACTGATTTTTTCACAGAAACTTGTTTCCACTAAAATAGAGAAAAGAATAGCAATAAATGCATGTGTTACTTCTCATGCTCCTTAAGTAGAGCGTGCTCCTGTGAAGTTATCAGAAAGCTGTATGATATAACAATGAAAGGTAATGATCATGACATTCACACCCATGGTTTTCCCCTTTCAGGAAATGAAACAAAGCCTCTTTTTTAACTTCATTGTCATCTTTAACTTCTTTAAAAGTTCTTTAGTTGGAGAACAAAGATCTAAATAACAAAAGATAGAATCATAGAATAGTCTGGGTTTGAAGGGACCCCAAGGATCACAGAGCTCCAACCCCCCTAGCCAGGTTGGATGTGGCCCTGAGCAACCTTGTGTAGATGTGGCTGGTTAATTTAAATCCCTTTTTTCTCATATACTTCATCTCTATTTGCCTGCCTGTAGCAAACATACCAGAACTTTCCTCTAAAACGTGTTAGAAACCAAAGACTGCCAATTAGAGCAGAAGTCCACTTGGAGTTTAGCAGGATGTTCAGAGCTGCTCCTCCCTGCTCTTGTACTCTGACACTGCTCTTGTGGTATCTTGTGTGGTGTTTCAGATTAGTTATTGCTGTGGGACAGAACGTTGATCCTGGTGGGGAAGTGCAGCACAGGCCTTTCCTCCTTTTATTAAGAAGGGATGAGAAATCTGTTCTTTACCATTGCTCTCAGCAACGTGCATAGTGTCTTCTGCATCACCAATTTCCCACTCCCTGGTGACCAACTGACATGTTTCTCTATTTAAAAGATCAAAAAGCCCCAGGAGATGCTAAAAGCAATCCCCAGAATGAACTTGCTCAGGGGCCAGGAGCAGGTTTTGGCTCTGCCCAAGGCCATGCCAGAGAGAGGTGTGTGTGTGGCTGTGCAGGCAGTGTTGGCTTTACCATTTTGAAGTGGAATGGATGAAAAGAGATGTCAATAAAGGAGTGACCTGCTTGTCATGTTCTTCCCTAAGCCCTGCTCACATGTGTTCTGTCTCTCCCAGGGCAGAATGCCAATTGTCCTCCCAGGAAAGAGGATGAGAAACCCTCAGGCTCTAGGAAAGATCACCACCAGGTCCTCAGGACTACCTATCTCAATGATGTGAAGAGGGCGTTGAACAAAACCACTTACAGCCGTTTCCACGAAGCTCTGTTGGCTTACAAGAGGACAGATAACTATGATGCTATGATAGCTGTAGTAGCAGCAGTCACCACTGAGAGACCAGAAGACTTTCACCTCCTGCAAAGTAAGGTGGCTTTTTAAATCACTTTTACTTAGTTGAAAAACATGTAGGTGCTGTGATCTGATGTGAGTGATAAGCTTTCACCAGTCGTTAGTTGGAAAATTCTCCACTCTTAGGGAAAACTTTTAGGATTGGTAAATTCACCTCTCCCATCTTTTGGTTTCTCAAACCAGATAAATGGAGCAGCAGGAAAGATGTGTTAAACAAATGTTCAGAGACAAAAAAGTGTTGAGGTTATCCAATGTTACCTCTGAGTTAGAAATTGCCCATTACAAACATTAGATGAGGCCTCTAATTGCAGCCCTAAACTTCAGTCAAGCTAAGTCAGTCAGATGACTTCATTACCTCTTTCTCCTCCCTTACTACAGCTGATGCTCTTTTGAAAACAGTGCTGACTGTTGAACTGACTCAGTTTTCTTCTCATGACCACTGATTGCTCTAGTGGTGCTAAGTAAGCTCTTAAATCACTGCTGGGTTTTGGAA
The DNA here is from genome assembly GCA_020800305.1 of Porphyrio hochstetteri. Classification (NCBI taxonomy): domain Eukaryota; kingdom Metazoa; phylum Chordata; class Aves; order Gruiformes; family Rallidae; genus Porphyrio; species Porphyrio hochstetteri. Next base: position 16,018,904 of record CM036921.1, on the reverse strand, counting down.
TAAGCAATCACTCCTTTGATTCACTATTCTTCTACAGAGCTTTACCTGGGAATAGTTGTGGAACTGTGTCACTTACCATTCACAGACTCATTAACTTTGGAAAGACCTCCAAGATCATCTAGTCCAACCTTCCACCCCCCCACCACCTGTTACACACTGAACCCCATTCCACCTTCTCCCATGTCTCTGGTTTGAGCTCCCCAGCAGGAAATGTTGCATACAGTTGTATGCTGGGAAATGGTGATGCAGTTTTGTTTGTGGTCTTTAGGAAGTAACAATAAATATTCCATTGACCTTGGGTGTCACAGTCTGCCAAATCTGGTGTGTTAACCAGTCAGATTAGTCTTGACATGGTGAAGACTGGGAGGGAAGTGAACTGTGTGGCACTGTGACTCACACTCTCCCCTTGAGCAGTCTTTCATGCAGAAAGTCAGTATCTGCACCAAGCAGATGTTTTGACCTCAGAGGACTCTGTGGTAGATTTGTCTGTGTCTGGCAGTAAGTCATAACTGGGATTTTTTTAGAATTCCTCTCTGGGCTGTGAATCCTTGTCAACCAAACAGTACCAGGACATTTCCTTTATGGGAAGGTCTCTCTGGTTGCTGTGTGTAGACTTGATTTCACTAGATTGGCTGTCAGGTGAAGAGCTGGGCTGGGTATTTATGCTTAGCTATAGACAACAGAAGAATTTTGAGGTAAGTAGAGGTTCTTTTCAATACTAAATAACCATCTATCTTCTGGGAAGGCAAAGCCCATAAGTATAAAATCATTAAACCCCAAGTGTTCCACCAACCTGAAGATATTCAGAAGAACACAGCTGATATTGTTCAGCTTCCAAATAACTGCTTCCCCCCCCAAAGTAAGGAGTCTTTTGTGGCCAAGGCATTAGTTTTCCTGTCTAACTTGACTGTCCTTTCTGTTGTGGGACAGGGTTCTACATGTTTGTGCGCCCTCAGCACAAAGAGCAGTTCAAACGGCTGTGTGAGGAGCTGACTGGAATGGTCTGTGGCAACGGAGAGAAGCTGCTGCAACAGCAGGCACAGGGTGAAGGGAGCCCTCTGGGTGTGGAGAGCTTCACCAAAGGAGAAAACAGCCACGAACAAGGTTGGGAATGAACGTTTTTCTGAGGTTTAGACTCTTATTGGTTATGGTGATGGGTAGTGCCCAACAGCCTTTGCTGTGGGCTTGGTGTGTAAGGCAAGCTCAAAGCAACTGGCTGTGTCCAAATTGGGGTTAAAAATAAAATTAAAATACCCAACAACAACCCCCAACCATAATCTTGTGTAAGATAAAAGGCAGTGTGAGATGGGGGTGGTGCAAAAATGTTAGTTACACTGCTGTCATCTTCAAACTGTGAGCTGGGTAAAGGCAGACTTGTGCATCTCAGTGGGGTGGGAGCAGGAGTGGATCTTGATCCACTCTGTTGAGGAAGGATTTCAATATAAAGGGTCCCTTTCAGTCATAATACATGTGTTAGCATCAGAAACTTCTGTTAGCAAGCAGCATGGCATAAAAAAGTAGTTATTCAAATTGTGGTTTTCTTACACAGTAAGAGCATGCTGAGCTTACTGCTGGTTGTGCTTTGCAGAGTCTGTGTATTGTGTTCTGTGATATACTGGTTTGTGTGACATTATGTATGTTTTTATAACCAAATGCAGCCACTTCTAAGGGTGAGGCACCAGAGAAAATTCAGAGGAAGATTTCCTCCTTCTGCTTTAGCCAGAAAAACAAACCTGAACTGCCAAAGACTGAAGGATCAAAAGAAACCAGTAATGTGAGAGCAGTCACAGGCTCTGGAGCTGTGCCTATCTTTCCTCTAGAGATGGAGCCAGAGTGTGGTAGGTATAGGTGAGACTTTGGGTGTAATTCTCTAATACTCAGGAATAAAGATAAGTTATAGAAAAGAGAATGATGCTTCTGGTTTCTGGAGTGATGACTGATTCATGACTGTTTGCTCAGGAGCAATGACATTTGGTGTGGTTTGTTACGTTGGATTTGTACTTTCTGCCACTTGCACACGTTCTCTCAAAGTGCTTCATTGTCTTTATCACAATGATGTAAGAGTTTCCTGAGAACTTACAGATTTTTTTTCTTGACAACTTCCTTGTAAAGTGAGGACGTAACTTCAGTTTCTAAATGTGGATCTGAAGCTTCCAGAGACTGAGTGAGGTCATGTGAAAGGAATAATGTAACGGGGTCAGGTGTTGCACTGTTAAGGCAGTTTGTAAAGCTTGTGGTCATTGTTTTCTGCACTGCACTGGAAATGTGTGATGTGTGAGAATTTCACATGTGTTTACTGGAATTTAGTCATTTCCTCCCTCTTTCTCTCTCCTGATCTTCCCCATCCCCTTTCTAGGAAGATTCCAGTGCTCTAACTGCAACTCTGAGGATGACGTGCCTTTTAAATGTCCATTATGTGACTTCACTTGCTGCAAAACATGCTGGGAGCAGTTCTTAAAGGTTATACTTGTTTACTGGTTTCAGTTTTTTCCTGAAACTCTTTGGTGAATTTTCTGCTTTTCAGGAAAACCACGTGAGAAGCCCTGGAAACAGAATTCCTCTGTTAAGAGAGAAAACCCAAATCCCAGTGGCAGACTTAACCACTTGATTCATTATTTTCCATGTTCTGCAGTATGGTTGGAGACAAACCTCTGCCTTATGATGTAGTTTTTGCACTTTTGTGTCTCCTCCTGAGCTGCCTCCACCTGTTTTCCCATCTAGAGTTATGCAGGCAGCAAGCTGTGGAACCAACTGGGGTGGGGATTAATATCTGAACCTTGTTTAGTTTCATGACTTTTCCCATCTTAATACCTTCTGTAAAGCACTATCATGAGATGAGGCAAATCAGGAACAGCCTGCACAGGGAAGTGGTTGAGTCATCATCCCTGAAAGCATTTAAGGTGTGTAGACGTGGCACTTAGGGACATGGTTTATTGGTGGACTTGGCAGTGTTAGCTTAATGGTTGGACTCTCTGATCTTACAGATCTCTTCCAACCTAATGATTCTATAAATATATGATTCATGAATATATAAATTCATGCTCAAATATCCCCTGTGTTAACCTGTCATTTGGTTTTCCTGGCTGAGTAAATCGGTCGTTGAAATTCTTGAGGTAAGAGGATGTCACCAGTGCCACACTCTTTGGCAGCATCTTACCCAATGCTTGATTTGGCAGCCAGGTATTAATGATCTGTGAGCCAGAGTTGAGTGGTTTCTAAACATTCACAGGTAAAGAAGGAGGTTACAGATCAGAGGAGCTCAGGGACCTACAAAAACAGTGTAGAAAGAAGAGAAATTTCTTCTTCAGCCTCTGAATCTAGAAACAAGTATAAAATCAGTCGTTCCAAGTTCCAGAGAAAGGTCTTTTTCTCAGGAAGAAGGCACTGAATGATGTCAGCTAAGCATAGAAAATAAACAGTATACTAACATACAATTAAAATAGAACAGCTGAGACAGGCTTAGTTCAACAGGAATATAGAATAATGTCTAGACTGGTGTGCTCAGACAGAAAGCTCCTAGAGAGAATACAGAATAGCTGTTCCACTAGCTTTCATTCTCAGCCTGCTACACCATAGACTTTTTTTTTTAAAAACCATTAAAATCCAAAGGAATACACATAAGAAAGGACAATAAAGCCAAGGGGAGGGTCTCATGCTTGCTGCAGGCTGGTCAGTCAGACTAATTGCCTTGAATAGGCATCACCACTGACCGCTCGATTGTTCCTTTCATGCCAAGGAGTATCAACATCGGCCAGTCAACATATTCCACTTCAGAAAGATCTCTTGGAAAGTCATGTCAGGAATTTTACTAGCCTGTGTTTATAATCTCTGCTGCTTGAGACTTGAGTAAGCAACAGAATGAGCTCTCTGGAGAGGCTATTTTTTTTTCCTTAGACAAACATTTAGTATCCCACAGAGAGATTACGTTATCTCAGACCATAAATTTTTATCTTATAAATGTCTGGGGAAAAACTCTCTCCTTTTGCCAGTAAGATGTAACATGTAATAGTTGTTTTACCAGCCTAAGAATCCACAACATTACAACTGTGGTCTAGTGTGCCCTGCTCTGTGGGTTTTGTCTTGGAAATTGCCCTTTCCAAGGTCTGTTTTCCTCCTTCATCCCCACATGAATGTTCATGTTCATAGCTCGGAGATAAATCACAGGATTTGCTCAGCCTCATTTTTGTTTAATTACTCCTCTTTCTGATTGCTCATCTCTTAGAGTGGGAATTGCAGTTCTCTGGGCTGCTAGGTTAGACTCTGTTTCAGAGTCAGGTACTTGGATACATCCAAGGGAGGGCAACAGAGCTAGTGGAAAGGCTGGAAGGAATGTGCTTTGAGAAGCAGCTGAGGACTTGAGTCTAGTTTGGAGAAAGGAGGCTGAGGGATGACTTAATCGCTCTCCACAGCTTATAAAGGAGGAGACAGGGAGGTTCTGATCTTCTCTCTCTGGTATCCAGAGGCAGTACGTGTGGCAGTGGTTCAAAGCTGCGTTGGGGGAGGTTCAGACTGGGTATTAAGAAACATTCCTTGACCAAGAGGGTGGTCTAATGCTTGAACAGGCTTCCTAGAGAGATGGCTGATGTCCCAATGCTCTTAAGTAATGTGTTTTGCTTTTGTTCAGCCCTGGAGTGGTCAGCAGTTGGATTAGAAGGTTGTTGCAGGTCCCTTCCAACTGGAAGTATTCTTTCTGTTCTATTCAGACACCCAATATGAAGCTGTGTTTGAGGAAATGAGTCGTTTCCCATGGGTCATTTGTTATTAACAACTTCCATGTTTGCCCCTTAATCTGAATTATCTTAATAGTTACAGTGAAACTTCATCCCACGTTGTGCCAGGTGATGGCAGGGGAAAGAAATGTACTGGTGTTTTTCTTAGCAAGGTGATTCACAGCTTTGCTTTGTGTTAGCTCACCACAGCCCTCTGAGGTGGATACAGACTTGTAATTTGTGAAGATCAGGCAAGACAGGCAGAGTTTGAAGCAAATAATTGGAACATAATAACAGGCATACTTAGTCAGAGTAAAGGTCCATCCAACCCAGCATTCTGTCTCTGGTCATGGCCAAAAAAGGATGGCTGGGAAAGAAGATGATGATGGGGTTTTTTTCTCAAGAAAACACCCCATGGATATCCTGTCCTTCATCACTGCACCTTGGGAGTCTTTCTGCTTACACCAGTGTGGTCTGTTTGCCTCCTCCAGAGATAACATACAGCATTGTCCTTATTCCATAGAAGTTCTTGTTCTGAACAGCAGACTGTTGGGTGTGGGGATGTGAGAACTATCTTCTCACCAGCTGAGACCTTTTGCTCTGTGCATAATGAAGGCTAGAGGATGTCAGTCATGCTGAACCTCCAGAGGTGCTTGAACAGCAAAGTGGGGGTGAGGGTCTCCTCACCCTCTCTTCCCTTATTTATGACTCACCTTTCTAGAGATGAGGGGGCCTCAGTTTACACCTGTCCTGGTTTTGGTTCAGATAGACTTCATTTTCTTTCTAGCAGCCAGTGTTTGGGAGTCAGGGTGAGAGCAGTGCTCAAAACACACTGGTGCTTTAGTTGTTGCCCAGCACTCAAGGACTCTTCACTTGTTCATATTGCCCTGCTAATGAGAAGGTGGGGGGCACCCAGGGAGCTGAGAGGGGACACAGCCAGGACAGGTGACCCAAACTGGCCAAAGATGGTATTCCATGCCAATTACGTCATGCTCAGCATAAAGGGGGACTTGTGGGGGGGAAGAGCACATGCCTCCAGGACATGCAGTTTTGGGGATGGTCCAGCTTTGGGACAGCTCAGAGCTGTGCAGCTCAGTGAGAAACTGCATTTGTGTCTCACCAGCTCTGTGTATTTTGCTATAAAGTCCTGTTATTGTTATCTCTCTCTGCTGCCCCAGTCAACTGTCCTTATCCCAACCTGTGAGGGTTGGTTGGTTGGTTTTCTTTGCCCTCCCTTCCTTCCATCCCCAGTTCCCCCCCACACTCCCTCCCAGAGTGGCTGTGTGGGACTTGGGGCGAAACCACGACAGTGATGATCTTGGCTTGATTATGATACAATTCCAGCACCATTTGGTTAATGAGGAGTCAAGCATAGAATCATAGACTGGCATGGGTTGGAAGGGACCCCAAGGTTCACAGAGCTCCAACCCCCTGCCACAGGCAGGGCCACCAACCTCCAGGCACCTTGTAGCCTGGGGTATTACTTGAGGACCGATCCAGAGAGACAGCTCCTCTGGTGATGTGGCAAAACTGCTCTCTGCTAATCATGCAGAGGAGAAGGAAGAACAGCTTGGCTGGGAGCAGATTGTAAACAGGAAGATTATTCCATGTTTCCCTGAAACCAATCCCAGAGGAAACTATCTCCTAACACTGCCATCCACATTCCTGCCCGTGTGTCGTCCTACAGTCGCCTCCGTTCATGGCAAGGGCTGTCTGATAGAGGTACCCTTACCAGCAGGAAATGAGCAACCATGTAGTGTCTGAGCCCTGAACTCTCATCAGATGGCCTGGCTTTGTCACCACTGACTGGCCTGGATTTGAAAACCCATATTTTTTTATTTGCTTACAAGTTACTCACTGTGTTTCTTCAGCTCGTAAGCCCTTTGGTGTGTATTGTCCTACGAGGAAGTGACTAACAGCCCATCATTCAAAGGGCAATGACTTGGGGGTTGCAAATTCCCAGGTCTTTTTCCCTAGTTTTTTTATTTTACTGAAATAACTGAGTAGTGGGGAGAGGTGATGAGTCCATTTTGGAATGTTTTGGGAGCTTTCAGAGGGGCAGCCAAACTCCCTGCAGCTGGAGGGGTATTAGAGGGATTAGTGTTGGGTGATTTTTCAGTGCATCAGGGATGCTTTGCAAAGACTGGGCCAGCATGCAGAGCTTCTGGTTTCAGTTTCCTGTGCACAAGTGTGGTGCTGCTTTTAGATGTTGAAGTGCATCATTTATATTCCAGAGATACTGGGTTATTCTCATCTGGAATACCTGTAATATGGACAAATAATATGTAAGATTTTCTAATTCTATATAGCACTTACAATTCTCAGAGCTCTTGGACAAACCTCTCTCTCCCAGGAGGGAAAACTTTTCCTCTCCCCCTCAGTTTATGGTTTTTCAATTAATATTTCAGAATCAAAACATTTGTGCCTGAACCTACTTTGTATTCTGCATCTTTTGTTCCAGCAATTAACTTGCATAGCATGGGGAAGCCTGCACAGGGCCACTCATGTTGGTAACCATCACTTTAACCTTCTCAGCTGGCAACATTCTCACAAAGATGAATGCTTGAAACACTTTTTACTATCTCCCTTCTGAAATAAGCAGAGGAGTTTTAGTTTTATTAGTAATTTTCAAGGTATCAGCATAACAGCCTTCATCTGCAGGGCGAATGGCTAAAGAGCAGGCTTTAAACTTTAAGGTTAGTGAAGAAGCAAACTGAAACCTGGGTGGAGAAGCAGTTGCCTCATGGAGCCAGTCTTCTGCTGAGAAAGGTGTGTGGTGGAGTGAAGAAATGAATGTACTTGGTTCCCCTACAGATCTCGTGGTCATGGCCACGTGTATCACCGATGTCCTGGTATGCCCAGGCGATCGCTTCCTTCTCATCCCTGCAAGAGGAAGCAGGACTTCAGGGAACTCATCAGCTATCTTAGGGGATTTTGCTAATAACCATCACATCTCTACTTCACAACAGCTCTTGCAGGCTCTGTATTTCCTCGTTCCTGTATTTTTAGTCTTCCAGATAAGTCATAGCTGTAATTTAATCTGATACAACTGCTATAAAGTTTGTTGGTACTTCACTGGGAGGCTTTCTTTTTCCTCCTTTTATTTCTGGCAGTTAAATAACTGATTCCTTGGTAACACTGCATTTAAAAGCAGTAGATATGGTATCTTGGGGACTGTCAAATGATTAACATGGCTTATAGTTCCTATAGGTAAGAATGTGATAGAGAAACCACATTTATCATCTCTGTGTTGTGTTCCTTGATGCATACAGACAAGGAAGAAGTGCCCAGAGTGCCACAGTGATGTGAAGAAGCAGAGATTAATCCAAGTTTTCTTCTGGTCATAATGTCACTGACAGAAAGGGTGAGTGCTCATGTTGGCAGGAAGAAATGGCTGTGCTTGGGCTCCCAACCTGAACAGCAGCAGGATGAAGGTTCATTTAAATCTCTTTGATCCTTGGCTCTGGATTAGGTGCCCTGCACCAACATGTACCGCTTCTTCCTCCAAAGGTGATCAAGTCTGAAAGGTCTGTCTCCTCCACTGCTGGCAGCAGACAAAGCAGAATGTTGTTCTCTGTTGAAACTGAAGTTAATGTCTTATTTGTATTCACCTGTAAATTCTCCTGTGGCCACTCTGAGGCTGAAATCTTACACCTCAGAGGCGGCTGTTGTTCATGGGCCCCTCAGGTAACAGCAGATCCTGGAAAAACCCTAGCAGCAGTACTACAGTAGAACTGACCTGGCTAAACACAGAGGCCAGACAACCCATCCTGACTGAATTGGTGTTCCTGGAAGAAATGATTCACATTCACAGAAAGGATTATTTAAAAAAAAAAAACCAACAACAACCCACCAAATTCCAGTGGTTGGATGAGGAGCAGAAACCCTCCCTTGCATCTGCTGTGCACCTTCCATCCTGCTGGGAGTTTTGGGAGCTGTGCTCCTAAGGAGGCTTTGTTTTCTGGTCAGTGCTTCTATTGGGGCTGTGTTATCTGATGTTTACTTTCCAAGAAGAAAAAAAAGAACTAATTGAACTAAAACCTTCATAAAATCAAGTTGGATTTAAAAAAAACCCCAATTCCTTAATACTTCCCCTCTCTGTGAGTAGTGGGTTTAAGTGGTTAACCTGAAAAATGGTATCAATTTGAAGTCATCACTAGCTGCTGTAAATTCAACTGTAAATAAAATCATTTTTATCTTAATTGGGTTTTGTTTCAGTTTTGGTTTTACTTTTTTCCCAGCTGTCTAAACATTGGGCACGGAGTCCTGGTGGTGCTGATGGGGACAGTGGACAGGTTCTTACCGTGGGGGTTCTCACACTGACATGGTTTTGTTTGACAGAAATGGGCAAAGGATTCTAATTTTCCCTTGCTGATGAGTTTTGGAGTTCCTGTGATGGCAGAAACACTTCACAGAGCACAGAATTTGCTGGGAGAGTTTATTCTACAGTGATCTTATGGGGGTGTTTTTCCTCAGCCTTTACATGGGCTTTGTAGCAATGGAATCTTGGGAAAAATTATGTTAATAACTCAAAAAGAAAGCTGTGCTTGAACAAAGATTCAAAGGTTCTTATTTCCCCTGGTTATAGAATTGATGTGATGCTGGTTTTGAAATCTGATGGTTGCTGGGACACTGGTCCTCACTGAGAAGTCTGGGGTTTAGCTTGGAATCCACTTGATGCAGGAACAACCCAATAGCCTGTGTGATGCTGGGCCTCGTGTGTGTTAACCTCTGTGTGTGCATGTCAGGGCTCACTGCAGCCAGGCTCTCAGAGAAACAAGAACAGTGAGGGTCTTAATTGGTGGTGAAGCAGGAGCTTTCTGTGCTTCATTAACTGGTGATTAGAAACAGTGAAGATTCAGCCAGGAGTGAAGGTAACATTGGGCTGGAGTGTGTTCAGACATGGGTAAGTCTGGATGAGTTTAACTTCTCTCTCTTCCTGTATCCATCCAGAGCTCCACTGATAGTGGTTCTGTTCTGAGAGCAATAAGTAATGCAGAGAGAGCTGTAGGTGCTTGAAACTACAGGAAAATGTGTTTCCACTGTAAAAATGAACAGAAAAGGCTTGGAGCAGTGGTGCTGAGAAGGCAGCGGTGTTAAACTCATCCTCTGACAGGACTCCCAAGCCCGGGGGCTGTGTTGTGTTTAGTGATGGACAAGCTGCACTCTGCTGGGCTGAAGTCTTGCTGGAGACACGGGGAGGCAGCCTGGATTCCTAAAAACAAGGCAGCTCCCTACCTGAACCATGCTTCACTTCATGTGTTGGTCCAGGGTTGAGCTTGCACCTTCAGAAGTTGTGGCCCAAGTGTTTTATTATTTTCTCTTCTAACCAGCAATGACTACAGGGAGTATTATGGGAGGTAAGAGGAAAACATGGTGCTCTGGGGGAAGCAGCCAGGCTGAGGTCGATGATTGGCAGTTGGGGGCTTTGGGGCAACCCAAAATCTCTGTGTGGGACACAGCTGGTGCTGAGCAGGTCCCTGTGGCTTCTTGTACCTATTTGGTTTGACTTCTCAGTGCTTTCCCTCAGCTGGGCAAGGGATGGGATGGGATGGGATGGGATGGGACAGCTGAGCTGAGCAGAGTGAAGGCTGGGAGCAGTGAGCAGGAGGATGCTCTGTAGTGGTGAAGTAGCTCGGTGCCTTTGTCCACTCTGCAGAAACCTCTCCCTGGGGAGAACTGCAGCTTGCTGCTTGTGCCACTGGAGGGAAACCACAGCACAGGACGTGAGCTCTGGAGAGGGTGTGAAGTGATGGCTTGGTTTAGGTCTGCCTGTTGGAAATGATCTGCCACAGACTAAACACTGTAAGCCCAGGCAAGGCTCAAGGAGCCACTGAGGAGGCAGGTGTGACTGGCTGTCACCAAGAATGGTTATGTGCTTTTTTTTTTTCTCCTCCCTCAACTAGAACAGGTGTTCTGGCTGTGCTTTTCCTTGCCACTGGAACTGTTTTAGTTCTGGAGACTGTTTCTACCTGGGAACGTCTGTTGTTAGTGAGATAGGGCAGAGGAACCGTGTTAGTGATGTCTTGGTGCCTTCAGGAGATTCACATGTTCCTCCTTTTGCTCTTCAGCTGCTGGATCATCTCACTGAAGAGATTTATGTGCCTTCACTAGCTGAACCCACCCTGACAACCTCCAAAACCACCCTGTCCCCACCAGTGGCTCTGCTGCGTGCAGATGGAACTGATTGGGAGTTGGTCTGGGTCTGTTGCAGCTGGTTCCCTCCCTGCTGTCAGGCAGGACAGACGGATGCTCACGTGTGCTGGCAGTGGGACAGCAGCCAGCCTGCAGGAGGGTGTCCTTGTCCGTGGCTTATCTGCTTGTCACTTCATTTTAGTTCCAGTAACGAGCAGAATGGGATGTTCCTCTTGTTCCTGACATATCTCAGAGAGGTTTGCTGAGCAGTTATGCCTGTCAGTTGCCACAAAAAAAAGGACAAGCTGCTGCAACCCTGGCCAGTGCTGAGCAAACAGGCTTTTCTGTCCTTCACCAGGCTTTACTGTAAGCCCAAAGGAACTCCTCTTGCAGGAGAACACAGCTGCTGAGCTCAAGGTCTCTACCCTCCTAGGTCACTGGGTGAACAGTCCCAGGAGCAGTGTTTATCCTGGGGCTCCCAGAGTGTCCTTACCTGGCTTATGGCAACGTTACCAGAGCAGAGATGGGACCTTTGGCCCTTCCCATTCCAAGCTCTCCAACCTCAGCCCAGCAGCTGAGCCCTGTGGTGACACCATGTTCCCCGTGGCAGGTTGCTCCAGGATCCCTTCTCACAAAGGACTTTGCACACACATTTCCACTCCCCATCTTCCAAAGAAACCTTCAGGGGTTTGTGTGTCAATGGCTCCTCCATGACCTCAGCACGGTGCTCCTGAATGTGTTTAGAGTGCTGCTTCCTCCCCCCCCTGCCCAGCAGCAAAGCTGCTTCCAACGAAACCTTGAAGAGGAGGGTCTCCAGGAACCAGCTGCCAGGACGTGCTGCAGTTACCAGTCATCTGTCATCCAGAAACTAGTGGAATTTACAAGAAGGAGGCACAAATAATGCATTATTTATGAAGACCAGAAAGTGAAAACAAGAATTGTTTTGGAAGAATCAGTGTTGCTTGAAGTGGGTAGAGGAACTGCTCCAAGCTACCCAGTGCTCAGGTTTTCCTCTCCCCCTCTCCTGAGCTCTCCTTGGTGATTTTTGGGAAGCAAATGACACAAGCTATAGCTCATGAAGTAAGTAGATATGAATTTCTTCCTTGTCCTCTGCCTTGCAGTGGTCTGACTATACCTGGAATACTGCTTCCAACTTTAGTGATGTGTCATTGGAAAAAAACCTTTCCCCCTCTTCCCAAGTGAAGCTGGGAGGGCTCAGCAAAGAGGCCAAAGAAAACAAGGTTTGTCAGGAAGGAGATGAAGTGTGTCTCTGCTTGGAGAAGTGACTACTGAGGCAGAGTGAGGGATTTACTTGCTTTTCAGATTTTTCTCTGAATATTCGTGAGAAAGCTGATTTTGCAAGAGTGGTTTCGAAAAGCAGCGCTGCTGGACAGCCTGAAGCTCTCAGAAGTGTGAAGCGATGCCCTGCGTGGGGAAGTGAAATCACAGCCATGAGAATATGATGCTGAACTCCTTTCCTAAGCTGCCTCCCCGTGTCCAAGTCAGTACTGAGTCGAGTTGTTGCTTTCCAGTGACCCCACAAAGCCTTTCTGGGTGGTTGCTTGGTAAGACCAGGCAGGAACAGGGTCATTGAAGAACAGCCCAGTAGGATGATGCCCTTTCCTTGAAAGCAGAGGTGGTCTGGGGAAGCCCTTCCTCTCCCATGGACCTGGCATTTCACTGTAAGTCTGACAAACTTTTGTCACTGTTAAATCCAGCACACGATTAGTTGGTGATGCCACGCTAAGGTACGGCCAGGAGCTGCATCTTCACAGTTCCCTGGTGTGGTGCATCCCTCCTGGCAGGTAGGAGTGGGGTACAGGCACTGCTGTGAGGTGCCATCATGTGTCCCCTCCATGTGCTTTGTCCCTTTTGGGGATTCCTCCATCCATGGAGCCCTGCAGGGAGGTGTTAGAGGGCAGCACGGGAAGAGGGGTTGGTGTGGTTTGGTGGTTTTCTTTCAACTGGAGCAGAACACTGAGGGATGGGAGAAATGAAACCATTCGGATCACTTTTGAGCAATCCTTTTACAAAGAGCCAGGCATGACTGTTCATCAGTTTGCAAAAGTCTAGATGACCTGGTATCTGTTGCAGCTTCTTGGAAAAGTCTGGATGTGTCAGCAGGACGGCTGATAACAGGCTGGAGAACCATGTGAAAGCCATGGTAGGAAAACAGGCATCAACTCTCTGCCTACCAATAAAGGAAACACACTGCTGCTGTGCTCAGGCTGCCCTGAAGCGCCAAGTCATCCTCAGATGGGCTGAGCCTTGGACAGAAGAGGTCTTGCTTAAATTGCCTGCCTGGGTAAGCTGCAGCGTGGGGGCTTCGTGCTTGTCAAGCTACCAGGCAGTTTCACCCCAAAGAAATACCCTCAGGAGGCTGTGTCTCAGTCTCAGGGGAATGCTGGAGATTAATTGATACATTTAATCACAGAGATGATGCATACTGACAAAGCAAAGCCCTGGTAGTCCTGGGCTTGGGGATTACGCCAAGAGGTGTTAACGAATCATCAGGGTGGCTTTGGGGAGTTAAAGTGAGTAAATAAACCAACAGGGAAGTTAAAATCCAATTTAGAGGAGTCTGAAATGAGCCCATCACCTGCTGTGGGCAGAGAGCAGGTCCCTGTGTCCCAGGCCCTACCTCCCACTTATTCAACACCATTCTCAGACCAAACCCTTGAGCCCCTTTGATTCCAACTGGAGTCCCTTTAATCACGATGGGCAGAATTGGATTGTACTGGAAAGAGCCTCAGATTCCTTCTGACCATTGGGCTTTACTTCTACCCCAGAGCCGAAACCTGGGTTTGGCTTTCTTTGTAACCATGGCTTTGGCTCTTGCAGGTTGGATCTTTGCTCTTAACACTGTTAAAGCCCAAGACATTCACTGGCTGGGGCAGGGGAGCAGATGCAGTGCCCAACAGCTGGAGGTGAGGCTCATTCTGGTGATGGAGAAGGCAAATGATCAAATGTTGATTCTCTGTGAGGATGTGCGACCTGCTCCTGCTGCGGGGGAGAAAAAGCTCCCCCGTCCTCCCAGCTCCCCCCTCCGGCTCCTTTATGTTTGCAGGGACTTTGCATTCGCTGTCTGAGCGAGGGGTCTGGTTCTGCCTCCTCCCGGGTGCCTGGGCAGGGGGCTCCTAAAACCCAGCGCCTCCCCCGCCGTGCTTCTGCCAGGAGAAAACAGCAGCTCCGAGCCGGCTTCGGGAAACCCCTGAAAACCGGGAAATTGGGGGAGTTGTGGGGGGGTTAGTGCCCTGATGGGGTGTGACGGGGGGGGATCTCAGACCGGAGCTCCCACCCCCGAGCAGCGGCTTCGCTAGAACAGCCCCATCCCGCTCTCAGCGCCCACAGCCACGGCCAGACCCGAACCACCGGGGCTGTGCGTTGGGGTAGGGGGAAGCAGGGGGGGGCGCAAGCCGTGCCCCCACCAGCGGGAGCCCCGTGTTGCTACTGGGAAGTTCATTAACATTTACAGCCAGGGAACGGCGTCGTCCGCGGGGAATTTCCCCGCCTTTCCCCGGCCGATAAAGCAGATGCTCGTCGTGCCGCGGAGACCCGCGGCCGTGCGCTCCCACCTGCCTCCGCGCCCGCGCAGGTAAGGGCGGGTTCCCGCACACGGCTCCGCCGCTTGAGAAACGGGACGGGACGGGAAACGGTGCCCGGGCACCCGGCGAGCACCGGGGCTGCGGCCGTGCAGGGGAGAGCGGAGCCCGTACCCGCCGCGCCGGGAGCCGGGAAGGGGGTGAGGGGGCCGGGCGGGCCGGGATGCCGCCGGCCGCTTGCGTAAGAGGGGTCTTTCCCTTGGGGCCGGGGCTATAAAGGTGCTGCCCGGAGAGGGGAGCGGCGCGGAGCGGCACGGTGAGGGCTGGGGATGCGGGAGGGGAGCCGCTCCCGGGGGTGGGCGGGATGGGATGGGAAGAGGGGGGGAGCAAGGGCGGGCAGCTGGGCCGGGGGTGGGATGGGGCCAGGGGGGAGCCCTCGGGTGCTGCCCCGCCACCTCGCCCGTTTCTACTCCCTCCTTGGCGGCGGCTCCCGGTCCCCGCCTGCTCCCGCTCTGGGGGTGACTTTCCTCCTCCGAACGCTTACGCATGTCGGGGTGATGAGTGCGTCAGGAGTATGGCCACAGCCTTCCACCAGTGAGCCGGTCCTCTGCCACGCTATAAGACTCTGCTTCTGTCCCCGGGCTGGGGAGAGCTGGCATCTCCCCCTCGGAAGAAGAACGGGTTGGAAAGCAGCCGGGAAAACTCAGCCTGTCCTAACAGTACCTGTCTCTCTCTGCTCCAAAGCTGGGCGGCTGGATCAGTACTGCTACTACAGAGAGAAGCTCCAACGCAGCTGCCAGCCTCCGAGGAACCCCCTCTCCTCTCCAGGTTTCTTATCACGACACTGGGAAGCCCTCGGTGCTATGCTATTCTGCCACTTGCTGAACAGAAGGCATCCATCCAAGGTACCGTGCCATCTGCTCGCAAGGCTGGGCTCACGTGCTGGGAGAAGGAAAGGGAGGGTAAAGGAGCCTCTGGTCCTACATACCAGCTATTTGGATTTCTAAAAAAAATAGGTTGGAGTTCCCATGGGCCACACTTGTCTCTGCTACTTTGGAAACTTTTCCTTCTGTTTCTTGACCTGCAAAGGTGGGGAAGCAGCTGGGGTGGGAAGAGGAGGAGAATGTGCTGGGGCTGCTTTAAGTGCTGGAAGAGAGAAAGGGGGTTGTGCACAAAAGGGATTTGAGAAGCATCATTTGGGAAGGATAAATTCTTACCTGGGATGGCAAATGGAGGGTGATGGGGAGGCAGGTGGGGGGCAGCGGCTGGTCCCTGAGACCACCGTTGCTTTGCTGCTGTGGCTGGGGAGAGCACAAGGTGGGAGAATAATTTATTACCTCCACTCCAGTACCGAGTTGTGTTACACAGCAGCTGTGTTTGTCCAGCTAAGGGCTCCTGGTTCTCTCTCCACTGCAGTGGATGTTTGCTCCTCTCCTGCTTTTCCTGGCTGAGCTCGGCTGCAGCGCCCAACCCACCTACCGATGGAAAGATGCTGTGACGAATGAGAAGCTGACCTGCCAGCAGTGCCCACCGGGGACCTTCGTGGCACAGCACTGCAGCGGGGACAGGCAGACGGTGTGCGAGCCCTGCCCGGATCTGCACTACACACAGTACTGGAACTACCTGGAGAAGTGCCGGTACTGCAACGTCATCTGCGAGGAGAAGCAGGTGGAGGTGCAGCAGTGCAATTCCACCCACAACCGTGTCTGCCAGTGCCGGGAGGGCTACTACTCGGAGATGGAGTTCTGCATCCGGCACTCCGAGTGCCCCCCGGGCCACGGCGTAGAGAAGCTGGGTGAGTACCTTAGCTGGGAGGCTGTGGCAGCGCTGTGCACGCTCCCGAGGCTCTCGTCACACCCCAAAATCTCCGCTGGTGACAGAAATCAAGGAGAAAGCAGGCAATGACTGCCCACAGCCTGACACTGCTCCCTTTCTGCTTACCAACGCAGTGCTGGTCCCGCTGACGTCCCAAGCTGCTCCTGGCTTTTTCCATGGAGTGGTTTGTTTGGGTTTTTCCCTTGCTTACACTTTGAAAAGCTCTGAAATCCCCCAGCGCCACGCTGGGCTGGGATGCAGCAATCCCATCTCACCCACCCCACCTGCTGCAACAGGCAGAGCCCAGCTGTGATTCACCCATCCCTGGAGCAGCGGCGCCCTGCCAGGGCTCTCAGCAGGTGGAAATGTCCAAGGGGCTCCTGCTCCTTTGTCTGCTCCTTTCTCCTTGCAGGCAGGTAGCCAAGGAGCAGGGAATGCTAATTATCTGGACTGAAAAGGGCTGCTAATGATGCAAGGGTAGGGCTGGCAAAGGCATGTAGCTCTGGGGCTGGGTTTTGTGGGATTTGTTGAGCAATTTGGAGAGTCCGTGTTTAAAACATGAAACAGACACGTGGGCAGGTTCCAAACAAATCAAATCAGCCTGGTTCTGATTCCCATCTGGGGGAGATTCATGAGTGAAAAAACTCTGGCCCCCGGCAAGATGTAAATCGTGAGGCATTTGAGGGGGGTTGTTTTCCCAGATTTGGCTGTTCCCTTGGTTACCCCCATTCATAGGCGTGAGACACAAGTTGCCTACGAATGGGTTTCCCTGTCTCTCTCCCCTGAATCACCAAGGACCATGTTCTGGCTGGAGAGTTGGGTATCATCAAACAGCACGGGCAGCATCAGCGAAACCAGCGTTATCTTGCTTCATGCTATGATGTGTGGAGGCTTTTCAAGTCCTTCCATACCTCACAGATCACAGAATCCCAGGGGTAGGAAGGGCCCTCCAGAGCTCCTGGGGTCCAACCCCCTGCCAAAGCAGCTCCCCAGCTCATATTGCACAGGGCGGCGTCCAGACGGGGCTGGAATCTCTCCAGAGATGGAGACTCCACACCCCCCTGGGCAGCCTGGCCCAGGGCTCCCTCACCCTCACTGGGGAAAAGTTCTTCCCCAGGTTGGTGGGGAACTTCCTATGCTCTCTATAGATGGCACAGGAGACCTCCAGGCTCCTAGGCCAGAGGAAAAACACCTGTTGTCTTTGGCTGATGCTGATGGGTGCAGTTTAGGGGTTAATGTGTCTGCAGGGTGTGAGTGTTGGGAAAGGCAGCGCTGGTGAATTAGGGCTCCAACAATGTGGGGAATCCCTTTGAAATGAGACATCAGCCTTGGCCAGCCAGAGGCTTGGACTAAGGACCAAGCTGGGATGCTTGAGGAGGAAATGTTATTGTTATTGCTATTATTTTATAAACTGCTTCTTGGGTGGGGAATGATGGCACCCCACCCCTAGAGCTGAACCCCACATCAAGGACGGAGCATCCAGCATGGGTGGGCAGAGCCCCCAGGGCTGCGAGCGCTCCTGTCTGGGTGAGGATGATGTGGACCCTGATGCCTGTGGGGCTGTGGGCAGACTTTCCTGGCTTTGGGCTTGGACTTGGAGTGCTTTGATCCCTGTGCAGTTCCTCTAGGGACAGGGGCTGGTTTAGTTTGATTTCCCATTTCCAAATCCTGACGTGGGTGTTGAGGTTGGAGCTGGCTGGGATGCCTCCCAGGAAGGGCAGAGCAGTGGCCTGCAGCTTGTTGCTCTTGAGTAGACCTGCGATGAGGAGGTGAAAACGGGTGTGAAATTTGCTGTCATCAGCCTGTTCCTCCTTCTCCCAGACGATGGGCAAGCCACCCTGGTGCAATCTCCCTCACGTGGCGCCGTGCCTGGGGCCTGGCCCTGAGCCTGGGTGGGAAACTGCAGCGCTGCAGAAGTGAGCAGAGCTTTCATCTTCTCAGTGACTTTTACTTTCACTTGGCCAGGAGCCTCCTGACTCTGCTGTGAATCAAAAGGCTGGTTTGGCACCCGGCTCACCCGTAGTCCCAGCTGGGTCACCTGCCCAGGAGGTGGCTGCCTTCTGCAGCAGGTGAGATCACAGGGTCACTGAGGTTAATTCATCAAGCCCAGCTATTGGCCCAGTGCTGCCAAGCCCACCAGTGATCTCCTCTTGTGTCCAGAGACTGGTGACACTTTATCACCACGTGCCACAAGCTTTGGATTGGGAGACAACCAGGGAAGGTGCTGCTGTTTGTCCTACAGGAGGGGACACGCTTCCCAGGCAGGGAACCATCGTTTCCAATGCTCCAGTGGTGCCTCAGTCCCAGCTCCTGCTCCCTTGCTGGTTTGTCACCCCGTGCTGATGGCCACCTTGCCTCCCCATGTTCAGGTACCCCCTTTGAGGACACCCAGTGCCGCCCCTGCCCCCGAGGCTTCTTCTCCTCCTCCAACTCCAGCACCAAGCCGTGCCAACCACACCAGGACTGTGAGCAGCAGGGCAAGGTGACCAATGTGCAGGGCAACCAGTACCACGACACCCTCTGCACCTCCTGCAGACTGGGGAGGAGCAACAGCACCCAGGGACCAGGTGAGCCATGGGGAGGGGGGTGATGCTGGGACCACGGTACCTCCTGGGGCAAGAGGGAACTTTCTGGTGACTTTTATCCACTTAGATGCAGACTGAGGTGGAGCAGCTGGTAAAAACATGGAGTGCTCCTTAATTAATAGTAATTATGGATAAAATACAGGCTGGCTGCCTTCCCCCCCTGCTCTGGAGTCGGTCCCATGGGGCAGGGTGCTGGGTTTAGGTGATGGGCACAGCTGAGCCGGAGCCGGCGCGGGTGCCTTGCTCACCAACCACACACAGCTGGTGGTGAAATCCTGCCAGTTCTTACCGGTGACTGGGATAACTGGGGATACTGGGACACGAGGACAGTTTTGGCAGCAGTTTGGCTGTGGCTGCTGGATGGCAGCGATCGCAGGTGGCTGGCAGTCGTGTAAATAGATGTGGTTTGAAGGGCTGATCCAGCCAACCCGGCTCCTGGCGTGCCGCCCGCGCTCGCTTCTCCTGGGCTTCCAACCTGTTTTCCAGGAAGCTTTTATCGTGGCTGTAAGCTTGTCCTGTGCAGATTGAGTGGAGAAGAGTCCGAAGTTCATCAGAGGCTCAACGTAGGGTGGATTTTGAACTGTCAGGTGAAGAAGTAGAGCCCTGTGGTGTCAGCTGTCACCGTGATAGTGTGAACGTAGCGTTGAGCATCAGCGGAGGCTGAAGGTTGGGCAGGAGCTGCCAGCGAGCACAGACAGGGCAAAGGGCTGGCTCTGGGCTGCTTTGTAACAAGTTATGGGATAGGAGAGGGGCTGAAAACCATCTCAAGGGCCTGATGTCAGCTGAGATGAGGCAAACAGATGCTTTTGAACCACCCACTCTATGCTGAGCATCCAGCCAAGATACACAGGGCACTAATGCAAGGTGACTGACCAGGGTGCTGGTGAACCTGCACCCTTGGACTTCCAAAAAAAATTAAAATAAAATCAGTGCTAGAGCCATAGAACAGCCCAGGCTGGAAGGGATGTAGTTCATCAGTCCAAACTTTCATGGGAAAGGGAACCTGGATGAGATTATCCAGTGCTGAAAACCTTCGCATCCTGAAAACCTCCAGCACCAGGGACTCCACTACATCCCTGGGAAAGTTGTCCCAGTGATTGACTCTTCTCACTGGAAAATATTAATTTCCTCCACCAAGATGAAGCTTGAGCTTTGATAAGAGTCCCCCCCACCCCTCCTCCTCCTCCTCCTCCTCCTCCTCCTCCTCCTCCGTGGTGGCACAGCAAGCGTGAGAGAGGAGCTCTCGCCTTTCCATCCTCTCCTGGCACAGCCAACGCTGGGCATTGCTCCTTCTGCAGCCTGACTCACACCATCAGCTCCTTGCCAGCAGCGTGATGCTCCCACTAGAGAGAGGAGATGGAAAACTCTGTCATCAGCGGGATGCGGGCCCGGGAAGGGAGGGAGGCCGGTCAGGTGAGCGCGGTGTCAGCAGCACGTGCGCTGACGTGAGCTGCTGCTCGTTGGGCAACAGCACCCAGGGCCAGACCCGGCTCTCAGCTATTTATAGGCCAGAGGAGGCCCGTGAGCAGGGTATTTTTAACTCTGGCTCGTCATGATGTCACTCCGGAGGCGTGTGGGGAAGCTGCCTTCCTCCCTGCTGCCAGGGATGCTGCAGGAGCCACGCGATGTGAACCCCGGGTTTGCAGGAGGGGTAAGGCCTGGGCAGGGGACCCCGACCCACCCCACTATAACCAGTGGAACTGTTCCCAGTTCCCAGTGGTACTTTTCTCAACTGAATAATCTTTTGGACTTTATCTCTTGAAAGGTCTTTGTGATGCTGGTCCTTAGGCTGGGCGCTCTCCTGCGGGGCTTTAACCAGGTGGGACTGGGTCTGTCCCCAAGCCCTGCCCTGGGCTGCACCCAGGGTTTGTCCTGTCCCAAGATGTAGAAATTTGCATAGGAAAATGGGAACTTTCCGGAAAACTAACGCACATGAACCCCTCACCCTGATTTCTTCAGGTTTTCTGGAGCTTTCCCGCTCCCCAGCAGGACAGAGCATGGAGAAGGTGTATTTATCTTGCTCAGAATTCCAGGAACTTTTGCATGTTGTTCTGGCTGCCCTGTAGGGAACAGGCCACTGCTGGGAAGTTTGGCTGGTGGGGAGGGCTTGACCCGGCCTTCCAGGGCAGTTTGCTGGCAGAGATTGGCCTTGGGTAGTTAAGGATGCCCCGTTTGGTGCTTTCCTTCTCCTTCATCCTTCCAACCTCGTTTTTTCCCCTTGCAAAATACTGAGCTCTGACCTGGCCATTCAACCAGCACCACGAGCTGGCTGCTCTCCCCCTTCCCCCTTGGGTTAGGAGAAGGATGAGCCTGTGGCAACCCAAATGCTGCTGCCTCCTGGGGCAGGGACTCACGCTCTGCTTGGGCACCGTGTCTGTGAGCAGTGCCCAGCTCATGGTCACGTCTCTATGTGGCCACACGAGGTGAAACACCCTCCTGACTCGGGAAGTTGGGCTGTGGGTGGCAGGTTTCCCAGCCAGGCTCACTGGGCTGGGACCCCCAGAGAGCAGCACCCAGGTGAGGACGATGCCATTCAACCCCTGGCTGGGCTGGAAGGAACATTTAAAGCTCATCTAGTCCAACCCTCCCACAACGGGCAGGGACATCTTCAACAAATCAGGTTGCTCAGAGCTCCATCCAACCTGACCTTGAATGTTTCCAGGGATGGGGCATCTACCACCTCTCTGGGCAGTCAGAGAGGCTCGGTGGGGCTGTGCCCTGCTCTCCCAGTGTCCCGTGGTCACCATCCCTCTAACCTCCAGGCATGTTTCTCCCACCAGCTGTAGGAGATGACGACTGTGAGCAAGCCATGATAGACTTTGTGGCGTACCAGAACATCCCCATCAGGAAGCTGAAGCGCCTGCAGCAAATCCTGGAGCACTCCCCTAGGAAGCAGACTCCAGAGACCCGGGCAGCCATCCAGGAGAAGTTCAGGGCTTTCCTCATCCACCTGAAAGAGGGGAACTACGAGGTCACCAAGGAGCTGCTGGATGCGCTGCGGGTGGCCAAGCTGCACTCCATTGAGGAGAAGGTCCGCGAGCGCTTCCAGCTCTCCTGAGAGAATGAACTGAACTTTTCTGGTGCTTTTTGGTTTGTTTTGAGTTTGTTGTTTGGTTGGTTGGGGTTTTTTTTTTGGTTTTTTTTTGTTTGTGCTCTTCTGTGGCTTCATTAATTTATTAATCCTTCCAAACCTAACTTGAAGTGCAGCGTTAGGGATGAGTGATGGGGCAGAGTTAGACGTGCCGTGGCGGCTGCGGCCGGTCCTGCTCCGTGTGTGGGTGTATCGCTGCCTCCGAGCAGCAGCATCCCTGTGCCAGCAGCCAGTGCAGCCCCTGGGTGCTGATTTGCCAACAGCAAGCAAAGGTCAATACTTTATCAGAAGAGAAACACACGTGGCCAGGCTCATTTTTACTGGGGAAGGACCCAACTCCTCTTTAGACAACTGTTTTGGTTTAAACTGTGTGGTTGGTTTGTTGGTTTGTTTGGGGGTGGTTTTTTCCAGTTATTTAACAGTATTTCCTCACATTTATTTGTCATGCCTTGTTTTGAGAGAGGAGTTTCCTGCTGAGTGAGACACACAGGGTGTAGGATGCCCTGAAGTCCCTGGTACAGCCGGCTTTACATTTGCTACTCAACTACCTGGTTTTATACTGTGTGTGAGAGATGCTTTCTAAAGGAAGAAACCAAAGAGGTTATTTTATTATACAATTCTCTGTTACCCATGTCTTTTCCTAGTCTCATTTGGAGGAGAGAGGTGGTGGTACAAGTCCCACACTGTTGTCTTACAGTTCCCATTACCTTTGCCCACTGTTGGCACGTGCTTCAGCCAGGGGTCCCACAACATCAGTCACCCACATGACACAGCAGCCCACCAAAAACTGGCCCCCCTGAGCCACAGTGAGGCTGCATCTGAGCAGGATGCAGCCTGTCTGCCTCTGGATTTGCTGCTGGCATGATTGGGGTGAAGCTCACATCTCTTGGGTCAACCTGATCGTGTCACCCTGAGCCCCAGGTCTGTCCCTGGACTGAACCTGGTGCTGCAGCCAGCAAAGAGGTGCTTAGTCAGCCAAGAGCTGAGCCTTGGGGAGCCTGTGCTGTCTGCAGACAAGGCTTTTTTTAAGCCTCACAGATGTCACTTAGGGAAGTCAACAAATGTGACCCTCTCAGGCATTTCCCAGCCCGTGGCAGTGATGACACAGAGCCTGCATCTTCTGCCTTGGATGGGCTTGGCTTTTTTATAGCTCCTTTTTTGCTGAGTAGTTGCCAGGAATAGTTTGTGGTTCAAAAGACAAATGCTTTTTTCCCCAGCTAGGAGCTGGGCTCTGAAACATGTGCTATGTGGAAGGGCCCCCACACTTCCCTTCCCTGAGGAAGGCTGACATAACTGAGTACAAAGGGGATTTTACCCTCCCTTGCTGCCCACAGACCCATCACAGGCTCTTCCTGCTGCAGTGACACATGGTTTGTCCACCGCAGGCTGGCTGGATGGGGCTGGTCCTGGCCAGGGCAGCTCTCACCTCTTCTCAGCTCCTTGCAGCCCTGGAGCCCCTGGATGTCTGCTTGGAACTGCCAACTGGGCACCCCAGACTCACAGCCCCAGTTTTGGGGTCCAGGGATGAAGCAGTTCAGTGATGCCAACTTCACCCTGGGTCAGTTCAGCCAGGGACAAGGAGCAGCAGATGGTTGAAAAGCAGCTGAGGGGACCCCTTCAGCCTCACCTCTGTGCTGAGCCAGGGCTGAGCCTGGCTTTGCCAAGTCTGGCCTTGAAATCCTCCCAGGAGGCTGCACAAGAGACTGTAAGTCCCTTCCCAACGCTCAGTTATCACCAGGTCTGATCCCTGCCCTGCAGAGCTGCTTTATCCCGGGGTGCTGCAGGTCAGTCCCCAGGCACCACTTCATCCCCAGTCCCCCAGCAGCAGCATCCTGCTGATGGCCCAGTCCAGGAGCAGGGGATGAGGGGGGTTTCCATGGGAGCACTGGGAGAAACAGAGTTCTGCTGCAGCGTGGGAAAGGCAGGATGCCTGGTGCTGCTGGGCCAAAGGCTGGAGCAGCTGGAGCCTCGGGTCCTGCTGCATTGCAGTTAGTCCTGACTCAGTGCTAAGGATTCGGTGTCCTTGGTTTAAAGGAGAAGAGGAATGGAGGATTGTTAGAGCAGGAGCTGCCCCACACCACCCTGGCTTCTTCAAAGAGGGATTATTTTTCCAAGAGACTTGGGGAGGGGAGGCAGAGAGAGTGAGATTATTAGTGGCAAGAAGCTGGTTGCTGTTATCTTGGGTGCTGGTGTAGTCAGGTGCCTTTTCTCCATGGGTTTTTGTGTGTGATAGAAGATGTCAGTCCTGAGATGGAAGCACCCATGGGGCACTGTGGCTGAGCTCTTGGCACACCCCGTGCCACCCTTGGAGCTTGCCATCCTTCTCACCAGCAAGGCAAAACCTGGGGTGCAGGCTGGAGGTCTCCATCAGCTGCACAGCAAGCCCAGAGGCAGCCAGCTCCCAGCCCTGGGGCTCCCAGCCGAGCTGTGGCTGCTCCCCGGTGACTTCTGGGGGCACATCAGGCACCAGCAGAGGTTAAAGCAGAGCGGCTGCAGCTCAGCTGTGCCCAGTCCCACGCTCATCTCCCCACACCAACACGCTGGGCGATGCCAGAGCCAAGCATCTGACAAGCACAGCCCGGGCCGCGATCCCTGCTCCCCCTGAGCACGCTCCCTGCTGGAGAAGAGACCAGGAAACCCCTTTCCTGATGGATGCTGGCGCAGAGGAAGGGTGTTTGGTGAGTGTTTTGATGGTTTTGGGGGTCTATTTGAGGTTGTGAGTGCTTTGTCACATCTGGCCAGCAGCCTGTGTGGATCCTTTGTCCCTCCAGATAATGTGGCTGCCCTCACAGGTTTGCTCCCACCCAGAGGTCTGCAGGAGCTTAGACCCCAGTGCTGCAACTCCAAGGGGTCACAGCCCTCCATGTGTAGGTGCTGAGAGGGTGAGGAGAGCAGCCCAGCTCCTCCTCATCCTCCTGAGAAGCGATGCCTCGCTCAGCCCCTCATGGAACATGGGTCGCCCATGTCTGACCCCCCTCCAGAGACAGAGACGATGGGTGTCTGTCACCCACGTGCTGTGCCAGAGCGTGCTGAGGGACACAGAGCCCTGCTCACTGGAGCAGGAGGATGGCTGAATGACCTGCCCTGTGCCAGGGGAGCTCTGCACTGCCAGGCTCCCCCAGCCATCGGCCAGTGCGACCAGGCCCGAGGGGCTGGGGAGGGTGGGTGATGCCCTGCACCACTTGGCTGCTCTGTGACTTGTTCTTCCAGAGACACCTGGTGAGCACCCCTGCGTTGTTACCCAGCTCCACTGAGGTGGTTTTTGACCTGGCTGTGGCTTGAGGTGCGTTGGGCTGCTGGTGTGTTCTGACCCAGCGCAGGCAGGTCGGAGTGTCCCTCCAGAGCTGCCCAGGCAGGAGACGTTCCAGGCCCCGGTGCCGTTTGCAGGTGGCTTATCAGCAGCACTAGACCTGGCCCCAGACCTTAGTCCTGAGTCTCCCCCTGACCCTGCATCCTCCTCGCTCCAAGCTGGATGGAATTTCTGCACAGCCCAGCTTCTCCTCGCACAGCTCACAGGTAACGTGACGGTGGGGGGGATCTTCCTGGTGAATATTGACCTTTACAGCAGCATTCCAACACCCCAGCACGTGAGTCCTCAGCTCCCAGGAAATGGGCTTTGCTGGAAAAGCCCATGTGAGTGCCACGCAGTGCTGATCCCAACGCTCCCCACCAGCCTCCCCTGCTCCCCTTCACACCACCACACACCCACAGACCAACCTTGGGTTAATCTTAAGTTAAATTTAGTTGAAAAGATTGAAATAACTCAAGCAGATAAAACCCCTTCTGGTTTCCACTGAAGTTTCCAAAGCCTGGAGAGAGAAGAGGAACAGTCCCAGCTTCTTCCTGCTAACTTAGAAGACTGCTTTCCTCACAAGCTGTGGCGAAGGCCAGGCACATGGTAACATTTAAGTGTGGATGTAGCTCTCTCTCCCCGGGATGACTCAGATATTTAGTACACAGAAGATGATTTCCCCAAATGCTATGAGCACCACGTTGAAAGCCCAAGCCCACGCTGCTCTGAGTCGGCTTTCCCTATCGCACCGTGCTGTCACGGAGTGGGGCAGGGGGGAAAAACCCCACCAAAGCCCAGAACAACAAAACCCTGATGCAAAGCTGGTAGTTTACTTAAACGAGAGGCACGGGCACGGCATCATGCCTGCGCCAGGGCTCTGGCTGCAGCCAGGTGTGGCAGTGACTCAGGGCGGCAGCAGCTCCTCCAGTGCACGAAACCGCCTCGGCAGGAGCCGACTTGCACGTCCTGAGAGCGGTTCGGGCACGTTGTTGGGTTGGCCCAGCACCAAGAGGGTGAATGATTAACGTTGGTTTAAGGAGTCAGCGGGAGTTTTCTCCAGTGAGGTCACAGGCCGCTGGCTCACACACCCTGACGTCGTAAGCGAGGAGAGCCGGGATCGCCGCTGGATCGGGGGGGGGTTTGGGGAGGTGTGTGGAGGGATGTGGAGGGGATGTGACTGGTGCAGACTCATAATCATAGAGTCATAGAATGGTCTGGGTTGGAAGGGACCCCAAGGATCATAGAGCTCCAACCCCCTGCCACAGGCAGGGCCACCAACCTCCAGGCCTGGAGCTACACAAGGTTGCCCAGGGCCCCATCCAACCTGGCCTTGAACACCCCCAAGGATGGGGCACCCACCCCCTCTCTGGGCAGCCTGTTCCAGCCCCTCACAACTCTCTCTGCAAAGAGCTTCCCCCTAATATCCAATTTAACCCTTCCTTCCTTTAGCTTCACTCCATCCCCCTTGTCCTGCCAGTCTCTGCCCTTGAACAAGCTGATTCCCCTCCTGTTCCTCTGCTCCCTTCAGGGACTGGAAGGCTGCAATGAGGTCCCCCCACAGCCTTCTCTTCTCCAGGCTGACCCAGCCCAGCTCCCTCAGCCTCTCTCCATAGGGGAGCTGCTCCAGCCCTCTGAGCATCTCCATGGCTCCTCTGACCCCTCTCCACCAGCCCCACATCTTCCTTGTGTTGGGCCCCAGCTCTGGACACAGGACTCCAGCTGGGGAGGGCACAGCAGAGAGGGACAATCCCCTCCCTGTCCCTGCTGCCACCCCTCTGCTGATGGAGCCCAGGATCCCATCACCCTTCCGAGCTGCCAGAGCCACTGCTGGCTCAGGGGAAGTTTCTCATCCACCATGACCCCCAGGCCCTTCTCCAAATCTTGCTTAGTTCAACCAGACTCCATCCACCCCCGGCACTGGCAGCCTGGGGTGAAGATGTGTCACAAAACAAGTCACGTCACTCTTCTGCCAGCAGGTTTCCATAGGGGTTTCGTTTTGCTAGAGGCAGTTCTTTGCCCCCCAGGCTTTCCTTGGAGGTTGGTGGTGGGCTGAGCCCTCCAGACCCTGTGGGAGAGGACTTGGGGAGCAGTAACACACCAAACCTGTTGGAATTTGCCCATCACTGTTCCAAAGAGCTGCTGATTTTTATCTGCTTTTGAAGCCTGTAGCTTTTTCTCCTCTAATTGTAGGTTCTTTCTCCTGGGTGTAATCCCCTGGGTTGTGTGCCCAGGCTTTTCCCTGCTGAGACTTGTCCCTCCCTGCTGCAAGTGTCGGTTCTGCAGTGACCCAACGACAGGACCGAGCTGCTCTGGTGCCAGTGCTGCAGGTGGGAAGTGCCAGCTGTGCCAGGGAAGGTGAGACTGTGACAGTCATCTGTGGCCAAGAGCAGGAGCTGAGGGAGCTAGCTGCAGGGTCCAGGGCAAACCACCTCATGCTCAGGCTCACCTGAACCAGGATGCCAGAGGATGTGATGTGAGAGAGCACCCTGGGCTTGGGGAGGGAAGTGGGTGCTGTGATGCTGGGGATAAAGGCATTGCCACGCCCCCCCACCTGGTACCACAGGCTGGACCAGACCCCCTGTGATGTGGTGCTGGGTTTCCCTCATGCTGCCATTACTTCCCTTTGCTGCAGGAGGGCTTCATACACATTTGTTTCTGCCTGAGCCTCCCAGGGCTTTCAGGGGATGAAGCCTCAAATCAAGCAGGAAAGGGAGAAGTTGCACCCCTGTTTTTACAGAGAGCAGTTGCTGAGGGGCACCAACCAGCTCCATGGCTGCACTGGGGCATTGAGCTTGGCTTGCTCTGCCCAGGGCAGGTCTTGTCTCACAGCACCCAGAGCCCCGTGGCTGGGCTCAGCTGCTACCAGCCTGCTACCCACACGTGTCTCCCACCCCTCATTGCCCTGCCCTCCGTTCTTTCCCCTCCTCAGTTTGTAACTTCTCTTCCCTCTGGTGTTGAAGGAGCTGCCTGAGATGGGATGTCTCAAAGAGCAAGGGAGAGAAGGCACAGCCAACCTGACACGTACCCAGCCTGGGCTGGTGGGACACAGGGGGCTGGGAGGTGACGACTGGCAGCCCCGGGGCACCAAGCTGGTGTGGATCCAGTGTTGCCAGGTAAGGAGATGTGCTGAGTGTTCTTGGGCTGAGGGTGGCTCCTGCCCATTGACCTGCTCCTGGCCAGAGCTGGGTGCACCTCTGATCACACTTCTGAGTATTTCTTTGGATGAAATGAGGATTTTTTGCCCCATGTGAACCAAAACCAGAACCTGGCTGATAAATCCTTTTAATGCAAAGAGAGACACCTTGATGAGAGGTGTTAATGAAAGGGAAACAGTTTGCTTTGTTGGGATTACTCCTAGTAAGGAGCTTCAGACGTTCTGGCAGCCTGATGATCCCACAGTGCTGAAGGGTCCTGCTTCAGAGCTGCGCCCGGCCTTGGGGCACAGTGTGGGCTGGGGAGGGGGTGTCTCCTGCCCCTTCTCTTGCCCACATTGGTCCCTTGTAAAATGTGATGGGCTTTGTAGGTTCCATGTTTCCAGGCTCTTTGGAGGACTTTGCAGTAAGCACCATATGCTGCCTGCTGCTGTGCAAGGTGAGAGCAGGTGACAGCCCCTTTCCTCCACGATGTTCCCAAGTAGATTCAGTTATTTGGGAGTACTTAGCACCCAGCAGACTCATCTGGCCAGTGCTGCAGCACCGAGTCAATAGTTAAAAGGGAGCTAAAGAAACACTAGCATGAAATTCATTTGATTACCCATGGATCCGGTTTCTTGTGGGGTACTGGAGCAAAACAGGACAGTGTTCATGGCTTTCCAGTGCTTGGCCCCAGGCAAGGACAGCTTTCCTTTGCAGAAAAGCCTGCTTTGGCACCAAAAGGCTTTAAAGGTCAGTGGCAGGAGTTCTCCCAGTGAACAGGCTCCCATCTAAAGCCCATTTTTTCCCTTTGTTCAGCCATTGTTTGGCTCCCCTGAATTTGCTCCCAAGGTATTAAGTCTATAATGCTCAGGCCTGGGCACTGCTTCCGCTTAGCTTGAATAAAAATAGACTATATTAGTAAACCTTCTATGCCCTTTAGCTTACATCAGTTTTCTGGGAAACAGGGTCAGGAAGCTTGGAACGACTGCAGCTATAATATCCTTACACAACACCCTCGCTGCCTAGACCCACAAGCACTTGATGTATTATTATCTGGGTCAACATAAAGTAGGAGGCTTCCCAAAACAACTGTTTGCTTACCCTTTAAGAACAATGGCATTTTCCATCTTACACAATGTTTAGGGAGAGGGCTAGAACAGCCTGCTGTGCCCCAGTGACTAAGCAGGGCTGGAAATCAGAGCCCTCGTAGGGCTGTGTGGATGTGGGGGAGGATTGAGGCATCCCTGATCACTGCTGGACTGAGAAGAGCACCAGGCACCCAACACACCAGGTGCTAGTGGTGTCCTGTGCTTGGTTTGGGGCTTTCCCAGCTGCTCTGGACACAGCAGAGCTCTGGGTGTGCTGTAGCTGTAACACAGAGGAGCAGAGTTGGGAAGGCTTGACCCTGTTCCTATGGCAGTGCAGGGAATGACATCCCAGCTATCCCTACAAGGACACACCATCAGCAAGGATGGGTGATCTGGGTGCTGCTGCCAAGTCTCAGGTCTGTGGGCTTAAGGCTGGTTTTGCCTCTGAAGCATAAGGGACCAGGTGAAGAGTTGGAGAGCTCAGCTTGGCTCTGGGGACACGCTCGGGTGCCTTTGTCCATCCTCAGCCAGATCATAGAGTTACCCCAACTCTGCTTTCTATTTCTGTCTCTCTACTTCCTCCTGTGATGCTGGAGCTTGGCAGGTGACTTATTGGACTTCTCTCAGTCTTCCCAGAACTTAAGACAAGGACTCTTCAGTTGGGAAACTTGGAAGATAAGAATAGGAGTGTACATTCCCCACTTCATGACTCTGAGCCTGAAAGAAAACATCAGCTCTGACAAGATCAAACCCAAGTTCTTCTTTCACCCAGTTTCATGTGCTGTGCACTGACATGATGTCACGCAGGAGCAGCCTAGCCTGTGATTCAGCACAGCTTGTTTACAGAGATCTTCTGCCCTCTGATACAACAGCTGCACTCACAGGGCAGTTGCTAGGTCTTTCACAGCCCATGGTGTGAAAGATCCTGTGATCTTGCCTCTTCTCCATGGAGATGAGCTGTCACAATTTCCATCACAGTGGGTGCAGGCTTGGGAGATCCTCGCAGAGGATGGAGCCAAAGCAGGATCAGTTGCTTTCAGTTCAGGGGCTGTGCTTCCCCAGGTGCCAGCTGCTGTCAGTGCCAGGGCAAAGGCCTGCTGGTGACAGCATGCTGGGCCATGGATGGGGCATTTTGTGTGCTGCAGGGTAGGAAACCCCTTGGTACCTCACGGGTCATCTTGTTCCCCAGCAGAAAAGCCCATCTGCATGAGCCATGAGCTTTGGTCACAGAACAGGGGCACCCAGGAACACCTTGGTGTGAGATGTGGGGGCTGCCTGTGTGCTCCTTCCACTGCCAAAGGAGTGGGAAGTGAGGAGGGGCTGTATCTAACAGCTGGTTCAGGGAACAACACATTCCTTATTCCTCTTTACGACTCGTCTTTGACATCCCTTGGTGGGGGGGGGGGTGGTGTGTCTGTGTGTGTTGAGTGTGACTCAAAAATAATGCTAAAAGGAATCTCCAGATGAGATGGTATCAGGTTATTTGACTTCTGAGAAGTAGCAGAGGAGTTCCTGGCTGTGGGTTGCTGTGGGTTGGACTGGAACACCAGCAGGGAACCAACTGAAGCAACTCCATGGGTTTCTGTTTCAGGAAAGCCTTTAAGGATGCCCTTAGTTTTACAAGGAAATTCAGTTTATCCTCACAAGAGTGCTTCTGGTGTCCACTGAAGAGATGTTGTAAGGCTGCAGCCGACCTGAGGTTTGAATTAGTCCCCCCAGATGTTTAGTGTGACATCCATGCAGCCCAGGGACATGCTCATCAAATGCCAAAGCTCTTGCTAAGCGATGCTGCACTTGTGGGACACTGGGAGCTGCCTCCCCCAGCTCCCAGGCAGAGCAGCAGTGAGGGCAACAGCTGTGTGGAGCTTCTTGCTTGTGCTTCATGCCCCAGGCCTGGCTGGTGGCTGGTGAGGGTGTCTGTGAGGAACAGGGGTTTGAACTGGGTGGGTTTGACATCTTCCTAAATGACCTGGATGATGGGATCAAGTGCACCTGGATGAAGTTTGTGGATGATGCCAAACTGAGTGGGGAAGTAGGCATAGACAGGAAGTAGGATAGACAAGGACAGGACAAGGGGGATGAGGTGAAGCTGAAGGAAGGAAGGTTTAGATTGGATATTAGGGGGAAGCTCTTTGCAGAGAGAGTGGTGAGGGGCTGGAACAGGCTGCCCAGAGAGGGGGTGGGTGCCCCATCCCTGGGGTTGCTCAAGGCCAGGTTGGATGGGGCCCTGGGCAACCTTGTGTAGCTCCAGGCCTGGAGGTTGGTGGCCCTGCCTGTGGAAGGGGGTTGGAGCTCTGTGATCCTTGGGGTCCCTTCCAACTCAGACCATTCTATGATTCTATGATTCTATGATTTTGGAAGGGAGAGGTGCTGTGCTGGAAGCCCTGGGTAGGCTGGAAGAACCTTATGAAATTCAGCAAGGGCAAGTGTAAGGTCTTGGGGGAAGACCTTCCAGTAGGCATTTTGGAAGAGAAAGGTGCTGTGCAGGAAGCCCTGGGTAGGCTGGAAGAATGGGCTAACAAGAACCTTATGAAATTCAGCAAGGACAAGTGTAAGGTCTTGCACCTGGGAAAATGTCATGCAGGAGTGCAGCACAGGCTGGGAGCCACCTGGCTGGAGAGCATCTCTGTGGAGAGGGACTGGGGGATCCTGGAGGACAAGCAGCCCAGTATGAGTGAACAGTGGGCTGCAGCAGCAAAGCAAGCCAAGAGGGTGCTGGGCTGCACCAACAAGGGCATCCCCAGCAGAGATAAAGAACTCATTATCCCACTCCACTCAGCTTGTCAGGCCACACCTGGAAAACTGTGCTCAGTTTTGGTCCCCACTACACCCAACAGATGTGGACAGGCTGGAGAAGGTCCAGAGGAGGCTGCCAGGATGATCCAGGGACTGGGAAGAGTGCTGTGTAAGGAAAGGCTGAGAGAAACAGGGTTGGAGAAAAGAAGGCTCAGGGGAGACCTCACCACCACATTCCAGTACTTAAAGGACAGCGACAAAGGAGATGGAGACCCCCTTTCTGCAAGGAGCCACATGAAAAAGGGGGCAGTGGGTACAAGTTACTGCTGGGGAGATTCCAATTGGGCACAAGAGGAAGATTTTTCACAAGGAGAACAACCAGCTATCAGAATAATCTCCCAGGGGCAGCAGTGGATTTCCCAACACTGGACACTGGTTGAGATGCAGCTGGATGGGGTGCTGGGCCATCTGGTTTAGATGGAGCTTCTGCCAAAAAGAGGTAGGACTAGATCATCCTGGAGTTCCCTTCCAACCTGGTGTTCTGTTAATCTAGGATTCTTGCTCCTGTGATGGCCACAGTAGCAGGGAGCAGCTGCTGGATGGATGAGGTGTAAGTAGATTTGTGGATGTCAGAAAGATCATCCCATCTCTGGCCATGCACCAAAAGGAGTTACTACACATGACCTAGTGCCTTGAGTAAAGATTACTACAGAGACAGCCAGCAAAGGGTTTCTTTCAAGGAAAGGATGCTTCATCCTGTGAGTTCTCAGGCAAATAGATCCAGTGCCTCATCTTCTTCTGAAAGCCTGTGAAAACATGATTGTGGGAAACTGAGCCTGCTGCAGAGACAGCCCCAGAAAAGGCTGTGGGGGACGTGGAATCAACAGGGGACACCATCAGCTCCACTGAAATTTGGAAACTCCTCTGGAATCAGCAGCCTTCAGCTCTAAGGAAGGAGCAGAACTGAGAAGGACTGAGGAGAGTCCTGCCTCAAGAACGGGATTTGATGTGTTTAAAATGCCAGGCAGAATTCCACAGCTGTGTAATTCCCTGCCAACGTTCCTCCTCTTCTTGTCTCCACTTGATGAGCACCTAGTTTATGGAAGAAATTCAGGTCATTTTCCCTGTGATGCTGCATCCTGAGCTGTCCATGTGTTCTGGGCCAGTCCTCAGTCAGGTTCCCACAGCAGGTTCTGGCTGCTTGGAGTCCTTCCTTCCTTTCCTTCCTTTCCTTTCTCTTTTTTAATTAGCAAATGTAATCAGCATTCCCTCCTGGGGTCTGGTGGGTGAAGGCTTGTGACTCCATTTAAGCTGTGGGGATGAAGCTGTATGAGAGCAGGCACTACTGATAGGTGGGACTAGCTCCCTGTGAAGTGGGTTTGGATATAAAAAAGCCAAAGCATGCATAGAGAAACTCATGGAAAGCCCCTGGTAGTTGTCATGGAAGCTGGTTTTACCAGAGGAACAGAAAAACAACTCTCTAAAGGGATTTCAGCAGCACAAGAAACAAAACTGAAGGACAATGCTGCAGGAAATGCCTGAGGTCCAGCAAAGAAAATAATCTGTGCTGCACAGCAGGAATGTTTCGTGTGGGATTTCCAAGGTGTATAAAATTCCAGGGTGAAAAAGCACCTGCTCTGCTTTCTCTGGCAGCCTTTGCACCGGTGAAAGCTTGGCAGAGGGCAAAGGCTCTTCCCACCTCTCCCCTGTCTCTTATCTCCTGGTAGATAGATTTGAGCCAATTTTCAATAGAGAACTGTGCCAGGAGGGGTTTTTGGGAGGGCACTGGCTGATAACCTCTCCCCTGGGCAGGGCCAAGCCAGCCTGTTTCTCCATTGTCCAGGTTGGGTTTGGGAAACCTGGAGACAAACACTTGGGAGTGTTTTCCTTCAGCCTCTGCAAATGGTCCTGGGACTGAAGGGAAACTCAATTTGTGGTGCTTCTTTTGGTAAAAACTGGGGAGCACAAGCAGGGCTGCAAGCAGAGGCAGCACCCACCTTCCTTTGTGTGCAGACAGGGGTGTCTGTGGCAGCCAGTTACTATCTACTTCAAAGGGATACTGGTCACCACTCTGCCTTTCTTAGCAGATCCCTCTGGAAGTCCTCTCCTTGAACAAACACCACTTGCAAGCAGAGAAGCCCTCCAAGACACTTTGAGAAAACAAGGAAGTGCCTCAATCAATTGAGAAACCTTCAAGTCCTTAGATCAGGCTTTGAGCTGAGGACTTAGATTTTCCAGTATACCTCAGTTAGTTATTCATGGGCACACACTTCTGGAAACCATGACTAACTCCCAACTTCAGTATCATCACTGAGGAGAAGCAAACTTCCACTTTCTGCTGGCTGTGAAGTGTCCTTTCCCTTGAGATTCCTCTCTGCTGTGAGTAAAGGTAGGTCCTTACCTTATGTGGACTGATGGATGTGCTGGACACGTTGGTGTATAAATGGTGTTGGAGAGTAAGGAATACAGGGAAAAAGAGACAAAAAACCCCCAAACCTGGAACAGGGGGAGGTTGTTAAATCTATTTTGCTGCTATAGGCTGACTTCAGTGTAGCAGAGAGTAGGAAGAATGGCTGGGGCACATGCCCCATACATGCTTTCCACTTGTTTCTTCACCTTACCCTGCAACAGGTAGTGCTGAGCAGAGCCTTAACAGGACTCAGTGCAAAGCCAGGTCTTATTTGTCCTGGTTCTGTGACATTCTGGTTCTGGTATTTCTCCTGGTTCTGTGAGCTGGGGTGTGACAGTGAGTGGGGTAAGAGCTGAATCAGCATTACTAAGCAGCAGAGCATCAGGCCAACACGTCATTGTTGCCTTGCACCAGGATGGGGCAGGATTAGGTACCACCAGCACAAAGTGCTGCAGCTCAGTTACTCTGTGTCTTTTCATGGTTCCAAAGGAAGGTGGAGTTGCCAGGGTGGGGATAGCACTGTGCCTCACAGAGTAGTCCAAAGCATCACCAAGTGGGGCTGTGTTTTTCTTTTAAGGCCCACTCTTGCCTCCTGCTAACAGCTATTTAATGTTGGCATAGCAGGGGAATTCCAGATGGGTGAGAGAAAGCTAATCTGCTGCCAATGTGCAAATAAGGCAAGTGGAGTAACTACCATCATTATTAGACACTTAGCTTTATCTCAGTGTAAAGCTAAAGGAGAAAGAGATTACTCAGTCCTGATTATGAAGCTGTTTCACCTTGGGAAGACAAAGCATCTCTTCAGAGAAGTAAGCTGCTGTGAACAGGCAAAACAGAGCCCTGCAAACTATCAAAACTCCCCAAGACTGATGCCATGTGAACTGCTCAGAAACACAGTCCCCACTTTGGCTGGAGGTCTTGCAGGTGGCTGATGTGCAATGCAAAAGTGTTCTAAGTAAGAGTCTGTGTGTCCTGCAAGGACTCAAATAAAGCACAGGTCTAAAATATGATTAATTATTAAACTACTGATCAGTATGTAAAATAGTTATCAGCTACTGGCATATCACCTTAGACCATCCCAGTGGGAATTATTTTTACTGGTGCTTATTGACTACTGTCCCTTCTCAGACTACTTTTACATGTCAGTTTGGTCTTTATTCCACTGGTCTGTACTGGGGCAGCATTAGCAGGGTGCTTACAGAGACTGAAGCTGCAACAAACCCACCTGAAGGAGGAGGTCATCAGTGTCCTTGTGTAGCCGTTTGTGGCCATACAGAGCAGATGCAACCAAAACCCCCAGCTGACTGAGGAGCACAGCGTTGTCGTTGTGTCGATGCAAGCTGCACATGCCCCATGGTCATGGAGTTCCAAGTTGTGTTTGCAGAGCAAGATCTTTATCTTGCCCCTGCCAGCTGCTTAAGCAGAATTCCTTCATTGCAGTCATGCTGCAGCATGGAGGACACACCAAAGTAACTGAACAACTGGCTTGGCTGTTACCTGCTGGGCTTTCCCAGCACTCTGGCAAGCTTCTGACAGGATCAGGTAGGTGCACTTTATCTGTAAAGGTAGAAAAATCTGTTTCCTAAAGCAGACTGTGGGAGCCAAGCAGCTGCACCTCTGCATCCCACCAAGTAGCTGCTGTTACTGCTCTGGGGGGTAACCCTGAATGACACTGAACTTTTCACTACCAGTTTCAGAGGAATCCTCCCCAGTGCTGTGTGGACGTCAGAGCACGCTCATGTATCCCAGCTGATGCATCCTTCTGGGTGCAAGACTCACCCAGTTTGGAGAACTTGGAAGGGAGTCAAAATGTCTTCTTTAATTTAAGACATGTGCCACAAAGCCCTGTCTGTGTCTAGAAACTTGTGAGAACAACTCTGGCCTCGAGCTCAAAACTGTTTGGTCTCCTAGGGAATCAGGGAGAGGAAAGGGATCTGAGAGGAGTATGTGGAAAGCTTGGAAAATCCCTGGTGTCCCATTGAACAGACATTTCAAGTTCCTTGAGTAGAGTGGTTTGGCTCTCAGCAGGGCACTTTCTTCCAGCAGTCACTGGTTTACATCTTCAGTTTCATTGTTGGCACCAACCCTGCCAACCAAAATAAGAGCCAGAACCACAGAGATACCTTGAACATGCTCAGGCTTTCAGAGATGGCTACGGGACAGAGCTCTGACAATCCACAGCCACCCCCTGTCCAGTACTTCTGTACACTCAGCCCTTCATCACATGGAGCACCTAGAGATCGAGCCACTTCTCAGGGCAGGTGAGTGATCTTCAGGGGATCTTCTACATCCACAGAGTGCACCAGAAACCTGAGGTGGGTCACCAGGTCTACAAGGAGCCTAATAATCTTGAGTTAGATCTACTGTAGTTTAATTCTGCTGGGATATGACACTGACACTGTCACCATTCCAATTCAAGCTCAGGCACTGTGTTTTACCACCTGCTCCAACAACAGCAAGCAGCTGAAAGGGATTTGGTATCTTATCTGAAAGTTTGCCTTGTCTTCTCCTATCTTTCCCTGGTCAGGCCCCACCTGGAGTGTTGTGTCCAGTGCTGGGCTCCCTGGGATCAAACAGCCAGGGATCTCCTGGAGAGTCCAGAGGAGGCTATGGAGATGCTGAAGGGCCTGGAGCATCTCCCCTGTGAGGAAAGGCTGAGGGAGCTGGGGCTGTTCAGCCTGGAGAAAAGAAGACTAAGGGGGGACCTGATTAATGTTTATCAATATCTGAAGGATGGGATGCAGGGGGAAATGGCCAGCCCCTTCTCAGTGTCTGTGGGGACAGGACAAGGGGCAATGGCTGCAAGTTGGAGCATAGGAAGTTCCCCACCAACCTGGGGAAGAACTTTTCCCCAGTGAGGGTGAGGGAGCCCTGGGCCAGGCTGCCCAGGGGGGTGTGGAGTCTCCATCTCTGGAGAGATTCCAGCCCCGTCTGGACGCCGCCCTGTGCAATATGAGCTGGGGAGCTGCTTTGGCAGGGGGTTGGACCCCAGGAGCTCTGGAGGGCCCTTCCAACCCCTGGGATTCTGTGATCTGGAGTGTTACTGAGAAGATTCTGCTCTCCAGTATGCAATTATTTCCACTGACTTCATGTCCTTAATGACACAGTCCAGCTGCTCTCACACTTTGACCCAAAAGCGAAGGAATGAGTTATATACTCTCTAAAAAAAAAAAAAAATTGAGTTGCACGCAGAAAAATGAGCTGAAATCTCTCCAAGAGATGCCAAACATCTTTAAGTGAGTACTACTGTCCAGCTTGCTCAAATAGAGCTTGATTGATGTCCCCTTAGTCATGTGAGCAAATAGCACAGAATGGTCACTGGTGCCAGGAGTAACTGAAACACACAAAGAGCAACACCCACTGCCAAAGCACTGTAAAATACATGTAGAGAGAGATTTGGAGAAACATTCATGATATGTCAGCAGAATTAGTAGCTGGGTTGGCTGCATAAGTGAGCACTATTTGACTCTGAGAACTGCTTTCTGTTCTTTCTTGTGTTTCAAACATCTAGAGGGCTAATTACCAAAATTTCCAAACATCAGTAGTTTCAGCAAGAGAAGTTCAAAGAAGTAGGAAGCTTTATTGCATACTGATTTCTCCCTGCCTAGAGGTTCAGCTTTCAGCCTAGAAAGATCACAGAGAGGGCTTCAATTCATTCCAGTTACAGAAGATACCAATTATTCTTACAATGAAAGAGAATGCACAACAGAGAGACTGGCAGTCAAAGCAAGGCAGTGCTGCTGGAGTTCATGTCCTACTAAAAATACCCATTTTAAACAGTCCCATTGTGCAGTTGCTGGCTTCTGTGTCTGCATTTTGCCACAGGCAAAAGTTACAAATCAACGTGCCAACTGCAAACTGAGTTATCATCAACACTGTCTCTCCCCATCACACAAACAGCAGCATAACAGGGCCAGTAACACCACCTATTGTAACCACGGGGCTGGAGCAGCAATGTGTCTTCTCAGTCAGAAGGGAAATCCATTCTCCAAGCTCTCCCTGCCCTTTCACATTCACCTGCACAGTTCCTTCAGGAGTTCCTTCATGTCACTGGCCTGTCAGACTAACAAACCAAGAATCACAAAGTAATACAGTAGAAAATTAAGTCCTTTGCATCTGCAACAAAGTGTAGGTGGCCACTTTGTCTGTGTTCTAAGGCCAAGGCCTTAATACTTAATGTAAGAGATTCTCACCCCCCACCCAGTTGGAATCCTTTGTTCAAGTATTTTTTTTAGACACAGAAAGAGAATGTCTCCAAACTTAGGGAAGAATCAGGTGTAATAGGAATCCAGTCAACCACCTTCTTTAAAGGGAGCACAAAAGTGTGTGGGAAAGCCTGTCCGTTCCTTGGCTGGCTGGGAATCTCTTACGTGATGTCCTTCTTTCTTGGGGGCCGGTGAATATTCCTCACCACACACTTCACCATCCACTCAATTCCCTCGTTCACTCCTTTGCTAAGGAAGTAAGATAAGGAGACAAGATTAACAAAGCAAAACACAACAAATAACCAAGAACAAGGCTCATGTAATTGAGCTCTTACAAGAACAAGGGATGGGTTCTGCCCTGCAGTTATTTATTGGCATTACTGTTAGTTCCTCATACATGCCAACACTGGGGATCTGATTTCTTCTAACTCTGTATGTAAACATCATCCTTTATTTTTCTGGGGTCTTTACAAGTCTACATCCAATGTAATTAGTTACCAATTACAAAGATGCTGAAGGGCCTGGAGCATCTCCCCTGTGAGGAAAGGCTGAGTGAGCTGGGGCTGTTCAGCCTGGAGAGAAGAAGACTAAGGGGGGACCTGATCAATGGTTATCAATATCTGAAGGATGGGATGCAGGGGGAAATGGCCAGCCCCTTCTCAGTGTCTGTGGGGACAGGACAAGGGGCAATGGCTGCAAGTTGGAGCATAGGAAGTTCCCCACCAACCTGGGGAAGAACTTTTCCCCAGTGAGGGTGAGGGAGCCCTGGGCCAGGCTGCCCAGGGGGGTGTGGAGTCTCCATCTCTGGAGAGA
The DNA here is from genome assembly GCA_020800305.1 of Porphyrio hochstetteri. Taxonomy (NCBI): domain Eukaryota; kingdom Metazoa; phylum Chordata; class Aves; order Gruiformes; family Rallidae; genus Porphyrio; species Porphyrio hochstetteri. The sequence continues at coordinate 15,979,349 of CM036921.1, read as the reverse complement.
TTCCAGCCCCGTCTGGACGCCGCCCTGTGCAATATGAGCTGGGGAGCTGCTTTGGCAGGGGGTTGGACCCCAGGAGCTCTGGAGGGCCCCTCCAACCCCTGGGATTCTGTGACTCTGTGGAAACCTTGGGATGAACAAGCATCAAACCACTTGACAGTCAACTGGTTTGAGGTTATTTTGCAACAAGACTCAGGGCTAGTTTTATCTCATCTTCCAACCCTGACTCCAACTTTCTGTAATCATCAGTGCTGGGGCTGCCAGGGGAGTCACCAGCTCAGTGCCCTGTTCAGCTTCCCAGGCAGGACTTCCACAATTACCATTTTTTTTTTTTTTATTAAGTGCAAACTCAAACTGAAATTTCAAAAGGAAATTCCATGGAGATCAAAACTAGAACTGTTTGTACAAATCCCACAACAACTGAAAAGGTTGCATTTCATAAGATTATTATCTAATACTTCTCTTCCAGTCAGTGCTTAACCATTGTTCTTGTGGTCATTCATTGGCTTAATGGCATTTGATTCTCAGCAATGCTGACAAGAGGTTTTTTTAAACTTTAAGAAGCTTTTCTTAGCCTTTGCAGTAGCTTGTATGATAATACAGCTTGCTTCTAGCTGTAGAAAGCTTTAAAAATCTCAAAGCTCTGGGTAATTCAAGCAGCAGTGTCTCCAGCTCTCTGAAACGATACCACTGACCTATGCCAAACAGCACTTTTCACCCAAAGAACTGAAAGTGTAACCAAAGTATTGCAAGATTCAATGTGCAACAGTGATGCTAAGATACCCAGAATCTAGTGGATGGGTCAAGGTTGTGGCATGCAGCTGTGCAGGCCTGGAGAAGAATCACATTCTCCTAAATTTTAAGTCTTTTCTAGTAATTGGATCTTAAACCACAGGCATCCTCAGTGTAAGATCACTCTCAGAGATTGTTATAATATGTATGAAACAAAGGTCATCTGCATGCCAGAAAATATGAAAGCAAGAGCATAATTACTCTGCCAGCAATGAATACCACTCATTTCTCTGATGCTCTATTTTCAACAGGCTTCTTACATAAAAGCCAGGAGCTGCAGCAAGCCAACAGCTGCAGAGATTATTCTGTGCTCTGTATGTTTCTATGCATACATAATAATTCTCCATGCAGAGAAGGGATGATCAAGGACAAGAAACAACCTCTCCATGTGCCTCCAAGTCCTGTTGCTCTATGCCAGAGGTACATTTTCATTGAGTTTTATAGGGAGGATTTACAGATGAAGTTATTGACCTTGTGCAAGTAGCTGTCACAGCTGGGAGGGAAGCTCAGCTCCCTTTCAAGGGTTATTAAATCCTATCATGCTGCTCTGTTTGGGTAACACCACCCTGCAGCTGCTCAGCTGACCACACCACCATCCATTCCCACACTTACCCAGTGAGAGCAGAGCAGGCTTGTGTCAGGCAGTCTCTCTTCCCAATTTTATTAATGCAGTCACTAAATGCTGTCTTGATGTCAGGTATTGACAGACAAGTCTGCAAGGGAAACCAGAGAAGAGCTTGCTTTCCCTGCTACAAGAGATGGTGACCTTTTGGAAGGTGACACCTACAGTTCTGCTTCAGGATGGGTGGCACAACACTGTTCAGTTCGATGGCCTCACCCACTGACACAGCCAGTTCACCTCTTTACATCCAAAAAACCCACCAAACAAGCAGAGTCTTTTTCTTTTGACAACACAGAATGCTATTTTCAGACAGCAAACACAGGCTGCCACACCTCCCTGACGCTTCTAAGCAAACAGAGCGATGAGAAAACAGGGCACAAGCTGCACACCCTTGGGATACTCCTTCCAACCCACCCCAGTCCTTACAAGATCTGTTTACCAAACCACTACCTGTTTACAGAGCCTCTGGGAACAGCGTGCCTGCCAGCATCACAGACAAGTCAGCTCCTGCAGCTGCCTCTTTGCCCATGGCCTGGATTGTATCTCCCTACATGCAAGCTCTCCAGAAAAGTCTTGGACATGGTTTTTCCTCAGTTCTCAGCACATTCCTTGACATGAAGGGCATGGCTGCCCCAGACCTGTTTGCATTTTGCATGCAGGAGGAAATGCTGACAGCACTGAGTGCAGCACTCAGTGTCTCTTTCTTCTTGGTCACCATCAGGTCCTGCACTTCTGTGAGGTTGCTGGGAAGCACACAAACACACACCTCACCCCACAAACCACTGGATTCCTTCTCTGACATAAATCACAGTGTTACCACAAAAACTTTATTCTTTAACAAACAGGAAAAGCAAACCTGTCCTACCAAAGCCTAGACTTGCATCTTCCCCCCTGAACACAGAATGCTCAAGGAAAAGGAGAAGCCTTTAAATCCTCTTCTCATCTCAACACTCACTTTTTCCTCAGAAGCCTTGGACAAGCCAGTTAAACACTTTACTGGCCACAATCCAAGCTTTCTTCCTCACTCTGCAAAGATCTTTTGGACCTTCATTGAGGCTCAAAATCATGTTTTGGGCAAGTGTTTACTCAAATCAGACCCTTGTGAGTCCTGAGGATTCATCCAAGCAGAACAGACTACTGCAAACAGAGGTTCAGTCTGGACCTTAACCTAGCAGAGAGATGGAAATTAAGGATACCATCCATCCATTTTGCAAAAATACTGTTTCTGGAGAAATTAAATACAGGAAACTACTGTAGAGATGACCATGTCATAAATAAGCAGGTCTTAATGATTATAAATAAGATGGGTTCTTAAGAAATGGCTTGAGAGGAGTTTAATGACACCCAATTCACCCTTGAATGCAGACTTGTGATTTTCCACTGTGAAGGGCCTAACATCCATCAGTTGTGCAACCTTTGATGACTGTACTTTCTTATGATCTAAGTTACATTTCAAACCTGCAGTTTCAATCAATCAGCTGGAAACCATATCCAGAAATGTGACTTCACTGCAACTAAGCCCCAACAACTTACTGCAGGATTTCTGCCAAGTGCAGTCTGCAGTTCATGAAGGTAAGTTGCCATCCTCAGGATAAACAGGCAAATAATTTATCTTTTTTTAAATTAAATACTAACTTTAGAGGGAGCCAGGCTAGACTGGGGAGCTGGAACTCCCATCAGTAGGTCAGGAAGACAGGAAAGAGATTACTACCAAATAATTCTCTACAAAACTATAAAAGATACTTCAGCCTTGCTATGAGGTTTATTGCCAGATAAGAAGGGCAGGTCCAACTGTCTCTTGATTTAAGCCAAAGGTCTGGACAAGTCAATTACCCAACAAGTGGGAAGGAAGAAGAACTGCATGTCAGGAATCTCAGCTATTTTTTCTACCATTGCTTTTTTTTTTTCCAGTAAATGAGACTTGGCAGCAGGAAGGTTAAACCCCAAGGGAGCTGGAACTGAGCAACCATTTCTTGAAACACACTTTTAGCTCATCACAGTTTAATATCATAATAAAACAATTCCTCATTTTCAGAATTCTGTTGTATTTTAAGAATAAATCTGAAAGTGTCCAAGGACAGAAATAACAGCCTCTGCCAAGCCATCAGGCAATGAACTTCTCCAAAACCCCCAGGAAACCAGTGCACCTGCACCAACCCAGCAGCACAGAGAATCCACCTCCTTCACCCTGTCCATCTTTGAGGCCTTTGAGAAGTTCACTCTTCCCAGTGCAGCTTACAACTGCTTGTAACCATTTGTTCTCAAGCTTAATCCATGACAATCCCTTCCCTTTCTATCCCTCTGGTATAACCAAGGTCTGCCCTAACTTCCACAAAGCTGTCCAGCTGTTGTTCTCCATAGAAATCTGCATCAGAGCTTTGCTTCTGAGGAGACTTTGCACCACTGACTCTGCAGTAGGATGTCACTGCCTCCCAACACTCTGCCTGTTTTGAGGAAGGAAGGAGTGAAGTCCAGTAACACAGCAGAGGGGATAGCACCACTGAACCATCAGTTCAGAGAAGCCTTATTTTAGTATTTTCAAGGGGAAGCTGTGAACTGGAATGTTGTCTGACAGCACAGAGTGAGGGAGAGTACCCACCACTTCAACTAGGAGCATGAGTTTCTCATGCTCAGGAGGAGATGTCAGCTCTGGCTTCCAAGTTCCCCTCTTTTCCCCCTCCCTATCTACATTACAAAACATTTGTTTACAGATGTGTTTTGTTTCTCAATTGAAACCACATAAACCAAGAGCAAATTAGGGAAGCTGGAATTGTTATCATATAAACAGGGGGGATCACTACAATAATAAAAGCCACAGATGACCTTTCTGGAGTGATGTTATCTCCCATACATTTCAGAGGAACCTCACACAACCTGACACATCATAATCCAAACTTCCCCAAAAGAATGCAGCCTGAAGCATCCTCTGCTGCAGGCTCCAGCCAGCACTGACCTGCCTGCACAACCAAACTCCTCTAAGGAAGGGTTCAGAGCAGCATCAACCCAAATTAAGGCTGAGGAACAGTACAGCTAGGAATAGATCAAGCAGCACAGCTTTGTTTCTGGAGCCACATGCAGAGAAGCAGAGGAGGTTGTGCTGTGGAGTCTTTATCAGTTGGCCAAATTCACAGCAGGAAAGAAAATGATTCTATGAGTCTAAATGCTGCTGCTTGGCCCCATATCAGGATAAAACCTGATGTACAGACTCTTCAGCCATCTCCAGAGTAATTGATGGGCAGAACTGAGCTAAAATAGAAACAACAGAAGGGTGGATAGCCTAAATAAAGCTATTTATTAAAAAGTCCAACCAACCTGATCTGTGTTCTGTGCTACCTTTATTTTACAAGGTTATTTTAAATTAAAGCTTCAGCTTGTTTAAATTAAAACCAGCTTATTTAAATTAAGACAAATTTTACAGGGAAGCTGTGGCATTTCTGAAGTTGGAAATCAGAATGGAAAACAGGTACCACTGTGAGTCTTCAGATATCATCCTGCTGCTCTGCATGACTCCCGTTTTCCAAAGGCATGAGTAGGGTTTCCAAAATTTAGCTTAACATTAGGAAGGAAAACTTCCTCCCAAAGGCATCATACAACACCCAGTTCTTTTCATCTGCTATTTTTATCAAGGAGTTTTTCTAGTATTTGTGAGGGTGTTCCAAAATGAGTCACTCTAGCCTCCAGTTTTAAGAGTTCATTGTGCAGCTCAGAAACACAGAGCTTTTAGAAAGCTCTAAACAGCTGCACTCACATCAAAATGGCAAAGAAAAATGGTTCCTGTGCAGCTTTTTCTGCAGTAACCTGCAGGTAAGCAAAGCTGCTTAGTATTTTCCAAGGTGGCATTCTGACTTGAAAGGGAGACCACAAGAATTATCATCTGTCAGGCATTTCATTCCCCTACAAAGCAATAACTAAAAAATAAAACATATTCCCTCCCACAACACTTATTTGACCCAATCTTTAATTAATTACAAAATGATCAGGTTTTTGAAGCCCCTGATAAACAGAGTGCTCTCCTGGTTAATAAAAACAACCCCAAACCCAACAAATTAAACATTTACAGCCTTGTCAGGATCTCAGAATTGGGATTTCACAGCCTGTGACTGATTTTACCTCCTGATATGGCCAAACCCCACTCACACTTGGCATTGCTGAGTGGATGCCATCTATCCCAGGGCAGTGGTGCCTACTAGGTTTCTTTTCTAGAAGGAATTTATCATCAGGGCCAAAAAAATTCTGACACCTTGTGCAATTTCAAGCATTTCAGGCATTGAGTCAGAACTTTTGTCAGCTTACTGGGAGGAATGTAAACATGAAAGGAAAAATAAATGTCAGATGTACCACTTCTGATCTGTTCTAACACAAGCCTTCAGCTGGCCTTTGGAGATGTAATCATCACGAATTCCCTCTCATCTGCACATACCAAGAAGGTTAAGATACCACTCACACTCCTTTACTCCATCTCAAGGACAGAGGAATGCCAGTGAGAATTCTGCCCTACAATTAGATGCCTGGAGATCCAGAGCAGAAAGATCTTTACCCATGATAATTCTGTAATGTTCCATTTTCTTCCAGAAGTCCTCAATTCTGATAGATGAGTGGAAGAGAGACAGGCCTCCTCATGCTCTAAATATTGCTTATGTGAACCAGAATAATTACTGAAATATATATATAAAGATATATATTTTAGTATATCTAGTCCCTTTACTGTTTTGGTAACAGCAGTGACCTCTCTGTGTCCATACCCAAGATCATCCTCTACCAAGAGACCTCTAAACATCCAGCTTAGGCATTTCTTCAACACTGGTGTACCTCCAGTCAACAGAGTTTTGCTAATCTCTTCTCCCAGTTCTACAGCTGCTGAAAGGTACTGAATCTGGACAAGGGGCAAGGAGATGCCAATGGCATCCTGGCTTGTATCAAAACCAGTGTGGCCAGTAGGTCTGGGGAGGTGATTGTGCCCCTGGACTGGGCACTGGTGAGGCTGCACCTCGAGTGCTGGGTCCAGTTCTGGGCTCCTCACCATCAGAAGGACATTGAGGTCCTGGAGTGAGTCCAGAGAAGGGCAACCAGGCTGGGGAAGGGGCTGGAGGGCAAATCCTCTGAGGAGCAGCTGAGGGAGCTGGGGGTGTTCAGCCTGGAGAAGAGGAGGCTGAGGGGAGACCTTCTCCACACCTCCCCTGCCCTGCCAGGAGGGTGCAGAGAGGTGGGTGATGGTCTCTTCAGCCAGGGGACAGGAGATGGGACAAGGGGCAATGGGCTCAAGCTGCCCCAGGGCAGGGGCAGATTAGATATTAGGAAAACATTTTTTACTGAAAGAGTTGTGGGGCTGTGGCACAGGCTGCCCAGGGAGGGGGTTGAGTCACCTTCCCCGGGTGTGTTCAAAAAAAGGGTAGATGAGGTACTTAGGGATCTGGTTTAGTTTAGGATGGGAATGGTTGGACTTGATGATCTTAAAGGTCTTTTCCAACCTTGTGATTCTGTGTCAGTCATGGTTTTTATCTTGAGATCCTGTTCCAAATACTTCTTCCTATTCACATTCAATAGTCCCCTTGTTCAGTCGTTTTTCTTTAACCCCCCCGGGGTCCCAGGAGCACTGGCTCCAGGCCCATAACAGATCAGGCAAAGGCAGCCACAAGGAACATGGGAACAGCTTTCCAGGTCACTGTTTCATTCCCAGCAGCTGGAGGCAAGTGTGCAGATTGCTCCCTGCTGGAAAGCTGCAGCGTTGCACGGGAATACAGGAGTTACTCTGGTTGCACATAGAAAAACCAATCAACTTCCCCACAGAGCAGAGCTCACAGCAACGTCAGCACCAGAAATCAGGAGTCCTGTCTCTTCATTTCACCCTGTCTTTAAAGTGGAGCTGCATTTCTGGTGTTTCTGTGACCTGATGATCTTCCCAACATCACAATAAGGGGTATTTGTTGTGTTGTACACAGGAAGTGTAACTAAATCCTCCTTCGTGGCCAAAGTGATTTCTAGGGAAGCCTCAAGTACTCCCCACAAGGACACTCACTGAGAGAGGTGTAAGGCCAGGGGAAGAAGCTGGGAGGTACTTGCACACGTGAACAGATGCTGATCACCGCTGCCAAGGCTGACAAATTCTACTGAAAGCCTCTGGCTCCATCTAGAGATTCACCACCCCAACTGCAGCGCTGGAATTCCAGCTACAACGCGAGGGAAGGAGGAAAGCAGGGAAATGACCACTCCAGGCACCCTCTTCCCTTTTCTCCATGCCCTGGGTGAGCACCACCTTGGGTGCATCACCCAAACAGTTCTGCCCTCTAATTCATCAAATACAAACCAGGAGTTTTGCAGTTCTGAAGGTGCCAGAAAGAATTCAAATGATGCTCTAGAGAAAAAAATGCTCCTTGCCACTCACTGCTGTCCTTGCCACAACACTCTAAGGCAAACAGAACGTTTCACTGAAGGGATCTTGTCTGGTTATGGAAAAAGGATGCTATTGCTTCACATCCATCTGTCCTGCTGTTCCCAGAACTGCATAAACAAAGTGCACTAAGCAGGTTTTTTTCCTAAATAAACAGGAAAAAAAGGTATCAAGATACCAAGTCACAGTCCAAGACCTATCACAGCTATGTAAAAAAGATCAGGTTTATATAAAAAGTTCAAATCAGCTGAGATGGACAGGCCTGCACTCAGCTCATTTATGTCACTGGAAAAAGGCTGGAGGAGAAAGGGAAAAATTAAAAGTAAATTCAAAACAATTACTTCCAGCAGCAGGAAAATGCCACAGGATCACTCCAGGAATGTAAAATACATTTAACATGAAGGCAGAGCTCACCTTTCCAAGGCTTATTTGCCACTTAAGAAGTAAATCTGCAATAATCTTACCTCCACATCCTGCTTGTTAGCTAACACCAGAATGGGAACTCCTTCCAGAGCTTCACTGGTAATCATCTTCTCTGTAAAGCACAGGAACAAAACCAGAGTTTTAGCCAGGTCTAGAAGATGAAGCTGTGCAAATGCCTTACCCAGACTACCTGGACATTGGGATGAAGCAAGAGGCTCCTCCTTGAATTACAATTTCATTGCATACAATCTTTCAGGTCTATTTCCTTCACAGATTTTTTTTTCCCCCCCAGATCAAACCTCCAACTTTTTTCTGATCAACAAGTTACTGAGGATTAATGAGGTGAGAAAGATAGAATAAATATTTCAAAATCATTAGCATAAGTGGTCAAGGTCACTGCAGGCAGTAAAAGCCAAGTCCTGCCTTACAGATAGCACAGCCCTTGATAAAAAAGTGCAAAGCCACTAGAGATGTGTCATCAGGAGGTCACACCAGGACACAGGACAGACAGCAATGAGAGAACTGTGCCACAAAACATCATGAAATCACAGTACAGGCAAAACACAAGGTACTCACCAAAAGCTCTTTTAGATTCTGAGAGCCTCTCCTCATCAGTGGAGTCGATAACATAGATCACTCCATGAGATTCAGCATAATACTGCAAGGACAACACAGATACTGGTGTATTTATCCACTAGGACCATATGTTTCTCTTCCTGATTGTTTTTCTTTTAATTTGGTAAAGTCTTGGTACAGATGGGAAAGACCAACCAGTCCAATCTGTGGCAAAGTGGTGATGCTAAACACTAGGGTTACCAGTAAGCCTGTATGATCACTGAACAGTGGTACTGCTTCAATTCTAAAAGGGACAAGAACATTTTTAGAAGACAAAAGAAACACATTTCCCACCTTGTCCCAAAGAGACTGCAGCTCCTCCTGTCCACCAAGATCCCAGAACATCAGGCGAGTTTTACCAACATCAATAGTGCCAACTAGAGGGAAAGGGACAAAAGCAATCAGTGAACAGGGAAGGTGTTCTCTGAAGCATCAACACCTGCACACCCCCTTAGGAAATATGGGGTTAGAAAGTCTTCTGGAGGAATAAATCACATGCAGTGCTTGCTTTCAGCCACAGAACAACTCCTCAGTGAAGAGTGACCACTAGTAGATTTGTATCAGTGGAAATAATGTGACAGAGCCCTGGGACAGGCTGCCCAGGGGGTGTGGAGTCTCCATCTCTGGAGAGATTCAAGACCTGTCTGGATGCCTGACCTGTGTGACCTGTCCAAGGGAGCTGCTTTGGCAGGGGGTTGGACCCCATGATCTCTGGAGGCCCCTTCCCACCCCTGTGATTCTGTGATATCAGAATCAGCATGAACCCCAGTGACATTTAGCTCAACCTCTGAGCATCACACTGAAAGAGGTTATTTGGCTTTTTAAAACTTCAGGGTTTATTTCCTTTTAAACTAAGCAAGCCTGATTTATCCTCTTACCAAAAAAAACCCCCATGGAAGTTCCCTACTTCCAGGAACTATTTTGCCCTTGTCAATTCTCAAATATTTCAAGCAAGAAGCAGCTGCTGTGTAACTGTGCAGGAAAGCTGAGAAAACCCTCCACACATTTACTTACTGTTTAAGCCTACAGTGGTTGTGATTTTGGACAAACTCATCCCTTTGTAGTTCTTGTTAAATCGAGTTTTAGTCTGTTCAAGGAAGGTCTGAAAAGGAAGAAGGAAAAAATATTTACCCTCCAATATTGTACTGGCTGGGGTAATCCTGAGCCAAACCTGCCTTTTCATCTCTGCAGAGTCCTGCTCCAGCAGAGACTGCCTTACCTCACCCTGGAACAAACCACTCTTCTTGATATTAGCAAGGCAAGAAGGGATCACAGATGATTACAGGATTACCCAAGCCTCTTTCAGCTACACCCCTGAAAGCTTAATGCTAAATTTAAGTAGGAGAAAAGAGTTGTCTCTTTGCTGTGACACCACTAAAATAACTCACAATACAGCTGGACAAAGACTGAGGTGTCTGTGGGAAGTTTTGCCTTTGGAGGATGTTTAGAATTGCATGTGCCCTTCATGCAACTGATAACAAACAGAACTTACAGTTTTACCAGCATTGTCCAAGCCAAGGATCAAGATGCAGTACTCATCCCTCTGGAACATGTATTTATAGAGCCCAGACAGCAGAGTATACATCCTGCTCCTGCAACGAGGAACAGGGAGTCAGTCATTCACAACCAGGTCATTTCCACACTGGGAAGAGTCTCTGGTTCCACAGCACAAGTTCTTCCCAACACCAGAGAAATAAAGGATGTTATTCTTATCAGAAAGCAATCATAGAATCATAGACTGGTTTAGGTGGGAAGGGACCTCGAAGCCCACCCAGTGTCACACCCTTGCTGTGGGCAGGGATACCCCCCACCAGCCCAGGGTGCCCAAAGCTCCATCCAGCCTGGCCCTGAACCCTGCCAGGGATCCAGGGGCAGCCACAGCTTCTCTGGGCACCCTGTGCCAGGGCCTCTCCACCCTCACAGGGAAGGATGTCTTCCTAAAATCTTCCCTAAATCTCCCCTCCTCCAGTTTGCAGCCATTCCCCCTTGTTCTATCACTCCCTGTCCTTGTAACCAGCCCCTCCCCAGCTTCCCTGTAGCCCCTTCAGGGACTGGGAGGCTGCTATAAGCTCTCCCCAGAGCTTTCTCTTCTCCAGGCTAAACAACCCCAACTCTCTCAGCCTGTTCCCATAGCAGAGGTGCTCCAGCCCTCTGAGCATCTTCGTAGCCTCCTCTGGACTTGCTCCTACAAGTTTTTTTTGCAGCAGCAACCTACAAGTTGCTGCTTTTATCAGCAACTCTCATGTTCAGGTGACCCCAAGGCCAATTGCTGATCTAACAGGGATCACACAAAGAGCTCAAGCTCAACTTTTCCAGTGCAGAGAGGTGAGGGATTACCTTCCAAAGAGCTTCACCTGTTTCTGCCCAGCATCCACTGCAAACTCAACCCTCATTTGAAAACTACCCTGTGTACTCTGAGGCTTTAAAGAGGAGGAAGAGCTGGGATGCCTTTTGTGGTATAAGTAAGACCCACAGAAAATGAAGCCAACTTCATTCAAGTACCCAGAGTGGGTGTTTTGAGCAAGAACGTACAGCTCAGTCTCCTGCTCCTTGTTCTGACCCATATAACTGTATCATGGGATCCTGAATGGTCAAACCCAGCACAGTTTAGCTTAAAGGTGCATAGCCTCCCCTACATAGAATCACCAGGTTGGAAAAGGCCTTTGAAGCTCATCAAGTCCAACCATTCTCATCCTAAACTAAACCATATCCCTAAGTACCTCATCTACCCTTTTTTTGAACACATCCAGGGAAGGTGACTCAGCCCCTCCCTGGGCAGCCTGTTCCAGAGTCACAGAACAGTTTGGGTTGGAAAGGACCTTTAAAGGTCACCTAGTCCAACCCCTGCAATGAGTAGGGGCATCTTCCACTACATCAGGTTGCTCAGAGCCCCATCCAATCTGACCCTCAGTGTTTCCAACACATCATCTTCTCCTAGAAACCCATTACAGTATTCACCCTACAAGCATTCCATCGTCTTACAACACCAGGAAGACAAGACAGGTAAGTCAGCGAGCCAAAAGCACGAGACTAAGGATCAGACAAAGCAACACCAACAGCTGCAGAAGCCCCCAGCTGTTGGATTTGCACAAGCAAGGCAGAGGTGGTTTCCTGAGCCACAGGAAGGATTGGTACCAAGCGCTGCAGCTGACTCAGAGCATTGCAACAACCCTGGTGTTTATTTACAGGCAAAGGGAGCCTCAAGGCGACTGTCTTCAAGCAAGCGTGGGGGTAAATAATCACTCTGAAGTCAAAGAACACTGCCGAAAGGAGAATAAAAAGTCCCAAAACACCCGTGAAGAGGAGCGAGGGGCTGCTGAGGCACCGCCAGCGTGAGCACCGGGCGCCCGGGGCCTCGACCCACCGAGCGAGCGGGACCCGTCACTGCCAGCACAGGCTCACACCGCCCCCCGGGCAGGCAGCGAGCCCGCTGGCTGGGGACACCCCCCACCCCAGGCCGGCACCTGATCCCAGGCGGGCCCGGCCCCCCAGGCCCGGCCCCCCCCCCCGCAGCTCGGCGGGGGAGAGGTGAAAGCCCGGCCCTCCCCGCCATTACCCCCTCACGGCCCGGGGGAGGGGGACAGGGCCCGGGCCGGCGGCGCCCCGCAGGCCCAGCGCAAGTCCCCACCGCGGGCCGGGCTGGGCCGAGCCGAGCCGGGCCAGACCAAGCCCCGAGCGCGGAAGGCAGGCGGCAGAGCCCGAAGCCCACGGCCCCTCACCCGGTACAGCAGCCGCCTCCCGTCACACGGCACCCCGCCGCTCCCCTCAGCGCCGGCCGCCGGCGCTGCCCCTCGCACGGCGCTCTGGGAAACGTAGTTCTGCCTGTGGCGAGGGGGCGGCTAGTGGAGGCCGGGTGGACTACAGCTCCCAGAATGCTCAGCGCCAGGGCCTTGCGGAGACCCCTAGTGCGCAGGCGTAGTGAGGAGGGGCTGTGACTCGCCGCTGAAGTGGCGGAACGCGGTGTCCAGAGGACCCGGAAGTGGGGCGCTGGGGACCGGAAGTTGGCGGGGTGTCATGGCGGCGGCGCAGTAGGCGAAGGGGAGCGGAGGGGTGAGCGGGGAGGTCGCGGTAGCTCAGGGTGTGAGGGGTCGCTGCCGGCCCGGTGGCGGACGGGTCGCGTTGTGTAGTGCCTGGGCTGCGTGGGGAGCAGTGCCGTGCGTCGGCCCGGTGGGCTGGAGCTGGGCGCAGTGGCGGGGGAGGGCAGGGCAGGGCCCGGCCTCCCCTCGGCCTCTCCTCGGCCTCCCCTCGGCCTCTTCTCGTCTCTCGCCGCCTGTTCGCTGCAGGAGCATCTCCGGGCTGCTGCTGGGCCAGGAATCCAGACTGCGGTGTAGATGATGTCCACGGTGGACAGAGGCTTGTTATCCAAACACTTGCTCGTCTTAAATTCTTCGAGTATGTTCTGAGTTCCTGGAAAGAACACAGTACCAACCCAGCTGTGTGCTGCTGAGGATGGATGAAGAGAATCTGGAAGCAGCAATTCAGAGCTACAATGCCCAGCTGCAGCAAGTGGAGCTGGCTCTAGGGGCGGGCCTGGACCCATCGCAGCGTTCGGACTTGGTTCAGCTGCAGGAGGATTTAAAGCAGCTGATAGAACTGACTGAGTCCAGCCTGGTGTCCGTTAAAAAGAGTAAACTTCTGGCTACTTTAGATACAGATGCCTCCTCCTCCTCCCCAGTAGGTCATCTGGAGCAGGATGCCAACCCAGACAGCTCTGCCCAAGATGAGGAATATGCTGCTTTTAAGGAAGCCATTGCTGAGCTTGGAACTGATGAGGAGCCTTCAGCTCATAACAGTGAGATACCATCTAAAAGAGATGAAGAAACTGGTGACAAAAGCGAATCAAAGTGCAGTGAAGAGGAGGAGTCATCTGACAGGGAGGAGGAGGAGGAGGAATTGAGTGGGATGAAAGTTAAAGCCCCCTACTACAGTTCTTGGGGGACCCTGGAGTACCATAATGCCATGATTGTGGGGACAGAGGACTTGGAAGATGGCAGTGCAGGAGTCAGAGTGCTGTATCTGTATCCGACTCACAAGTCCCTGAAGCCCTGCCCGTTCTTCTTGGATGACAAGTGCAGATTTAAAGAGAACTGTCGGTAAAAAGGGGGTGGGAGGAGGTTTGTGTCCTTCCTGTAGCTAAAGGCCTTGCCTTTCAGAGGGATAAACCCCCCTGAAAGTAGCTTTTGGACCCAATGACATTTCCCCTTGCTCTTCACCTTTCTAAAACCCGCTGTGGTCAGCAGTGGCACCAGTTTGGGTGTTTTCCTTAGCTAAAGCACAGGGGGAATGGACAAATCCCAGGGGAAAGTTGCAGTTTTTACCTATTTTAGCAGAGTGGCTAAAATAATAACTGATTGAGTGTTTCAGAGTGAAACACCAGAGCTTGCCTGTCACTAGCACATGCTTTCCAGTTGCATGGGGAGGTTGTAGAGTCTCCCTCTTTGGGCATCTTCAGAACTCAGCTAGATAAAGGCCTGGAGCAACCTGATCAGCCTTTGAAGCTGGTTGTGCTTTGAGCAGGAGGCTGAACCTGCTGGTCTGCATAATCCTCTTTATCTCCAAGGACCTGTGAACTTTTTAACTGGCTGTGGCACTACAAAGGGAAGCCTGATTCTCTGGGGTGGGATGTGTTCTGTGTTACATGGCCTACAGAGTGTGTTTAAGGTGAAAAATGAATAGGTTGGGTGATGGAAATAATGCATGATAAACCTTCTGTAGTCACCAGTGAAGGTTCATCACCACAGACAAACTCCTCTGTGTCTCCTTCAAAGCCAGAAGGAGTTTGTATTTAAAGCCTGCTCTCATGAGACACAGAGAATTCCTCTCCCACCTTCCCTGGCAGGTTTTCCCATGGCCAAGTGGTGTCTGTGGAGGAGCTTCAACCATTCCAGGAGCCCAATCTGAGTGTGCTGGAGGTGGGCTCAGCCTGCCTGGCAAAACACAGCGATGGGATCTGGTATGCTGCAAGAATAACTGGTGAGTGGGCTCCAGAGTGAGAGACTCTGTGAGGAACAGGAAGGCTGGAGCTTCAGTGAATATAAAACTTGATGATTTTGGTTAACAATAGAAAAGCTTTAACTGTGCAGCTGCATCCTTCAACTGAAGCTCTTGATGTGGCTGAGAAAACAGCCTGAAGTTTGTCAGGCTTGGGAAGGGAGTAGGATAGGAAACAGAAGGGGATGTGGAGGGGAGATGACTCTGTGGTACTTAATTGGCCAGGGGGGAGGAGGCAGGGGCTGGAGGGGGGAGGAGGCAGGGGCTGGAGGGGGGAGGAGGCAGGGGCTGGAGGGGGGAGGAGGCAGGGGCTGGAGGGGGGAGGAGGCAGGGGCTGGAGGGGGGAGGAGGCAGGGGCTGGAGGGGGGAGGAGGCAGGGGCTGGAGGGGGGAGGAGGCAGGGGCTGGAGGGGGGAGGAGGCAGGGGCTGGAGGGGCTGCAGTGGGCTGGAGGAGGCAGGGGCTGCAGTGGGCTGGAGGAGGCAGGGGCTGCAGTGGGTTGGAGGAGGCAGGGGCTGCAGGGGGGAGGAGGAGGAGGCAGGGGCTGCAGGAATTTACATGCATATTAGGCCAGAATTACATTAATCTGCTCGGTTTAAACAAAAGCCTGGGAGCTGGCCCTGCCCACCAGACGCCCATCCAGGCTTCCCCTGGGAAGGGTGAGGGTTTACTCTCTCTTCCCACCTCTCTTTGACTATTATTTGGCCAGGGAGAAGCCAGTCTAACTTCTCTTTAATTCCATTTCTCAGCTGCCCATCTTAATTTTTAGAAGCAAAACCTCTAGGTGTCCACACAGGCCTCGTGGAACCAGCTTCTCGTTGCAGTGGGTGTTTCTCCCTCCCAGGCAGGAATCTAAAGCACAAAGTAAACCCAGATTTTACTCAACACTTGCTCCTTAGGCCTCCCCCTCATCCTGCTGGTTCCACTGGAGCCAAGTCCATTTTAGAAAGCTCTCAGAGCATATCAGAGGCTTCCTTGAACCCTGGTTCCTTGCTCTTGTTCCTGCAGACATGGACAGTGGGTACTACACGGTGAAGTTTGACTCCCTGCTGCTCAAGGAAGCTGTTGTGGAAGCTGATAGTGTCATCCCCCCGTTGCGCAGTGAAGATGCTGCTGAGGCTGCTGAGTCTGATGAGGACAGTGTGGATGATTCTGGTTATGCTAAAGGTAAGAGAGGGGGGCCAGTGTGAGCAGAACCAACGTGGGATCCAGTTCTGCCTGTCTCTGGGACCTACTGAATTAGTTTCCTGGAGCTTTCATTGTGAGCATCTCACCTCTGATGAAAGAGCAGCTAATCTATGTGTTGGTGAAAGATCAGGAGCACTAATTAGCCATTATGTTACAATTGCAAACTAAAGCCATTTGTTTTATGCAAATTACTAGGCTAATGAAGGTTGGAGGTTTCCATGGGAACTTCCCACACGTGGAAGAAGAGGGTGTGAGGTTTTAAAGCTGACTTCCAAGCTCTGAGTCTGTTTCTTATGTGGCTGGCTGAGTTGAGCTGATAAGTGAATCAGGAAACTTCCTCAGCTCTGGGAGCTCCGTGTGCCTTCATGACACAAGAGTATGAGAGTGTTTGGCCCTTCCAAAGCGGGCACAGAGAGAGCCCAAGTGACTTTGGTCCTTCCAAAGCGGGCACAGAGAGAGCCCAAGTGACTTTGGTCCTTCCAAAGCTGGCACAGAGAGAGCCCAAGTGACTTTGGCCCTTCCAAAGCGGGCACAGAGAGAGCCCAAGTGACTTTGGTCCTTCCAAAGCTGGCACAGAGAGAGCCCAAGTGACTTTGGTCCTTCCAAAGCGGGCACAGAGAGAGCCCAAGTGACTTTGGTCCTTCCAAAGCTGGCACAGTGAGAGCCCAAGTGACTTCTGTGAGGTTACACAGACAGCACTGTCCCTGTGCTAGTGCCACAGTTACATCACAGGGACAAAGTTGTGTCCTGGAGCTCTTTAATTTAGCCTAATAGAGCATATTGATCCCTAATAACACAAAATTAGTATGGTGGCCTAGAGGAGCCTCATACCAGACACGTGAGCTGGAGGCACAGAGGAAATACTGCATGCCACAGTGCCAAATTTCACTCTGATGGCATATGTCAGCTTGCACAACCATCCTAGAAGGAAGGAAAAGAATCATAAAATCCTTGGGATGATTCTGCCTGGAACTAGGAGATGGAACATGCATTAGATCAAGGCAGAGCTTGCATTTAAGCCTGTGCAGTGGTCACAGAAGGCAGCTCGATAGGAACTGAGTAAGGCTGAAGGAGCTGCTGAGCGATTCCAGGGTGAGGGACTGTATCTCACTGCCTCGTGAGGGGGCTTCACGCTCTGTGGGTGCCCTGGCTGCAGGTTTTTTCCCCATGTTTCACTGATTTGTCTTGTCTGTGCCCCAGTGATAGGCTCAGGAGTTCCAGAGAACGGGGAGTGGAGCCCTGCGTGCAGCTCCTCTTTCGGTGGCTGGGAAGCCCACACTCGTGGTATCGGCTCCAAACTGCTCGTCCGGATGGGATACGAGTTTGGAAAAGGTAAAGGGAAGAGGTGACCCTGGTGCTATGGGGGCCTCACTGCCTGGGCACCTCAACCTCACGATGGATCCTAAAGCTAGTGAAGAAAAATGAGGTTTTTTGGGTGAAGAGAAAGCTTTTCTTTGCTCAAGGGCTCAAGCAATGTGGCGACTCACACCTGTGCAGAGGTGTTAGAGGGACAGAAGGAAGAGCTGTTCAATCCAGGTACAGGCATAGGTGTGCACCAGCCCCTGTATGGTAATAGCAAAGAGTGGAGGCATGTGGAACCCTGGTCAAGTTCATGATTAAAGCCGTGAGAACTGCTGCATGAGATGTTCAAAGGCTTTAGGTGGAAGGGAGCTGATCTACAAAACTTCTGATGTCTGTGTTGCAGCATCTCCTGGCTGGAGACGCAGACTTCAAAGCCTGCTCAACTAGCTTCTCACTGCACAAATTGTGTTGAGCCTTGGGGGCTCTAGGAGGGCAGTCTGCTGCTTGCATTTGTCTCCGTTCTCCCAGAGGAACCAAACCAGTTTTAAGAAGAACCTGGCTTGAGAAGCTGAGGATCATAGAATCATAGAATGGTCTGAGTTGGAAGGGACCCCAAGGATCACAGAGCTCCAACCCCCCTGCCACAGGCAGGGCCATCAACCTCCAGGCCTGGAGCTACACAAGGTTGCCCAGGGCCCCATCCAACCTGGCCTTGAACACCCCCAGGGATGGGGCACCCACCCCCTCTCTGGGCAGCCTGTTCCAGCCCCTCACCACTCTTTCTGTAAAAAACTTCCCCCTAATATCTAATCTAAACCTTCCTTCCTTTAGTTTTAATCCATTCCCCCTTGTCCTGTCATTGTCTATCCTTTTAAAAAGTTGAATCCCCTCCTGCTTATAAGCTCCCTTCAGGGACCGGGAGGCTGCAATGAGGTCCCCCCACAGCCTTCTCTTCTCCAGGCTGACCCAGCCCAGCTCCCTCAGCCTCTCTTCATAGGGAAGCTGCTCCAGCCCTCTGATCATCTCCGTGGCTCCTCTGAACCCTCTCCAACAGTTCCACATCCTTCTTGTATTGGGGGCCCCAGATCTGGACACAGGACTCCAGATGGGGCCTCACAAGGGCAGAGTAGAGAGGGACAATCCCCTCCCTGTCCCTGCTGCCACCCCTAGGCTGAACCTAGTTTCAGAGAAACCAGCCTGATGGATAGCCTGGGGCCTTTTATCACATACTGCTGCTGTAGAGGCTTCTGTCGTAGCATCCACATCCACTGTGCCGTGGCCTTTGCTGCTTCTCCCCTTGGCTTGGATGTAGTTACAGCTTTTTGCTCCTCAGAAGCCTGTTTGCTTGTCCTGAGCTTGTGACAGTGTGAACATGGGGTGGGAGGTGGCTGGAAAGGGCATGTCCTCGCTCGCAGTAATCGCTGGGTGTCTCTCCTCAGGCTTGGGGAAGAACTGTGATGGGCGAGTGGAGCCGGTGCAGGCAGTGGTGCTTCCTCGAGGGAAATCCCTTGACCAGTGTGCTGAAGTGCTTCAGAAGAAGAAACAGGGGAAGCTGGGCCCAGACATGTCGAGGAAAGGCCAAGCAAAGGGGAGCGGCCCTGGCCGGTCCAGCCGTAAGCCTTCCCGCAACGTCTTTGACTTCTTGAATGAGAAACTGCGAGGGAAGAGCACTGGGGAGAAGGCTGGAGGGGTGGCACTGCCAGAGAGGAGCAGCAAAGAGATCTACCACGCTAGCAAGAGCACCAGGAAGGCCCTGAGCGTCCGTCTCTTCCAGACGATGGAGAAGATTGACCAAACGCAGAAGGATATCAGAGGAATCCAGCAGGCCCTGGCACGCAACGTTGGACGGTAAGAAGACATTTGCTTTGGGACTGCAGGGTCACCTGGGGTTTTGGGGAGTTTCTGGGAAAGGGTGGGCTTGGAATGAGGTGTGGGAGGATCAAGTGAAGTGTCGGTGGATGAGACTGAAGGGGAAGCGGAGAAGAGTGACTTCAGCATGTGCTTCAGACCAGCTTGGGCAGTGGCAGGTGTGTCTGGGGTCCTTTGGTTGGGATTCAGGCTGTGGCAAAGGGAGGAATAAACCTCTGTGAGGAAAGGTGCTGGAATCCTTTCCTCATGTCCATCTCTGCAGCTTCGCTGTTGAGCCCCACAGGAGGGACAGTTCCTGGCCCAGACTGTGCTGAGCATCAGGTTCTTCGTGGCTTTCAGCAGGTCACTTGTGCTAATCCCACAGGAAAGGGCAAACCCTCCTGGGGTGATGGCAGGCCTTTGATCTTCTCCTGCAGGATGACATTGCCATCATGCTTTTTGCTTTCAGGCACAGCGTTGCTACAGCTCAGCTGGAGGAGAAGCTGGCAAACGCTCACAAACAGCTGGGGCAGCTGCAGGCCCAGGAAGCCAGTCTGCAGAGGGAGCAGAAGAAAGCAGACACACATAAGAAGATGACTGAGTTCTAGTCTCTGAGGAAGGTGTTTGACTCCAGTCATTGTCCTTCCTGGCCAGCTCTCAGAGCCTGGGGGAGCCATCCTGCTTCTCTGGGCTTCAGGCTGCCCAGGCCAAAAAAACCAAGCTGCAAAGCAGCAGATTCTCAAACTAGATGCTCCTGAGGTGTGCTGGGAGGGGGCAAAGCACACTCCCCCTCGGCCCTGCGAGCGCTCCCTACGCCTGAGCCTCGCCTGAGGACCAGCTCCAAGAAACACGATGCTCTGCTCTCTTGCACACTTCTTCCCTCTGCTGTCACCGAGGCTGCACCTCCATCAGGAGCCTGCAGGGACTGGGTGATATCACTGCTGGCTCTGCACCCGCTGAGGAGGGGCTTGGGAAGCCCCACATCCTGCTGTGGCTTGTGTGTGCAGCCAACTGCCGAGCACAAGTGGCAGCAGAGTCCTGAGCACATCCCGGCAGAGCAGAGGAGGCATGGGCTGGGTGAAAACAGCAAAGGGGAATGGTGTCAGCTGCTCTCTACCTGCTGGGTTTTGCCATGGGATTTATCTGAGAACTCAGGGGTTTTTGGGAGCAGTTCCTTGTAGCCCTGGTGTAATGAGTAGACAGAAACCTTGGCAGTTTGGAGGGGGGTAGGGGTGGCCTCAAGCATCAGATTTCATCACTTTGTAAGAGCATCCCTGAGACATGCTATAGCCCAACTCACTGACTTGGTGTGGAAAGCTCTGTGGCTCCACAAGTAGATTGCCAAAGCTGGGGGAGTAAGACAGGGGAGTAGCAGATGCTCAAACCTCTGAGCTAGGCAACTCCACAGGCAACCCTGAGACTTTTGCCATCATTACTCGAGGTTTTTCTGTCCTAGGTGGCTTGGTGAACACAGGTCCTTTTATTACAGAACCTCAGGAGCCAGATCCAGGTCAGACTGGACCCTGGATGAGCACAAGGATCA
Source organism: Porphyrio hochstetteri (assembly GCA_020800305.1). NCBI lineage: Eukaryota > Metazoa > Chordata > Aves > Gruiformes > Rallidae > Porphyrio > Porphyrio hochstetteri. Next base: position 15,958,642 of record CM036921.1, on the reverse strand, counting down.
GGAGGTCAGTACGTGCCTGGCTTGCAGCCCTGGCTGTGGGAGAGCTTCAGGGCCAAGCTCCTCCATCCCTGCAGCGTGGAGTCTTTGTGCAGGAAGGATGGCTGCTCCCCTGGGTTATATTCTGCATTGGTGGCAGCCAGTCCTAGCCCCAGGGGAGATGGTGGTTTCATCAGACTGTGTTTCTGGTGGGACTTGTGCATTGTAATTCCTCTTTAAAAAAACTTTTCAACTTCATGCCAGTATCTGAAGGACTCATTCCTGTTCTTAATTTAAGAAATCGATTTCCTTTTATTCTGGGAGTCATTTTTCTACAGAAAACTTTTGCTCCTGTAGAACCACTTGGGGTTTTTTTTTTTTTTTTAATCTGTTCCTAAGAAAAACTTGCAAAGCTGTCAGCCTGGGTAGGGCTGCACCTACCCACAGGGTCTGGCTGCCAAACTAACCCCAGAATCTAAAGCTGAAGCAGATATGATCAGTTGTTCAAGTCGTGTGGGATTCAGTGCTGCTGCAGACACACCTCACCAGCAAAAGCAAACAAGGTGAATGACTTCAGGAAGCCTGGTGGGGTGACTTTCTCCTTGTGGAAAGCACTTGGATGCTGTTGGGATGAGCATCGTGTGGATGTGGAAGGGGGTGAGGGCTCCCCTGAGCACTTCAGCATCAGTCGGTTTCTAACTGAGTTGGCTGGACTCTCTTCATTGTTCTGAACTCCACACACTGGGCTTAACAATGGCCACTCAGTGCCCTTCCCTCACAAACAACTGTCTGTTTCTCACACTCAAGTGTTGAGTGGCAACAAGATGTCGCCAGCTTAGCATGGGTGCTCACCCAAGAGGCCCATGAGCTGAGCTGAGCTGGGCACAGAGATTTCCTGGACTTTATTCTGTGGTCTGTCACTATGTAACATCAGCACCTCTTCAAGAACTGGGTGGGTTCCCCCTGGCTCTCAGCTGAGTGGTATTTTGGACCCATCCTTGGGCTTTCCACAGCTCTACTTGCCAGGCTCCGAGCTGAATAGCTGCTGCCTCCCACCCAAGTTCGCGTCCCTGGTGAATAAAGTTGGGTTTTATTTTGTTTTCCTCTCTCCTGGTGAGGCGTTGTTCATTTGCAAGGTAATGATGAGCTGCCCCATCCCATCCTTCCTTTCTATTCCCCTGCGGACAGACAGCTGGCGCTAAAACCAGCTCGGTGGGAAGGGGAGCGCGGCAGAGGGTGCTCTTGTGTGCCTGCACAGCCCGGCTGCAGCCCTGCTCACCGCCAAGGCGGGGGGAACGCAGCCTGCCATTGGGTGAAGCAGCCACTGCTGCGGGTCAGGAAGCGAGCTGTGGTGTGCTGCATGGTAGCTGCTCCGAGCTCTCTGCTCTAGAAGGAGCTAAAGAGTAGTGGGAGAGCTCAGATCAAGACGTTGAAGATGTTCTGGAACCTCTAACTGGGACTAAGCCTGTGGTGTGGCTGTAGAAGAAACTAAATTCCCCAGGTTGGTTGGCAAAGAAGAGGAAGATGATGGGATTCCTGCTCCTCACGCTCACCAGCTTTTGAGTTTCTGCACAGTAAGTGGTGGGTGCTTTCTTGCCTGGCAAACCTGGGTGGCTGCAGCTAAACCAGGGCTTGGAAATCACTTTAAACCCCCCTGATCTATCTAGAACTTGCAGCGTTGCTGGGGATGCAGCTAGCTAGGCTGGCCAGGCAGGATTCCTGTGCTGCAGTGGGGAAGCATCAGCTGTGGTGAACTTCCAGTTGGCTGCAGAAAGGGCTCTGAGCTTTGTGCCCCTTAATGCTTTGTGCTCTGTGAGCATCTGGGCTTGAACAGAAGGTGTTTGAAATGAGCTGTGCTGTTGGGGTCCTGTGGCTTGGATGGAGGGGCTGAGTGAGAAGCGATGGCTTTGGTGGGGAATGGATTCTCAGTTCAGAGCTGTGGGGCGTTGCTTTTCTCAGCAGAAAAGTTTCCTGTTGTCTTGTGGGGAGTGGTCCTGGGGAACTGCTGAGCTCCTGCCTGCAGCGAGGAGGCCTGAGAGAGAGTGTGGTCATTGAAGTGCTGTCCTCTAAACCCAAAGTTATGTAAAGCTCCTGAATTTGTGGCAAGCAAACCACTGTGGTAGGCAAGTGATTCTCTAGCAAACACCTTCATATGCCCATCTGGTGTCCTGTAACTGCAGCACTGGGGTCTCCACTGGTGCCCTGCTGCAGCTCTGCTGTGGAAGATCTCTCCAGCAGGTTCTGGACTTCTGCTCCTAAGCAGAAGTGCCTTTCCCTGCCCAGGTCTGGGCATTCCCAGCAAGCACAGGAGGGCAGGAGGAAAGAGAAGCACTGAGATGATGTCAGCCTGAAGCCGCACGGTGCGAGCAGGAGGCTCGATGTTCTCACCAACATGAGCAGCGCTGAGGAACGTGCATCTGAGTCTGTGACATTTAGCTCTGGCTTTCAGAAAGATACTTGGTCCTTTCTCACTGAAACCTCCCCAGAGGAGCTCGACCATGAAATCTCCATCCTGCTTCTCTGTGCCTCAGGCTGCCCAGGCTAAAAACTGAGCTGAAAAGCAGCAGTTTCTAAAACTAGATGCTCCTGAGGTGTGCTGGGAGGGGGGAAAGCACACTCCCCCTCAGCCCTGAGAGCATTCCCCATGCCTGAGCCTCGCCTGAGGACCAGCTCCCTCCTGGTACAGAAACACGAGTGGAGTGGGTGAGACCTCGTGCCAGCTCCATGTTTGAAACACCCTTTAACACTGCATCCCACAGCCGAGGGCAGACTCAGGGGTGTTGATTACCTATTATGGGGCTTTCACTTTTCATAAATGAAAAAGGGGAAAGAAAAAAAACCAGACCTACTTCTGCTTCTTGGGGCTTTTTCTCAGTACAAATCCCCAGGGTACCTGAGCTGTGCGTGCCCCAGCCCCGTTCGCCGTCGCTGATGGCAATCAGCTTGTAAAGTTTGTCCTGGGTTCTTGCAAACGCTCTTTCAGTAGCTTCATGTGCACTTTCTTCTCGTTGCCTTGTGCTGAACGCTCTGTGGTTTTATCTGGGTAGATCAAGCCGGGGCCAGGCAGAAATCATCTTGGTTTTGCAGCGATGTCAAACTTGTCTTCGTGAAGCCCGGCTGAGGAGCTCGTGTCTTCTGTAGGAGTCACAAAAAAAACCCTCCCACGGCCTGGAGGAACAAACAGACCAACTGCCTTTATGGTGCCTGTGCTCAGGTAGCACGAAAGGGAGTTACTGGCTCCTTGGTGGGCCGTGGGCGTGCGTCGCACGTACACCCTGGCTGCCACTGCGCTCGTCTTCAAAGCCATCTTGGCTTGAGGAGCCGGCGCCTTACGAAATGCCGTCTGCTGAGCCTCCTGCCCCAGAGAATAGCCCCAGGAGGGGGAGATCAATAACTTTATTGGCAGGAAATTCAGGTGTAGGTTCCAGAAGGTCTGTTTGAGACTTTGCCTTGCAAACAGCTCGGTCCTGCTCGAGCAGCTTTGGTCAGGCACTGAGTTTTTTTTCCCCTTGGATTTGTAATTCTGGGAGAACCAATGTGTTGTCCCACAAGTGGCTTCTCCCAGAGCCTGGAAGAGCACACACTGTGTGTTTCTGTAGGCTGCAAATCCAGGAGCAACCACCAGCCTGCACAAGCAAAAGTAGGTCAGGAGAATTTCTTTACATTCATTTCAACTCAGGAAGCAGCCCCCTCCATCCTTCAAACTTAAAAACTCGGGGATGGAAAAATCCACAGGCTGTGGGATAAGCTGCCCCAGCTGTGCCTGCCTCAGGGGGCTGAAAGCTCCCACATCCCTTCCAATGTAAGGCCAGCTCGCTGCCATCATGGCTCATTACGACTTCATCTGCTGAACCCCAGAGCCTGCTCAGCTCTGCCCTGGTGGCAGCTGCTTCTGCTGCCTGTGATCCTGTCGCTCTGATGGGCTAAACAAGTTCAGTGAGGACCCAGGCGACTGCCTGTGTTGCAGGTAATGTGCCTAATTAACGTCTGCTCAGACAGAAGAGCGGGGTTGCCTAATTAAAACATCGTTGGAGAGGGAACAGCCTTCCCTTCCCTTCCCAGCTCTGATCTGAGCCAGTCTAGCCAGCCCGGTTAGTCCCCAAAACCTCTCTGTCTCACTTTCCACCATGAAATAATTGCTCTCCAGGGGTTAAGGCTTCAGTCAGGGAAGTTTCCAGCGGTGTGGGAAGTTGGCAGATAAAAGGTGCTACAAGTGGGCAGAGACCTGCTGGTGGTTGGGGTAAAGATGGACCAGAGGTGCTGCTGTGCGTCACGGGGCGCAGGGGAGAGGGGAGCGAATTCGGGCCCTGGGTGGGCACAGACCTCCCCGCTCGCCCTTGGGCTGTAGCACCCGGGATTCGCACAAGGTGGGGTGGCTTCATGCCAGAGCTCCTCTGATCTTTCTCCGGATTAAGATATGTAGGAGGGTGAGTAAGAGGCGTGTGGCGTGCCCAGGGGCTCCCTGTCCCTGGTCGTGCAGGTGGGAGCTGTCCTGCCCGGCTGGCCCTGCCCGGGGCCTCTGCCGCTGCCCCGTCTGCATCAGTTACTGAGCTGAGCTGTGCTCTGGAGCTGGGAGCCTGTCTGCCATCAGACCAGGCGTTTCCTGGGTGCTGGCACACACACATCTCTAGGAGCAGAGCAGCCTTTTTGGGGTGCACCGTGGGGTGTGCACAGAGCCGGGAGCAGCAGCTGCCGTCTCGACATCAGCACAGGTGAAGCGGTGTCGGTTTTGCTTCGGGCTTTGTGCCGTGCTGGTGGCTGAATGGGAATGGGGGTGATGAAATGGGGTGTCCCTCAGACCCCCCTGGGAAAGGTGTGGGATCCTGATGGGCTGGGGAGCGTCTGCTTTCTGTGTGGGGCTCCCCAGCACCTTCACCCCTCTGTGTCGCTCGCTCTGGCCTTGCCACTGCTGCAGGTCGCAGGGGAGGAACGTTCCAGCCCCCCAAGGCTGGTGCTGGGTTGTCACCCTGCAGCTCCTGGCCCACGTGTGGATCGAGTTGGGATGCTGCAGGGAATAACTCGGGTTCCTGTGAGGGCAGAAGCTTTGCAGTGAGGTCTGCAGAGCTGGGGCTCAGACCCCAGGAGCTCTCCATGCAAACGGGGGGTATGGGGATGCCAGCAGCACCATCACTCCCACCCGGGATGGTCTATCTGCCAGCTCCACGGGTCTCATGGCATGGCTGAATGGGGATGAATCCCAGGGGGCTCAGAGGGGGAAGAGGGTGAGACCCACTGCAGAAGGGGGTTGTCCTGGGGTGCAAGGAGGGAGAGGAGGGAGAAGCAGCTGAAGCTCACCCCATTTCCCGGAAGCTGAGTCATGTGTTTGCCATGTCCCATCTGGGTCACCCCACGACCTACACTGGGGAGTGGTGCCATCCTTGTCCTGCAGCCCGCGGCAGTGTCCCGTTGTCCCCAGAAAGTGCCACACTGGCATTTTCAGGATGTCTCCAGAGGGTTTTCAGCACCCCTGGGCATCGCCTCTTAACATCTTCACGGCAGCTTGGGAGCCTGAATCCTGCTGGGTTTGTTGGTTGCTTTTTTTTTTCCAGAAGGAGCCAAAATCTGAAGTTTTTTTGGGGGGTGGCAGAGCACCAGCTTTGGGGTGTCTGCACTGGGCTGGGCAGGGCAGTGGAGGCAGCTTGGTGACCCCAGGGAGGGCAGCGTAAGGCCAGAAAATGGGACCCTGGGTCCACATCCACTTCCAGACCCCCTGCCCGGGGAGGGGGGGGCTGCACTGCAGGAGCCCCAGTGAGCCCTGGGGGCTGCAGAGCCCATTGCTTGTCACGCTGAGCCCAGCAGCACCCGGCTCCACCTCGACTCCTGTTTTCTCTCCCCAGAGCTCAGCCCCGCAGAGGTGTTGGAGGCGGCTCCCCCATGGCTGCAGCCGGCAGTGAGGGGCTGGCGCGGACCCCGCTGCTGCCGGCCGGCACTGCCCTGGCCCTGCTCGGCATCCTGGTCTACCTGGGCACCCTGTGTGCTGCCTGCAGACGGTAGGCACTGCCAGCAGCCCCTCTGCTCTCCCCCATGGGGATGGGGATGGGGGCCCTGCAGTGGCTGCACGTGGAGACCCTGCGTGTTCCCATCCTGAGCCAGGACCACTGGGGTCTGTGGCTCTGCTCACTCTGAACCCCCACCCACAGCCCCAGTGCAGCCACCTCTGGCCTGATCCTGCACCCCGGTGCCTCGCTGCGCCCCAACGCACCCCTATGTGCCCAAAAGAGGTGGTGCCCCATGGGATGGGCAGGGTGGGTGATGCTGGGGATGCCTGGCATGGCTTGGGAGCACGCAGGATGCAATTGGACCCCCAGCCAGCACAGACCCCGCTGCAGGGCTGGCAAAGGAGCAGGGTTGTGGGTTTGGGGGTGCTGCTGCTCCAGCGAGGGTGATGCCCATTGTGGTCAGGTTGGGGGCTTGGGACCACCCACTCTTTGCCCTCGGCTTGGCCACCTGCCTCAGGCTCATCCCACTTCTCCACACAGCAAGGGCAGGAAGAAGAAGGTCCCTCCGGATGGGGTGAAGCTGGTGGATGAGGTAAGCGCATACTGGGGGGGTGCTGGATGAGCTGTGGGCAACCCCAGCTCCCAGCCACGAGCCTGACGTGCGTCCCCTGTCGCAGTCCCTGCTCAGGCAGACGCAGCTGCGGTCGTTCAGCAAGTCCGACACGAAGCTGCACGAGCTGTACCGGGTGAAGACCAGGGGAGACAGTGAGTGGCAGCTGAGCTGGGGGAGCTGATGGGGACCCCCAGTCCCCACACTGCCTGGCCAGCACGGTGCAGCAGGCACGTGCCGTGGTGCCAGCGCAGGGTTGGTGCTGGCTGCATCCCCAGCATCATCCCTCCTCTCCCCACAGCTCTGCGGCCGGCCAGCCTGGATTTCCCCTGCACCGTGGCCAACGCCTCCGGTGCCAACTCCCTGCACAGCTCCGGAGTCAGCATCCTCCTGCACCGTGAGCTGCCCCAGATCCCCGTCCCTGAGCTCCCAGCTGCCTCCCCAGGCCCCGACCAGACCTACTCCAACCTGCTCTTCACCCCGCTGCGGAAACCAGTGCCAGACACTGTCTATGAGAGCCTGGCAGTGGGAGGGGAGGATGCCCCAGTGTCCCCCGAACCCACCGTCACCCAGGTGTGTCCCCCGTGTGCCGGGCACAGGGCGGCTGATTACGCCTGTGTGCGCAAGGTGAAGAAGATGGTGCCTGTGGAGGTGCAGGATGGGGCTGTGGCAGGGCCACCCACAGCCCCGCAGTGCTGGGACGGTGCCAGTGATGCCCCTCAGGTGAAGGTATGGCTCTGGGGGGGTGGGGAGGGGGCCCGGTGCAGCACTCAGTGGATGTGGCACAGAGAGAGCTGGGTGACACCCTGACTCCCCGTAATGCCCGTGGTGGAGCAGGCTGTAAAACAGGCTGTAAAACAGGCTGCTGCCTATTTTCTAGTGGAGTTTTGGGGGGAACAGTATGGAGCTGAGCCCCCGAGGGTGGGTGATGCTCCCTGTGTCCTGCAAAAGGCTCCCTGGGTCCTGCAAAAGGCTCCCTGGGTTGTGCAAAAAGTGGGATCCTCAGTGGTTAATCCACTGCAAGGATCCTCCGGGGGGGCTGTGGGAAGCCGGGATGGGGAGGTTGGGGGGGGCACAGGTGTGGGGCTACCCTGCCATGAGCAGGGATTGCCCCCAAACCCCCACCTTCCTTCTGCAGCTGGAAGAGATGTACTCCACGGTGTGCAAAGCCAAGAAGAAAAGCCAGGTCCCCACGTCATCCCCGAGGGCCACAAGGGAGTCAGGTGCTGGGTGGCCGCCCCCCCCACCGTGAGGAGAGTGCCCCAGCTGGGGACTGGGCTTCAGCAGCCCAAGGTCCCCCTGACCCCTGTTACGAGTCCATCAATGACAGAGCCTGGACTGCTCAGGGCCGTGGTCCTGACCCAGACTACGAGGCTGTGGACACTAACTGGAAGAAGGTGGCCAAACGGGCCAAGCCAGGGAAGCCCTGTGCCCCTGAGAACCTGTACGAGAGCGTCGGGGACATTTGGGCGGGGGAGTCCCGGCGAGCCTCTGCCAGGACGGCAGCCAACGGGCTGGAGGTGTACATCACCAACCTATAGCATCCCGACAGGAGAGGGGTCCTGCCGTGGGGTGGTCACACCCAGGCTGGGTGCCGTCAGGGCAGGGGTTTCCCCAGGACCAACTTTCCAGGGGGTTGAACCCCCCCAGGGATGGGCACGCACCCGTTTGGTGCCCAGCAGGGTGGCTGTGTCCCCACAAGTGCTTTCTGTATATATTTCATGTAACTTTTCTTTAAGCTGCCTTGTCCCAGCCCAGTCTCCATGGGCAGGTTGGCACCAGCCTACCCTGGGGCATCATCCTGCCATCAGGAGGAGGGACAAGTCTGCAGGGCCATGGCTGGCCTAAGCTGGGTCCTGGGTGCCACGTGGGAGCCCAGTGGGACGGGGCTGGTGCTGCCACCGTGATGGGGATGAGGTTGGGACTGGGTGTGTTGTGGGGTGGGTAGTGGTGGGGCTGTGATCTGCCCCGGGCTGCAGGATCTGGCCCCTCATTGCTGCGAGCGAGGGTCTCCTTCCTCCTCCCTCTGCCAGGGGTGGGGGGGAGCAGGGCCCTGTCCAGCACCTGGGAAACCCTGAGCAGCTTCGCTCCTGTCACTGAATGTCCCTGGTTTTGGGGGCTGGGGGCCAGCCCGGTGCCTCAGTGCCCGGCAGCGCAGGCTGCAGGCCCTGCTCCAGCGCGGCCGCCTGCCCCCCAACACCCTCCTTCCAGGCCCGTGCAGGGGAGCCCCTGTGAGCCCCCATCTCCCAGACACCATTAAAAGGCTGAGGGGGGTTTATCCTCGTCAGGAGAAACACTTTTAACTGGATCTCAAGCCCTGGTTCTGGCGGCTGCTGCTGGGAGAGCAGCTCCAGGCCCTGCGTAGCTGCGCGCGGGTGTAACCACCCACACGGATGGTTTTGCACCTCTGAGAGAGGGATGTGCAGCAAGCAGGAGCTGCCAAAATGGGGTGGCCCATCCCAGAGCAGGGACTGGTGGTGGCTGTGCCTTAAAAAAACCGCAGCACAGCAGCTCTGCGTGGGGTCAGGCTCGGAGCTGGGGAGCGTTTGCACGGTGCTGGCTGCCTGCTTGCTTCCGCGCCGCTCCCATGGGTGCTGCAGCCCCAACGGGTGTCAGAAACGCTCAGGAGAGCTGGATGTGTGCTCAGAGCCCTCAGAGCCCGGGGCTCAAACCTTCCTCCTCGCCTGCCCATGGCGAGTTGGGCATCCCTGTCCCAAGGGACTCTCGCTGCGCCCCGGGGAATGTGCCTGGGGTGGGTGCCACTCGGGTAGCAGCCCCAGTTCCACCGCAGCACGCCATGAGGCTCAGCTGCCTCGTGTGGGCCTGGCCAGAGGCTGCCCGACCTCGTGGCAGGGCGGCCTGGTGCTCGTTGGAGCTGGCTGGGCCGTGCAGCAGCCAAGGGGCCGTGCAGCAGGCAGGAAGCCACGCGCCTTCCTCCAGCAGCTTTGCCCCTACATCGAGCAGGCGAAGAGATGAAAAACGAAAACAAGGCGCTGAGCAAACCCCACTGCAGGCTGGAGACGTTACAGCTGGGAGGCAGCTCCGGCACTCGTGCCGCTTCGTCAGCCCCACGCTCGATGCCAAACCACAGCCGCTCAAGATAGAGGAGCCGGCCCCAGCAGCTGCTCCCATCCCCCTGCGAGATAAGGGCCCCGATAGAAAATGGTGTGGGGCGGCTGGTGCTGATGCTGCCACGCTCTTCCTGCTGCCAGCCGTGCTGCACTGGTGCACAGACTCCCCTCGTGCTGCTCATCCTTCCCCTGCTCCCTCTTCTCCATCATCCCATCCATCAGCTCTCACGGGCTGGCTCCTTCCTGCACCACCCAAATCCCTGGGTGCTGCATTTGGGCTGCACCAGCCCCTGTGCAGGAGCATCATGGCCTTGTGCGACAGGAGGTGCTTTGCTCCTGGGGGAGAGGGGTGCAGGGTTGGGATGGTGCCTGTGGGGTCAGGACCTGGGTACCACTGTGCTGCTGCCCCAGGGGAAAGCAGGCTGGGTACACCATGGGGCTGCCCCGGGGCTGGGAGATGCTTCTGCTCTCACTGAGCCAAAGAGTCTCCCAAACCTGCAGGAAAATGAGTGGAAATGGTCTCAAGTTGTGTCTGGGGAGGTTGAGGTTGGATATTGGTGAATATTTCCTCACTGACAGAGTGGTCAGGCACTGGGACAGGCTGCCCAGAGAGGTGGTGGAGTCACCATCCCTGGAGGGGTTCAAAAACCATGTCAGTGTCGCACCCCAGGACAAGGTTTAGTTGACAGGATGGTGTTGGACAGGCAGTTGGGCTTGATAATCTCAGTGGCCTTTTCCAGCTTTAAAGACTCTGTGGCTCTATGGAGCCCCCCGTGCTGGGCTGCCTGCTCCCCTGCAATCCCCCCCCTGCCTGGGGGGGCTCGTCAGGGACAGACTCACACTTAAACAGAAGAGTGACCACCCAGTCCTTGGGGCAATGCAAAACGTGCCTGGAAACCCAGCTGGGGGCTCAAAAACCAGATGGCCAATGAAGGATTCATCCCGAAACATCGCTTGGAGTCTTGTGGTCTGGCTGGGAAGGTCGGGGTCGGCATCAGAGCGAGGGGAGCAGGTAGGGCTGGGAGCCCCTCCGCATCCTTGGGGATGGCTGGGTGTGGGGGCCAGTGGGCTGCAGGGTCCCTGCTCCTTCCCCACCAGCTCAGAGACCACTCAGGGGGTGGGTCACGCTTTGAGGGGACAGTGCAATGAGGGGATGATGCTGTGAGGGACGGTGCTGTGAGGGGATGATGCTGTGAGGGGACGGTGCTGTGAGGGACGATGCTGTGAGGGATGATGCTGTGAGGGATGATGCTGTGAGGGGACGGTGCTGTGAGGGATGATGCTGTGAGGGACGATGCTGTGAGGGGACGGTGCTGTGAGGGATGATGCTGTGAGGGATGATGCTGTGAGGGGACGGTGCTGTGAGGGATGATGCTGTGAGGGGACGGTGCTGTGAGGGATGATGCTGTGAGGGACGGTGCTGTGAGGGACGGTGCTGTGAGGGATGATGCTGTGAGGGGACGGTGCTGTGAGGGGACGGTGCAGTGAGGGGACGGTGCTGTGAGGGACGGTGCTGTGAGGGGACGATGCTGTGAGGGATGATGCTGTGAGGGATGATGCTGTGAGGGACGGTGCTGTGAGGGATGATGCTGTGAGGGGCGATGCTGTGAGGGGCGATGCTGTGAGGGACGGTGCTGTGAGGGATGATGCTGTGAGGGGCGATGCTGTGAGGGACGGTGCTGTGAGGGGATGATGCTGTGAGGGGATGGTGCCGTGAAGGACGGTGCTGTGAGAGATGATGCTGCGAGGGACGATGCCGTGAGGGACGGTGCTGTGAGGGACGGTGCTGTGAAGGACGGTGCTGTGAGGGACGGTGCTGTGAGGGACGATGCTGTGAGGGACGATGCTGTGAGGGACGGTGCCTCACGGAGCCGTTCCCACGAGAGGGAGCGAGCCGGGGCCGATCGCGCTGCCCGGTGCTGCACTCTGCAGGGTGTCTCCCGGCGCTGCACGATGGGCTGCCTGCTGCATGGCGCTGCATGGCGCTGCATGGCGCTGCACGGTGCCACCCGCTGCACCGCACACCGACAGGATCCCCGCTCCCTACAGCTCCGCACCCAAACCAGCTCCACACCCCCACAGCCCCGCACGCCGCCTGGCTCCGCATCCCAACCCGTCCCGTATGCCAGGCAGCCTCGCAGCCCGTATGGCCCGGTGCCCCCCATCGCTCCGTACCCCGCTGGGCAGCTCCGGAGAGGCAGGCAGCCCGGGCAAGGCCCTGGATCTACCCTGCAACCATCTGGGAGATGGGCAACACAGCCCCCAGCCCCGGCTGGGTACCGCAGGGGCATCTCCCAGGGATGCCAGCGCCGGGGCAGCACCCTGCAAAGCCACCCAGCCTGGGAAGGGGTCGGGTTGGGGGCACCTTGTGCAACGGGCAGGGGACGATGCTGCTCCGGGGAGTTGCACAACCCCGGAGCTGCTGGAGCCGCCAGCCGGTGTTAACCATTAAACAGAGCGGGGGGCGGCCGGTGGAGCCACCCCCCGGCCCCACTGCCGAGGAGCCCGGCGGGCTGTCATACCTCGGGGGGGAGAGGTGCTGCGGGCAGTCAGTGGTGCAGGGCTCGGCCATTCACTGCTCCGGGGCTGCGGGGCCGGAGCCCAGCCGGGCCGGAATGGGGACGAAGGCTGCTGCAGCCATGCTCCTCCTCCCGTGCTCCCCGCTGCTGCCAGGGATGCTCCTGGTTTGGGGCCCTCTGGGTGCCCCTATTCCCAGGGGACACTGCCCCTCGCCCAGCTGCCCCCCCCCCCCTTTCTGCAGGTCCCCGTGGGTGGCTGTGCCAGGGTGACACCCATCTGCTGGCCCAGCGAGTGGGGGCTTCCCCAGCTCGCTGCTTTATTCAGCACCCGGGAGGGGGGCTGTGACCAGCCATCCCCAGGGACAAGGGGTGGCCGAGCGCCCCGGGATTCCTGCCCAGGACATCGCCTCCTGGGAAGGGGATCCCTGGGATGCACCCCAATGGCTCCGAGCTGCGGGAATCACCCCTGGGAGCCAGCCGGGGGCTGCCGGGGCACAGCTGGGGTGGGACGGGGAGGCGGGGGCGCCGGGGCGGCCGCACGGACTCTGGCCCGGCCTTCGGGCTGGTAAATCGAAGAGCAGGAGCCTGGGGGGGCCCACCCCAGCACCCAGCGCCCCGCAGGTTTTGGGGCAGGGGAGGAGCAGAGTGTGGCTGGGCACCCCAGTACCCCATGCACCCCATTCACCCCACGCACCCCGGGCACCCCAGTGCACCCCTTGCACCCCAGCACCCCATGCACCCCATGCACCCCATGCACCCCAGTACCCCACGCACCCCGGGCACCCCAGTGCACCCCTTGCACCCCAGCACCCCATGCACCCCATGCACCACATGCACCCCATGCACCCTATGCAACTTGGGCACTCTATGCACCCCATGCACCCCTTGCACCCCAGCACCCCATGCACCCCATGCACCACATGCACCCCATGCACCCCATGCACCCCATGCACCCTACACAACTTGAGTGCTTCTATGCACCCCATGCACCCCTTGCACCCCAGCACTCATGCACCCCAGCACCCCATGCACCCCAGCACCCCAGCATCCCATGCACCCCAGCACCCTAGCACTTCATGCACCCCGGGCACCCCAGGACCCCATGCACCCCAGCACCCCATGCACCCCAGCACCCAGCCCATTCCGGGTGGCTTTTGGCAGCGTTCCCCCCTGACAGGCAGGACAGACCCGACCCATGTGGTGCTGGGGACCCCGTTCCTGCTGGGACCCCCTCTCCCACCCCAAAACTCCAGGCGCTGCTGCCCCAGTAGAAAGGTGCTTTAACTTTTGGGGGAGCCCTGCAGCCTTATGGGGACCCCCAACTTCCAGCAAGTCTACAACGTCAGGGGGGGCTTTGGGGAGACCCCTATTGCTTTTGGGGCATATAACACCCCGCACGTTCGGGGGGGGCCCTGCAATGACGAGGTGAGAACTTTTGGGGACACCCCGCAACTTGCGGGGAGCCCCCCCGGCTCTGGGGGCGGGGGGGGGGGGGGGGGGCGGAGCGGCTGTGCCGGGCCGCCCGGGCCTGGCGGGGACCCAGCTGGGAGGTGTGGGGGGCGGTGGATGAATGGGGGGGTCGGGGTGTGGGGGGGTTGAGGGTGTGTGTGGGAGGGGTCGGGAGTGTGGGGGGGGTCGGGGTTGTGTGTGGGGGGAGTCGGGGGTGTGTGGGGGGGTCGGGGGTGTGTGTGGGGGTCGGGGGGTGTGTGGGGGGGGTCGGGGGTGTGTGGGGGGGTCGGGGGTGTGTGGGGGGGGTTGGGGGTGTGGGGAGGGTTTGGGGGTGTGGGGGGGTGGGGGATGTGTGTGGGGGGTGTGTGGGGGGGTGTGGGGGGGTCGGGGCTGTGGGGGGGTCGGGGCTGTGGGGAGGGTTTGGGGGTGTGGGGGGTTTTGGGGTGTGTGTGGGGGTTAGGGGTGGGGGGGGTTGGGGGTGTGGAGGGGGTGTGGGGGGTGTGGGGGTCGGGGCTGTGGGGGGGTTGGGGGTGATGGGGCTGTGGGGGGATCGGGGGGTGTGTGGGGGGGGTCGGGGGTGTGGGGAGGGTTTGGGGGTGTGGGGGGGTGGGAGGGGTGTGTGTGGGTGTGGGGGGTTTTGGGGTGTGTGTGGGGGTTGGGGGGGGGGGTTGGGGGTGTGGAGGGGGGTGTGGGGGGTGTGGGGGTCGGGGCTGTGGGGGGGTTGGGGGTGATGGGGCTGTGGGGGGATCGGGGGGTGTGTGGGATTTGGGGTGTGTGGGGGTTCGGGCCTGTTGGGGGGTTGGGGGTATGTGTGGGTGTGTGTGGGGGTCGGGGCTGTGGGGGGGTTTGTGGGTGTGTGGGGGAGTCGGGGGTGTGGGGGATGACGGGGCTGTGGGGGGGTCGGGGGTGATGGGGTGGGATTGGGGCTGTGGGGGTGTCGGGGCTGTGGGGGGGTTTGTGGGTGTGTGGGTCGGGGGTGATGGGGTGGGATTTGGGCTGTGTGGGGGTCGGGGCTGTGGGGGGGTCGGGGCTGTGGGGGTGTCGGGTGGGATTTGGGCTGTGGGGGGGTCAGGGGTGTGGGGGGATTAGGGGTGTGTGGGGGGGTCAGGGGTGTGTGTGGGTGTGTGTGGGGGTCGGGGCTGTGGGGGTGCCGGGGCTGTGGGGGGGTCAGGGGTGTGGGGGGATTAGGGGTGTGGGGGGATTAGGGGTGTGTGGGGGGGTCAGGGGTGTGTGTGGGTGTGTGTGGGGGTCGGGGCTGTGGGGGTGCCGGGGCTGTGGGGGGGTCAGGGGTGTGGGGGGGTCAGGGGTGTGGGGGGTGTGTGGGTGTGTGGGGGGTTAGGGGTGTGTGGGGGTCAGGGCTGTGTGGGGGTCGGGGCTGTGTGGGGTTCGGGCTGTGGGGGGGTCAGGGGTGTGGGGGGTGCCGGGGCTGTGGGGGGTGTGTGGGTGTTGCCCCCCCCTCCCGGCAGCGCGCGGGCGGCGCGAGGGCGGGGCGCGCGAAGATGGCCGCTGCCGGCGGGGGCGTGTCGCGCGCGGGGGGGGGGGGGGTGGGGGGGGTGGGCGTGTCGCGGCGCGCGAAGTGGCAGCGCGGCGAAGCCAATAGGAAGCGGCGGCCGCGGCGGCCTCGTTCCAACCCGGCCGAACCGACCAATGGCGAAGGGCGCGGGGGGCGTGGCCTGGCCGGCGCCGACACCGGGCCGCGCGCGGCGGAGCGCGCTCCCCCGCCGGGCCCGGCCGCGGCCGCCGCCGCCGCCGCCGCTTCCCGCATGGAGCCGCCGCGCCCGCCCGCGGCGCTGCTGGCCGCCGCCCGCCGCCGGCGCCGCGATCCTCCGCCGCCTCCTCCTCCGGAGCCCGGCGGCGGCGCCGCCCCGAAGGTACCGGGGGCGGCGGCGGCGGCCGGGGGGGAGCCGGGAGAGGGGAGGGAGGGGAGGGGGGGGCGGTGACAGCTGACAGCGGCCCGCCCGAAACTTTCCCCGCCGCTAAAATGGCGCCTCTCGGGGCCAAACTTCGGGGCGGGGGGGGGGGAGGGACACGGACACACCCCCCGCCGCCGGTGGGTCCCGCCGGGGCTGTCGCTCCCCGGCCGCGGAGCCGCCCCCGCTGAACCCCCGGGGGAGGGGGAACGCGGGCGGATCCCGGAGGCGGAGGATCCAGCTTGGGATCTGCCCGGCGAGGGATCCGTCCATCGCGGCGGTGCTGCGGGGCCCGGGCTGGGGGGAGCCTGGCTGGGTCCCCGGTGCAGCCCCGCCGAGGGGAGGGGGCCCGGGGGTGTCCGGCTGGATCCCGGGGCGGGGAGCCACTGGCCGGGCTCTTCCCGCGGTCCCAGCTCGGCCATGGCCTGGGGGCTGCTCTCCTCCCGGGTGATCCCCGCTGGATCCAGCCCCGCGGGATCTCCCTGAAGAAGGATCCGCTGTCTCGGGGCAGCGCTGGGGGGATCCCCGCTGGATCCCGGCTCTGCTCCCAGGGATCTGCTTGGGATCCGCCTGGAACGGGACCTGGCAGAGCCGGTGTGTGGACAGGCAGCTCTGCCGCCCTGGCGCTGCCCAGCCTGCTGCTGCGGGATCCCAGATCCCTGCTTGGGATCTACCCAGCACTGCCAGCCAGCCAGGGGACAGGGACCTCTTGGAGCAGCCCCCATCTGCTCCCTGCCCTGCCGAGCTCCAGGGGGATCCCTGCTGGATCTGGGGCCCTTTGGGATCTCCCAGGGATCTGTCCCAGAGGGATCCGCTCGGCACTGACAGCTGCCCAATGGTCAGGGCTGTCCTGAGGCGGCCCTGAGGAGTCCACTGGGTCGGATCTTTCCTTTCCAGGGCCCGGGGATCCCAGCTGGAGCCGAGCCCTGGGTGATCTGCCCGGGCACAGCTTGGCCCAGGGATCTTGGTGCTGCTGACCCGGGGCAGCCCCCAGGAAGGGCTGCTCCCCCCTTCTTGGGGGATCCCCGCGAGCCCAGCCCCAGGGAGATCACCTGGGGATCACCTGGAGTGGGATCTGCTCGGTGCTGGTGCTCGGTGAGCGGGTGCTGCTGCCCGTGGCTGGCCTGGCAAGGCCAAACCTGCTCCCTGCTCCGCGGAGCCCTGCAGGGATCCCCCATGGATCCTGGGTGATCTGCTCCCGGCGGGATCTGCTCAGTGCTGTCATGGGGCACGTGAGTGCTGCCACCTTAGAGCTGCCATGGGGAGGGTGTCAGGTCTTCTGGACTTGGAGATCCCCACTGGATCCCCACTGGGACCCTGGCGATCTGCCTGGGGAGGGATCGGCTGGCGGCTCAGCCGGCGGTGACAGTGCTGGCAGGATGCTGGCTGCTCTCCCCTCTGCAGAGCACCAGGGAAACCCCAGCTGGATCCCAGCTGCCACCTGGTGGGATCCACCCAGGATCTACCCCAGAAGGACCCACAGAGCCCTGTCAGGATCCCACAGCAGCCCTTCCCCGAGGCTTTGCTCCAGTTCTCCCTCTCTGCCTCCGCTCCCACCAAGGTCCGGGCGATTCCCACAGGATCCTGTGGGCAGGGGATCCCCCCTTTGACCACCACCATCTCTCCCACAGGTTCCTCTCTCCTGCAGCAGCCGGGGGCTGCCGGCGGGTGCCGAGGGCTGGCTGCCACGCCTGGGGGAGCCGCTGCCACGCCGGGAGCCGGCCAGCCGGGAGGCGATGCTGCGGGTGCTGGACGCCGGGCTGGAGCGGTGCTGGGCGCTACACTCAGCATACATCCCCGTGCCCCGGCACAGGTAGGACCACAGCCGTGGTGGGATGGGTGGCGGTGACAGTGACCAACCTGCTGGAACCTCCTGCTGGCAGCGGGAAGCCAGGAGTGCTGTCTGCTGGCTGCCCCAGCAGGACTTTGGCCACTCGGGCTGTGACCAGCTGCCCCGTGTTCGGCAGCACCGAGGGCTCTGCCCACCCACCCAACCGTGGCCCCTCCTGGGCAGGAATCACAGCACCAAATCCCAGCCCTCGAGTGTTTGCACCGCTCACCACGAGCACACGAGGGCTCCTCCAGCATCACCGCTCCCCAGCACCGCGCTGGCCCGTCCCGCTGGCACGAGCAACATGCAAAATGGCTCCTGCTGCTCCTCACCTCGCGCTTCTTTATTGTTAATTAACTTTTTTTAAAAGGTTTAGGGTTTTGGTTTTTTTTTCCACTTCAGGAAGTTGTTTGGCCCCAGCTGAGCAAAGCCCACTGTTCTGGGCGCTCGCAGCAGGATGCAGGTGCCAGTACCCTCCGGCGTGGCGCTGCCTGCGGAGGCTTCCCCCCCCCTCCGCCCCCGGAGCAGTAAACAGCAGCGTTTTGGCAGCCTGCCTGTGCCTCTGCCTGTCCTGCTGCCTGTGCCGCTGCCTGTGCCGCTGCCTGTACCGCTGCCTGTACCGCCTGTGCCGCTGCCTGTCCTGCTGCCTGTCCTGCTGCCTGTGCTGCTGCCTGTACCGCTGCCTGTGCCTCTGCCTGTCCTGCTGCCTGTGCTGCTGCCTGTACCGCTGCCTGTGCCTCTGCCTGTCCTGCTGCCTGTGCTGCTGCCTGTCTTGCTGCTTGTCTTGCTGCCTGTGCCTCTGCCTGTCCTGCTGCCTGTGCCGCTGCCTGTCTTGCTGCTTGTCTTGCTGCCTGTGCCGCTGCCTGTACCGCTGCCTGTGCCTCTGCCTGTCCTGCTGCCTGTGCCGCTGCCTGTCTTGCTGCTTGTCTTGCTGCCTGTGCCTCTGCCTGTCCTGCTGCCTGTGCCGCTGCCTGTACCGCTGCCTGTACCGCTGCCTGTACCGCCTGTGCCGCTGCCTGTCTTGCTGCTTGTCTTGCTGCCTGTGCTGCTGCCTGTCCTGCTGCCTGTGCCGCTGCCTGTGCCGCTGCCTGTCCTGCTGCCTGTACTGCTGCCTGTGCCTCTGCCTGTACCGCTGCCTGTACTGCTGCCTGTGCCGCTGCCTGTGCCGCTGCCTGTGCTGCTGCCTGTGCCTCTGCCTGTGCCGCTGCCTGTCTTGCTGCTTGTACTGCTGCCTGTGCTGCTGCCTGTACTGCTGCCTGTGCCTCTGCCTGTGCCGCTGCCTGTCCTGCTGCCTGTGCTGCTGCCTGTACTGCTGCCTGTACCGCTGCCTGTCCTGCTGCCTGTGCCGCTGCCTGTGCCTCTGCCTGTGCCGCTGCCTGTGCCTCTGCCTGTACCGCTGCCCGTACTGCTGCCTGGTTGGGGTTTCCAGCCCGGCTCCTGGCAGCCCGGGGTGCCCTGGGGACACACGGTGCCCACAGGTGCTGCCTCTGGGATGATGTGGCCACTGTAACACTGTGTCACCCATGTCCCACACCTCAAGCCACACCTGTGGTGGGTGCAGCATCGTGTGTAGGGGGTCCCAGCGCTTCGGTGGGGGATGAAGGGTCCCAGGGGGGTGTGTCCACCCTCACTGCAGCCCCCCAACCTTGCTGTCGCTGGCAGGAAGCTCTCGGGGAAGGCGGGCATCGACGAGGTGATGGCGGCCACGGTGCTCACCAGCCTCTCTACCAGCCCACTGGTGCTCAGTCACCCACCAGCCACCCCTGTCTCAGGTAAGAATGGGTCCCTGTGCCCCACTGTCCCCATCCCCATTGCTGAACACATGTCCTATGACAGGACCTGACCTTCCTCCTCCTCCTCCTCCCCAGAACCTGTCAGTGAGGTCTGGAAGGAGGCACCTGCCATGTCCTCCAGCTGCAGCAGCAGTAGCAACACCAGCGGGGACTGGAGCTGGGACCCTCCCAGCGACCGCTCCACCCCCTCCACCCCATCACCCCCACTCTCCAGCCACGTCCCCAGCACGTTCCTGCCCACCCCACTGCCAGATGAGGGCCCCGATGAGCCCGACGGCACCCACTTCGTCTTTGGGGAACCCATCCCGCGGAAGAGGAAGGTGGGATGGGGATGAGGATGAGGATGGGGAGTGGGATGGGGATGACGGTGGGAGTGAAGTTGGGATGGGGATGTTGTGGAGAATGAGGTTGGAGATGGGGGTGATGAGATGGTGGGGTTGGGGATGATGACGGGGATGAGTTTGGGGATGGAGAGGAAGATGATGTTGAGGAGGATGATGACATGGCGTTGGGGTTGAGGTTGGGGACGATGACAGAGATTGGATGGGGGTGGTGATGGTGATGACATGGGGGATGGGGCTGGCGGCCTGACACCTCTCACCTGCAGAACTCCACCAAGGTGATGTTCAAGTGCTTGTGGAAGAGCTGCGGCAAAGTCCTCAGCAGCTCCTCAGGGATGCAGAAGCACATCCGAACCATGCACCTTGGGTAAGCGTGTGGGGTCCCTCTGGGTGCTCCCAGACCCACCCCCCCCAGTACTCCCAGTGAGTTCCTGCCGTGGCACTGGGGACAACCACCCCATCTGGAACCTGCTGTCCCCGCAGCCGGAAAGCCGACCTGGAGCAGAGCGACGGCGAGGAGGATTTCTACTACACGGAGCTGGACGTGGACGTGGACTCGCTGACAGATGGGCTCTCCAGCCTGACGCCCGTCTCCCCCACCTCCTCCGTGCCACCCGCCTTCCCCGGCCCCGAGGCGCAGGGTCCGGCACCGCCGGCGCTGCCGAGCCCTGACCTGGCACTGGCCTCCCCCTGCAGCCCCCCGGTCCCCCCCGGCCTCTGCCACGTCCACACCGACCACGCGTACCAGGTGAGGGGGTGGGGGACACACAGGGCTGGAGGGGCTGTGTCGCTGTCACCCTCCATCCCTCACCAGCCGCTCGGTGCCGGTGTCACAGCCAAGGTCTAACATGGCTGGGGGGCTGTGTCCTCTCTCAACAGGGCTGCCCAGCCCCCCCACGGCCACTGGTGCCCCCCACCGCGCCCACCCCACCGCCACCCAAGCCACCTGCCACCCCCAGGTAAGCCACCCCCACCCCTCACCCCATCCCCTCCCCTCACCGAATCCCACCCCTCATCCCATCCCCTGCCCTCACCCCATCCCACCCCTCACCCCCTCCCCTCACCCCCTCCCTCCCCTCACCCCCTCCCCTCACCCCCTCCCTCCCCTCACCCCATCCCCTCATCCCATCCCACCCCTCACCCCCTCCCCTCACCCCATCCCACCCCTCACTCCATCCCCTCACCCCATCCCCTCCCCTCACCCCATCCCACCCCTCACCCCATCCCCTGCCCTCACCCCATCCCACCCCTCACCCCCTCCCCTCACCCCATCCCTCCCCTCACCCCATACCACCCCTCATCCCATCCCCTCCCCTCACCCCATCCCACCTCTCATCCCATCCCCTGCCCTCACCCCATCCCACCCCTCACCCCCTCCCTCCCCTCACCCCATCCCCTCCCCCCATCCCCTCATCCCATCCCACCCCTCACCCCCTCCCCTCACCCCATCCCCTCACCCCATCCCTCCCCTCACCCCCTCCCCTCACCCCATCCCCTCCCCTCATGCCCGTGTCCCCCCCTCCCCATGACGTGTCCCCTCTGCCCGCAGGAGGCCGCGGGGGGAGGCCAAGAAGTGCCGCAAGGTGTACGGCATGGAGAACCGGGAGCTGTGGTGCACAGCGTGCCGCTGGAAGAAGGCCTGCCAGCGCTTCCTCGACTGACGCCGGCGCCGCCGCCAGCGCGGCGCTTCCTCCTTCTTGCACATTTTGCACTCAAGGTGCCTTCGCGCCCCCCACCCGCCACCCCGGGGGCCCCCCCGGACTCAGGGAACGGCCCCCTGAAAGCTTTATGCACACAGCCCCCCCCACCTGCCACGGAGCTTCTGTTGTTCCCCCTCCCCCTTTTTATCCCCTTGGAATAATAAGCTAAATCTGCTGCCCCCCCACCCCCACCCCTTTCCCCCCCACTTCTTCTCCCCAGCAGGGGCTGGCGGTGGGGGGGGGCAGCCACTGCTCCCAGCCCCCTCCCTGTGCCGGGTGGGAACCCCCTCCCTGCTGGGGCTGGGGGGCTGCCCATCGCAGGTGGGGACCCCTCCGCTGGGGCTGGGGGGCTGCCCATTGCAGGTGGGGACCCCCCCCGCTGGGGCTGGGGGGCTGCCCATTGCAGGTGGGGACCCCCCCCACTTGCTAGGGACCCCCCACTGGGGCCTAGGGCTGCCCATCGCAGGTGAGGACCCCCCGCTGGGGCTGGGGGCTGCCTATCGCAGGTGGGGACCCCCCCCACTGGGGCCTGGGGCTGCCCATTGCAGGTGGGGACCCCCCTCCCCACTGGGGCTGGGGGCTGCCCATCGCTCAAATAAGCTGTGCCTGCGGCCGGTGGCGACTCAGAGAAGGAGGGGGGGTGTGTGTGTCCATTCCTACCCCCCACCTGCTCCCGGGGGGGAACCCCAGTGCCCAGGGCAGAGGTGGGCGCCTGCCCCCCCCCCAATTTATCCCCCTCGGGGGGTTTTTACTCTTTATATCGTTGTTTCTCTCTATTTTCGTACGGGGGAGCAGCGGCTCCCGCTGGGGCGCTGCCCCGGGAAGTGCCTGCAGGAACGCGCCCATTTGCACTAAGCCAAACTGCACAAAGAGGGGTCATGGGTTTTTTTTGGGGGAGGGGGGGTTGGGTTAATTTTTTTGGGGGTTTTTTGGTTTGTTTTTTTTTTTTTTCTTCGTGTGTTTTTATTTTTTAAATAAAATATATAAAAATTCCTATTTTTAACTCCCCCCCCCTCCCAGGGCCCAGGAGCGCGCTGGCTGCGGCAGCGCCGTGCCTCCAGCCCCTGGGTGGGATTTTAGGGGCTTTATTCCCTTCAAACCCCATCCCACCACCCCCCAAACCCCCTTTTTTTCCTCCACAAAGCCTTTTCCCCCCACTTGTCACTCACCTGCCCCGTGGCAGCGGCTCAGGACTGGGGTTGGCCAGGCCATGCCACCCCCTCCTGGCATCCCCCCCATACCAGGATGGGTGGGCTGGGGACAGGGAGGGGTGTGTGGCACCCGCACCCAAGGGCTGTGCCAGGGCAAAGTGTGTGTCCCCCCCTCTTGCAGGAGGGTTCCCACAGTATCAGGGACCCCCCCCCGGCCTTACAGGGTGTCCCCCCTCCCTGGGGGTCAGACCGCTTTGGCCCCATGGGCTGGGATGGCGCTGGGCCCCACTTGTCCCCGCCGCGGCGCCGACGGGATCCAACGGGATCCGATGGGATCTGATGGGATCCGACGTGTCAGGTCCAAAAGAGAAAAAACAAAATAAATATTTGGATTCTTTTTCTTTTGGGTAATTCTGTGTGTTCTTGGCGGGCTCTGGGCTGCAGGGTCTGGGCCCCCCGGCAGCCCCCAACTGGGTGCTGTCACCTCCCACCCCACACCCCTGGGTGCTGGGATGTGCATCACCCCGAGCAGCCCCCGGGTGCTGGGCAGGAGGGTTGGGGCAGTGCAGAGAAAACCCTCAAAATAAGCAAAGTGCTGCCAATACAGCACAGCAGGGAGCGGGGTGAGGCACAGGTGCCTATAGGGAAGGGGAAGGAAAGGGAAAGGGAAAGGGGAATGGGAAAAGGGAAAGGAAAAGCAAGGGGGAAGTGGAACAAGGGGAAGGGAAAGGGGGAGAGGAAGGGGAAGGGGGAGGGAAAAGGGGAAGGAAAGAAGGGGGAAAGGAAAGGGAAAGGGGAAAGGAAAGGGAAGGGGAAGAAGGGGAAGGGAAAAGGGAAGGGGAAGAAGAGAAAGGGGAAGGGGAAGTAAGCCAGGCTACCTGCAGGCACAAGGAGGGCATTTTGGGCAGCGGGGCTCCCACAGCACCCAGCACTGTGTGTGTGTGGGGGGGGTTGCACATCCCTTGCAGCATCACAGGGCTGCAGCTGGGTGGTGCCCGTGGCCCCTGTGAGATCTCCCCATCCCTCCAGGTGTGGGCAGGAGAAACAAATAACATCTTATAAAACCATCATCAACATCATCATCATTAATAATAATAATAATAATAATAAATATAATGTAAAATATATGCTATATATAATAATATTATATTATAATATAATAATATATATTATTACATATAATGAAAATTATATATGGTATATTATATAATATATATTCTGTATAATAGTATATAGTGTATAATATATTTGTTTTATTATTATTATTAATATTAATATTATTTAAAATAAAAAACAACCCCAGACAAACCTGTAGCAGCAATTTCCCAATTTATTGAAACTGATTGATTTTTTTGCCAGTATGTCTAAGCTAAATCCCATCACGAAGAGTTCAGAGGCCAGAGGCACGCCTCCAGCTTGCCCAGGTGGGTGAGAACCCGGGAGATCCACTAGAAAATAAGGTCATATTTACCTGAACTACATTGACAGAAAATCAGTACAACACAGCCATGTTCTCCCACTGACTCCTGGGGTACTAAAATCTCCTCAACCTCCCCCAAAATATTAAACACATCTTCAATACAAACACAGGTTTATAATAATTAAAGTCAGTATAATATAGAATATTCCCAGCAAAAAAAAAAAAAAAAAACAACAAAAAAATAAATCAACAACCTTCAAACACTGTCCTTTTTTTTTTTGTTTTTAGCTTTGTTTTTGTAGACAGGTTTAAAGCACGTTGAAAAATAAATATATATGAGAGCATACACACAGCACTCTTACTATGCTGGACTAGAAAAAGAAAGGCAGAACTTCCAAACACAACAGAGACTCTGGAAACTGAGAAGAACCATGAAGTATGGCTTCAGGAGTAGCACGTGTCACAGAATGAGAGAAAGTAAGATTTCTCTTTCAGAACAGAGCAAAAAAATTCCAGTTTTTGCATTATTTTTCAGGGAGTTTCGTTGTGAAAGGGTGATGTGCAAAATGGGAAGTGGTGAGGTGAGGGGGTACCCAGGGAGGGGCTCAGCCCCAGTGAGAATCGGGACTGAGTCCCCTCCCTGAGGCATGAACTGAGTCTCTGTCCAGGTTGTTGAACCCAACACACACAGACCCCTCCCCAAATCCCAAAGCAAGGTGGGTTTGGCTTTGGAAAAGCAGAGTGTTTGAAGGCATGAGGGGAGAGGAGGAATAAACCAGCGCCCAACATGAGAGAGGGGGTTCCTTTCCTAGCCCAAACCACTGATGTTTGATGAAAAAGGAAGGAAAAGGAGAGTCTCTTTGCAAAGCTTGACCAGCCCCATCCCCTCTCACCTCCTAAAAACCCCTCCGGAGCTGCCAGGCCTCAGGATGAGCTTCCCACAGACACTGGGCAGGTGGATGAGCTTCAACAGAACTTTGTTATTTAAGACACTCTCCCCACACACAAACCAGACCAAAGGTGTATGTCACAGGGACCTTCTCTGGAGGGCGAGGGCAGGGGTGATGCTGGAACACTCCCTGGCCTCCTGGCACACTCTTTTTTTTTTTTTTTTTCTATTTTTTTCCTTTTTTTTTAAATAAAAACCCAACCCCAAACTGAGGATAACAAAGAAATTCAGGGAGGGACATTTACAAGTAGGTATGAAGGCTTTAAAAAAAATAGTTGCAAGACTTTTATTGAGACCAAGTGTATCAAGTTTGCACCTAAAAGGGAGTTATTTTTTGAAACTAAATCTGTATATATATATATATATATACACACACACACACACAGAGAGATATTTAGAAAAAATTAAAAAAAAGGGAACCTCAGTGAAGTATACAAAGCCCTGAAGGGAAATATAAAGAGGAGATGCTAGTGTTGGCTAGAACAGGCAGAATTACCAGGGTTCTGTTTCAATCTCCAAGAGCAGAAGTTTGCATAGGCAGCAGATCCCAGACGTGCCCGGGGAAGAGCCCCAGAGGTCCAGTCACGTGGAGGAACTGAAGAAGTTTTATAAAGTTTCAGCATTTTAAAATAAAAATCAAGAGTCCAAATTCCTTTCTTGAGCCCCAGCCTCCCGAATTGGCTTAAAGGCCAATTCCAAACCTGCACCTCCAGCAAAACAAAGCATTTAAAACATCCATCAGAAGGGATTTATTTGGTGTATGTTGTGTGTGTTAGTGATGTGGATGCAGGTGCTAGGTTATAACATAGCAGGAGTTTGATTTTATATGGATTTTCTGGTTTCTTTTCCTGGTTTGGATTTGTTTTTTGCATCCTCAGCTCGAAGAGCTTGGGAAGTGGCACTACCCAGAAGGGCTCTGAAAGCCACCAGGCTTGCTGCCCACCCTCTGGAAAAGGGAAAAAGAGAAGAAAGAAAAGAAAAGACAACAAAAACAATCTTTCCAAAGGAATTGCAAAGTAAAGCTACACACCCCATAACCCCCACCACAGAGATTGGGTCAGCCAAGGGTGAGGGGCAGGGAAGAGTGAGGAGGAGGAGGACCTGGATCCCCACCTCCTGGGAAGGGTGGTGGACACACACACCAGCACCCGGGTCGGTGGGTGAGAAGGAATGTCACAGAAACTGAGGGGGGTTTTGGAAGGGTTTGGGGTTTAAAACTTCTTTTTTAAATAGATTTTTACATATAAAAAGCAAAGCTACAGATAGCTCTTAAGTACTGTATGTATTTGTCTACATGTAACAGGCGAGGCTGCGAGTTCAGGACCTCAGACACCCCCTTCCCACCCCCCCACCCCCCTATTTACAGAACCAAGGACAATAAATACAGAGCCCACGCTCCAAGAGGCAAAACTCAGGGTAAAGGAAACAGTGACCTTGCCCTGGGACCCTCACCCCTACAACCACTGGAGAGAAGGTACCCAAAGGCCCAACCATAATGTTCCGGGTTTGGGAACACCCTGAAGGGCTTTGAAAGAGGCTAAAATGCAAAATCAGGTTTGTACAGTTTAGTGAAGGACCCTACAGCTGTGTTCTTGAAGTGTCTGAAGAGGAGGGTTGTCCATTTGCACTGGCTGACAGCAACAAGTCCCCCTGAACTCCCTCAAGTCCCAAGGAGCAGCAGCAGGCTGAGCTCACGGGGCCTCACTGAGGATTTTAGGAGGAGACTCACGTTTCCAAATCACTGATGTGCACCCAAACCGAGGGACCAGGAGCAGCTGGAGGCTCCCAGTGAAGGCCATCACCAGCGTGAACCGGGACGGTGCTCGCGGAGAGAAGGCAGCCAGCGTCTGCAAGGAGCAGAGAAGGGAGACGAATGCCATACACCCAGGATGCCCCTAAAATCGGGGACTGAGTGAAGAATTGGCTACAGCAGGTGCCAGGATCACAGAATCATAGAACCATAGACTGGTCTGTGTTGGAAGGGACCCCAAGGATCACAGAGCTCCAACCCCCCTGCCACAGGCAGGGCCACCAACCTCCAGGCCTGGAGCTACACAAGGTTGCCCAGGGCCCCATCCAACCTGGCCTTGAACACCCCCAGGGATGGGGCACCCACCCCCTCTCTGGGCAGCCTGTTCCAGCCCCTCACCACTCTCTCTGCAAAGAACTTCCCCCTAATATCTCCTCTCACCCTTCCCTCCTTTAGCTCAAGGCTCCCACCGTGCTCCACCAAATCCTGGCACCAAGTGGCTTAAATCCTTAAAGATTATTTGCTTTCCTGGGGTTTATTGTACAACATACTAGTTATTTCCTCTGCTGGGTTGAACCATGCTGCTCATTAAGGATCACCAAGCCTGCAAGAACGCTCTCTGCCTCGCAGGGACTGCCTGTCCCACCAAGGGGGTAAGTAGCACCTTTAGTCATTTGGCTTTCTGGCAAGGGGCATCAAGACACCCTCACCACAGGCATCCTTTAAAGTTTCTCCAGGGGAAGGAAAGAGTGAGGTCTTCAGCTTTTTTTTTTTTTTGTTAAAGGCATTTTTAAAAAAAAGCACCAGAAGCAAAAGAAGTGAAGGGTAAAACAAGGTTCTTCTCAGGAAGAAGACACTTCCAACACACTTTCGTTGCTGTTGTTGTTGAGGTGTAGCTGGAAGAAGGCAACAGTGGCCAACAGGAATGAGGAGAATCCAACTACCTGGAGCAGCCCCTCAGAGTCTGTTAGGAGACCCTGGGAGAGAAACCTCCTTTCTTATTGAAAAAAAAAAAAGAGATTAAAAAAAGGTTTATTTGAGAATTTACACGGAACCAGCACAACTAAAGCTGGAGGGTTGCATGATGAATGAAGCATTGTGCCTGCCAGTGATGAATGGACATGTTTAGATTGGCAAGGAAGAACAATGCACCTGGGTGAAACCCCAGCCCAGCCACAGCCCACAGGGCAGGAGCAGCAAGATGCTCTCAGCACGGATCTCCTCACTTCGGCTCCTTGCATTCCCCAGTTCATCCTGCAACTTGTCTGTCTTGTCCTTGCTACACTTTGCATATATTTATGGAAAAGGCAGCTGAGCAAAGGGAGGAAAGTGAAGATATTTGCTGAGAAGAATGACAGGTAGAGAATTACCTGTGTCCCTCAGTGCAAAGGGTGCTTCTGCAAGCACCAGCACGCATTTCAGCGACCATGGCTAACCAAAGGCTGGAAGACAGGATGTGGGTAAGATGCCAGTAGGTCCAAGAAACATCATCATCATCTTTCTTTCTTTGATGGTGATCTTTTGGAAGCTAAGAATCTAAGGAAAGAACTCATAAGGCTGTAATCTGACTTGCCTTTTGATCTATTTGGCTCCAGAGAAAATAACAAAAAACTCTCTTTAAATAACTCCACAAAAGGCCTGTAGCATCAAGGGAAGCCCTCCAACACAGGCAGCAAACCTGCTGTGACCTTAGCTTGTAATTCCACTGCTGCTGGGATTTTAGCACACAGACAAAGTGTTAAAAATGAAAGAAACAACCAACATCGACCATAAAAAATGAATATTCATCTGCTTCGGACAGGTAAATCTCCCCGGTGATGGGCTGAGGGTGGGGAGGGCAGGAGGACTCATGCTTCACCCAGCCTCCCCATCGTGCAGCACTGGCTCTGCCTCACTTGCATGCACGCTGGCTGGCTCAGCCCGAGGGGGGAAAGGGGGAAGGGGGAAGGTGAAGTCAGTGGCGTCGCTGGAAGCGACGTTGCTGAGACAGGATCTGAGTGGAACAGAGAAGGACTCGTTTAGGAAACACAAAGAGTTATTCCGCACACATGGACGACAACAAGGCTACGTAGTTTTTCCAACATACTCCTTCCTCCCCAACCCTCCCTCCCCCTACAAACAACAGAGCGAAACAAAAAACCAAACAAAAATATCCCTAAGAAATCCAGGTAAAATCCTTGTCGTTCTCTCCAGAGTTGTCCTGCTCCTGTGGAGAGTCGACATCTTTGTCATCATCTAAAATCACATCATCTTGTGACATTCCCACGTCATCCTTCCACTTGATGTCGTCATCGTCACCCATCTCCTCGTCTCCTTCCACTTTGATGTCATCTGGGTCTTCCATGTAGGGGCCTTCCCCAGGGTAGCACTCGTCTGGAGACCCTTCTCCCCCGTTGTGGTCCAGGTGACCAGCTATGCCTCGGCCAGAGCAGTCGGCACAGACCCCGTGGCGGCGGGAGCCGTGCTTAATCCCCACGCTGGCTGCAGACATGAACACTCGGTTGCACACTTTGCAGACGTACTTCTTATCTTTGCTGTGGACCTGGAAAAGGAGAATGATCAGAGAAGGTAATGCCAACAGAGATGGGCCCAGAGCTGTAGGGAAGGATGTGCTTCTGTGTCCTCTGCAAAGGCAAAGCCCATGAGTGCAACCAGAGGTTGCCACGGGCTTTCATCGTGCCCTCAAACCCACCACGATTAATTCAGCCCTGTTATGGTGCCATATGATGGAAAATCCTTTTATTTACATCAAACTAGCAGTTTTGAAGGGAACTTTTATCACTTAATTTTCTTCTCTCCTTTTTGTTTTGCTGGGCTGTGCTAGTGGCACTGTACCACCACCACCACCACAAGGGAGCTATTGAAAATCACAAACCCCCCTCCAGCCCTAAGCACCAGTTCTCTGCAGGCCAGAGCAGAACATCCCACCACCAAACCAGTGTTAACATCATGCCAATTGTGTGGTTTCTCTCCTGATCCCACTGCTGCCAAGAACCAAAGAGCAGGAGCACCGTTAATGCATCCTGTATCTACAAATAAACCACAGGCCAATGCACTTCTCACTGTATTTCTGACTTTGCTGGCTGGGAAATGGTTTGTCACCAATGTCTGTTCTATAGATCATGTTCTATAGATCATACTGCATTCTGTGTCTGAGAAAACAGGCACACAGAGCTGTCACACTTATCTGCAGGACACCAGAAATCACTCAGATTCAGAGCTCACTGCCTAAGGGGCAAAAGGACTTTGAGAAGCACAAAAACACCCTGGCAAAGGTGGGATCTGTCACTGGCGACTTTTGCCACGTGAGGAAGGGAAGGAGCTGGCTAAAAGCCTTCACCTGCTCCTCTCCCCAAGGAAACGGCCAACTGGTGCAGCACACTCCTGAATTCAACCAAGAAGAACCTCATGAGGTACTTATATATATATATAATGTATGTAAAATACATATATCTCTATATTAATTTTATTTATACATAGAATAGTTCAGTTGGAAGTTACCTACAGCAATCACCTAGTCCAATGGCATGACTACTGCAGGGCTGACCAATATATATTATACATTTAATCTTTCCCCTTTTTATACATGTATGCTTTATTTTATATATATATTAGCAGCACACTGGGGCAGCCCAGAAGCTCACCCTGTCTGGTGCTCTGTCACTGGCACTGATTGGCAGAAGACACTTTGGGAACCAGTGTAGAAGCAGAGAAGTATCTAACTTTGTAACCACGCTGCTGTGACCAGTGATTTGGAGTCGAGAGCAAGCCATTTCATGCACACCACCAGCCACCACAGCCTCTGGGCACGTGTCATGCCTAATCCCCATTTTAACTCATTTATTCTTTTCATGCTCACAACAGCCTGCAGGAAAGGTTTCACTGGTTAAACACACCTTGCCTGGAAAAGTCCTTCCTTTCATTCTAAACCAGCTCCTGCCCGAGCATGGGATCTCCTGCTCTCACAACTGGATTCTCTGTAACCCTGTGCTCATTGCTCATCTGGAATACCCAGCCAAGCTGAAGGGTTTTGGGAAGAGGACAAATTGACCCATCTTACCCCCTTCAGCCCTCAGGACTCTTGTTTGGGCTTTGTATGGCACCAATCCCAACCGTGTTCAAAGCCTGGGAGCTCTTCTGATGTGCTGTGGCTCAGGTTCCCCTTGCCCTGAGCCTGGCCCTGCAATATATTCTTCACCAGCATCAAGCACAGTCATTGTGTTTCACAGTTTTTAAAGGATATGTTAAGCTTTTTTAAAGCAGTGTGACAGGGCTGGTCGGAGTCATCTAACAGTGTCTATAGGTATCGCTCACGTTGAACTATTCCAATGATTTTCTCACATCAAAAGCTGAGCAGGGGTACAGGAGATGGTCAGGGCTGCAGAACAAGGGCTGAGAGAGCCATACAAAAAAGAGCAGTTATAAAGCTGGTACTAATCCAGTACATAACTGAAGTATCTGCTAAAAATCTGATCACTTCTCTCCCTCTTTTCCAACGTTGCCAGTTTAGTCAGCGTATTCAAAGTGAGCTGGATTACTGGATCCAGCTGAGCTGGAATTAATCTTATTTCCCTTATGGCCAAATCAGTAAGCATTAAACACAGGAACAGCCTTTGGGCCTCAGTATCCAAAGATGCCATTAGAAAGACCATATTCTGATGGATTAAATACCAGTATTCCAAAGGAGAGAGGAGAAAAGGTTGTGCTGACATCATCCTACATTTTGGGGAAAAACCATTAAAAAATGGGGAAGTTCTCAGAACTGCAATGATGGAGGCCACCAGCTGGCATGACAAGGTGTTCCCTGCTGCAAAACCAGTAACAGGTCTTGAAATCTGCACTCCTGCAGCAGGACTAAGCTTGGATCTGCCTCCAGAACCCCAACCCCCTGAGGAAATAAGGCAGGGACATCTCAGGGAGCAGGCAGTCCCCCGAGCAGATGGCTGGGCACTCATCCGAA
Source organism: Porphyrio hochstetteri (assembly GCA_020800305.1). Lineage (NCBI taxonomy): Eukaryota > Metazoa > Chordata > Aves > Gruiformes > Rallidae > Porphyrio > Porphyrio hochstetteri. Next base: position 15,927,273 of record CM036921.1, on the reverse strand, counting down.
CGGACACACACGCATGGAAGGAAGCAGTAGGAGATGGTGGGGTTTTGAACACCATAGCAACTCATCTGTAAGCCCCCTGATCATCCTGGTGCCAAGGGCTGGAGCTAAGTGCCTGCCCAGTGTGGGCAGCACTGCTGTTTGGCAAGCTGTGCCACGCTGCTGGTATCTGCCGTGAGCAGACAACCTGCCACCAGCCGAGCAGGCAGCAGCTCTTCCCAGGGAAAGAGGCACACATGCTTTTGCAACAGCAGCAGGGTCAGAGGGAGCTGCTGAGGAAGGGTAATGCCTGCAATAACAACCATGTTCACCATGGATCTTTTATAAAAATCGTTTTTAAAGAAGGAACTGCAAGGCAACAGGCTCAGCACACAAACAGCACTGCTCTCTCCTCTCTAAACTTCTCCTGCTGACTTTCAAGCAGTTTGTGGTCACCTGTGATGCTGCAGCAGAGCAGGTAAGGAAGTTCAGTATATACTGAATCACACAGGGACGAGTTGCTTCAAGCTATAACCAAGAAACTCTTGGTTAAGTCTTCTTCTAAGCTGGAAATCTTGCTGGTATGGCAGGGGTAGCAGCTCCTGCTGGACACAACCTCTCCAGGGCAATGGGGCGAGAAATCTCAGTTTGTGCTCTGCCACCACATGAAGTATCATTTGGGATGCAAAGATTTTACAGAGAAAATCTTAAATTTAGTATTTGAATTGAAAGAAAACAAGTGTTTCTATTTAATCTCAACTTTATAAAAGTAGGCTTTTTAATCTGAGCTAAACAAACTAAAATAGTCCCTTTTGTCTTTGGTTACCATTTGAGGAATTGAGAGAAACAAGGTTTTGGTGTTAAACCTACTTCCTTTTCCTCCCAGTTATTTTTAGAACAGTGTTTTTACTTGACACACACCAGCACTGGTCTTCTCAGATTTATGATTAAGCCAGGAAATAAGATGACAAGACACCCCCAAGGGCAGGAATCCAGCACTGACTCTTGCCACAAGCACTTCAGACAACCTGCACGGCCGCCTGGGACAGGGGAGATCACGGTGTCATTTGCATATTAAAAATACCCCTTTTCAGTAGTTTCATTTCAAAAGAAACTTCAGAGAAATAACAAAACTGGAATTTTTCTGGGTGCTTCTAACAGCACCAAAAAACACCCCCCCCAAGCCCTGTTTTTGTTCTGTGCACCCATTCCAGGATGTCCCTGAGTCATCTACAGCTCTTTGGAAAGGAAAACAAATCAGTATTTTCAGGGTTGCTTTTGGGTTTTTTTCAGGAATTGGCACCAAAAATTGTAATACAGCTGGTATTTTCTAACCTAGCTTCATTCCTGATCTAGAAGAAGCCATGCAGAGACTGAGACACACACATATCCTCTCCTCTCTGTGCTCCAACAGCTGATTCCATCTCCCTGGGTGTAGGGCAGAGCTTGAACTTCAGACTCCATAGAACCATGAGTGATTCCAGGAGCAAACCCCCACAATTCCCAATCAATTTGTGGCTCTCAGTTTCACTCCTGGAGGGTGGAACCTATTTTCCTCCCTTCCCCACCGTACGTAAAGATTCTCATTAGCACAGCAATTTAGAGAGCAAGGAAAGGGAACTGCCAGTTCTGCTACACTTGAGCCAAGCAGCATTACTGCTGTTCAGCTGCCTCTGAAGGAAGGTACGTAAGGGGACATGTGTGTCTGCAGGACTGGGGTGAGGGAAATGCAGTTTTTTGCAGCTTTTTGGGAATTACAACCAGGAAAACAGCACTTAGTATAAGCACACCAGCCCCATAAGACATTCTTTGCATTTATATTATTGGTTAAACTTTGAATATTCTATATATAGATAATATAAGTATGGGAAAAGTTATTTAAATGACCTCAACAAATCAATTCTTAGGCACTAAACTGGCAACACTTGTGATATTTATTTTTCTCACTGTATTAGAACCTCGTGGCTACCAGCCTCAGTTGTTATTTTTTAAATAAGTTTTCTCCACCAGCTTTAATTAGAGGGGGAACAGAGCTTGCTGGCGTGCAGTACTGAAATGATGGGCTAAAACCCATGTGCTCTTCCCCAGCACCACCTCTACACCAAGCTTTGAGAAACTGCTTTAGGATGGCAAATGAAATCTCCCTGGAGAAAAAGCAACATTTGGCTTAAAATTTTGTTCCCAAAGAAGTTGTGCAAAGACAGATAATGGCAGCAGCCACCTCCTAGTTGGTTTGAGAACCATCTTTAATAAGGCATAACAATTAATTTTCAATAACTAAGCACTGCCAAGCCAGAGTAGTTTTGTCTCAAATTCTTCTTGCTGAGTGACTTACTGTAAAGGTTTCTGCATGGAGTCACTCAACTGATTACAAATAAAGAAATAAAGATCTTTTTCCATCCTGAAGACAGCATTAGCTATGTGACCTCCTGTCCCCAAGGCCCAGGCCCTCCTTGGTAGTCAGAGTCACACAGGATGGAGAAGGCTGCTCTGGGTTTGCTGCTTTGAGGTGCAACTTAGAAGCCTCCAGCAGAGCTGGGAGAGCACGGATGAGCGTGCAGCAAAACATCGGGGCTCTGAAAGGTGTGTGGGGGGGAAAAATGATACTGGAGAAGACTTGAGAGGAGCCCCAGTGGGGAAACCAAAACACTGACCTAAAGCAGGTGGAGCTCCTGTTATCTTTACCCTGAACTGTTTCCCCCCAGCGCCCGCGCTCTTACCAAGGTGTGCCGCTTCATGTGCTCCCGGCGCGTGAACTTCTTCCCGCAGATCTCACAGGGGTACGGCCTCTCCCCCGTGTGGGATCGCATGTGCCTCTTCAGGATGCACTGGTGCATGGCTGAAAAGCTGCAGTAGGGGCACTTGAATTTCTTCCTGATGACTGTGAACTCGTTGACTGTAAGAGAAGCAAAGCAGAGATTACTTTCAGAATGCCTCAAAATGGTCAGTCGTCTTGCTTAGTGTTTCACTATTTGGTTCACTGTGAAGTCACACTCTCTCCTCTTAACCCCCTATGTATTTTTAAATCCTTACACTACACCACTGCACTTACATTATTAGAGCTAGAACTTCACATACTTTCACCAGAGCAGCTTTCCAACAAGCCAGTATGCAAACATTTACCACCAGTCTGTGACACACACTGCCTATCGTTTGCTAAATGGTGAATAAAGGGGCTGACAAGCTCTTCTAATTCTGATTTATTACAAGAATTATCCTAAATATCAAGATGTAAAATTCCAACACTATTATTTGTGGAAGTAGCAGCTGGCCATGAACAGAAGGCCACCAAGGTAACACCCTGACAGTGCCATGTGCTTTGGTTTTGTTTATAGGGCGATGCAAGCCATCATCAGACACTCCAGGAATGAATTTCAGTGCAGGTGCAGAGACTCAGGGTTACCCAGAAGAAACGGGACAGTCACAACAAACCAATCTACATTATCCAGTTCTCAGCTGGTATTACCACTGCAGCATGGATACAGAAATGAAAAAGATGCTTAACGTAGAGTTAGCATGACCCTTGCAAGCCTCCTTATAAAACAACCACATACAGCCCTTGGCAGACTTTCTTCTGTCCGTCTGTCCATCCACTGTCCCCTCTCAATGGCATTTCACTGAACTAGAAAAGGAATGAATTCTCTGAAGCTGTCCTGACACTGTTAATTTTCCTCTCTTCTTGCCATCCCTTCAGAAGCACACCCAGAGCAGACCCAGGGGACAGGGACAGTACTGACAGCCCAAGGGTCTAATTTGCCAGGAGAATGCACACGGCAGCTGCTTCGGCATCTCCTCCTCCAACCCAAGTGCAAGTGCAATATGCAAAGTGCAGCAGGTGAACACAGAGTATTTGCTGCTCCCTGAAGCCATCCACCCACTATCTAACTTGGAAGCCACTGTCCACCTGGATCTGATTTTAAATCTCCTCCTCCTAGTATTTCTGCTGCTTTCCATTAGTATGGTAATTTTCACCCGCTTTTCTCCTAATTATTGTAATTTCTCAAAGCAATGTATTGTTTACATAACGAGGGGAATAAAGCAAGCAAGTTCTAGTTAATCACTTTAAGTACCACACGGGGTATGTAAATGGCTCTTGGTAAATGAAACCAGTCTATGTAGGAGAGCTAAGGGAATAAGGAAAATACCAGACCTACTACATGGCTTTTAACATACCCAGGACTTTGCAATAGTTTTTAGATGCTTATTGAGATGTTATCTCCTACAAAAGCCCTACTAGCTGAAGGTACCAAGCATGCCCTCAGTTACACCACACACTGAAAACCAGCTACTGAAACGCTCAGTCACCCCACGTACTCCGTACGTCAATGCCCAGTTTCTGAGGTGGTTTTTTCTCCTTCTGTTTCTTAAATTTACTGTACTTTGTATTTGCAACACAGGTAAAACCATGTCAAAAGTCACCACACTGGTCACTCGTGTAGAAGTGCAAACTGCATGATGCTACTGAGAGACATCAGTAACTCGGGTACCACCACCCCTCAGCATCAGAGCAAACCCTTCCACACCAGCTCACCTTACAGGAAGCATTCCAAGCAGTTTTATCTCTCTAATGCAGACTAAAAGCACAACTCAGAGTCTCACAAACTGCTGTGGTAGGAATTTTGCCTTAGCATTTGTTTTGACTACTTGGAATGAAACAGATCTTCCACACAGGCAACTGTGGAAAAGCCATTTCCTTTGCCTAGCAGCTGGAATTGGATCCCATGCTCCCATATCCTTTTCTTGTGCTCCTAACTCGCTGCTTTGGACTGTGGTGGGCCCATCTTACAGGTGCTTTTTTTTGGTGGTTCAGCACACCTGTATAGCTATCAGGAGAGTTTTATAGCCCAAGGAATGGGGATGGGGAGGGGAAGGTGCGCCTGGGCCACGGCTGCAATACTGACAACACGGAAAGGGAACGCTAAGGAATATCTTATTCACCCATCAGTGAAGACTACTCACTGCCATCGGCAGAGTTTGGAAGTGACTATGCACTTGCTGCTTTGGGAACCTCCCAGAGGAGATACCTTAACACAGCCTGATGCCCAGAGCCTTGTGCAGGAACCACCCAGCCCTCCTCCCACCCAGCCCATGCCTATTTCTGATTGATAGGATTTGTAATCCTGGTTTAACAACTAGAATATGAAAGCTCTTTCTCTAATACAGGGGAAGTATTTTTAGCTTCATCTCCTGCTTTGGATTTGACATCCCCATGTCTACACAATCCGAGGCAAGGCACTGTCCTCTCCAGCAAGTATCAATCTACAACACAAAGCTACTGATGATGATAAATATGTTTCCAGTCTGGTCTCGTTAACTGTGTGATGATTAGCAATTGGTCTCACCAACACACTCCCCAGACTCACTATAACCCCATGACTGCAGAGTCTACACAAGGTAAGCAAGCTATAAGCTGATCAAATGAAGTCAGGAGGGGACATGTAACTCCCCTTCCTCCAGTCCAAGGCCACATCCAGTGCTGCTCAACAACTGGGAGGCGCTACCCCTGCCAAGCACAGCCAGCAGGACAAGCTGCTGACACAGAGACCCCGACAGCAACCAGATCCCATGATTACAAAATGAAGAAGAGCATGCCACAAAATCCACGATCTCCTGCATCACTAGATCGTACCTGATCCATCACTTTCTAACTGAGCAGATGCCTCCTCTCATTCACTGCCCGATCCTGTCTCTTCACTTTAAGGCTGAGCCACCGCAGAGGCTGAAAAGCAACTCCAACCCTGAGCCACACAACTTGCACAATGGTCACTTTCACACCCAGACAGTGTTCCCAACACACCAATGGATCTCCAACAACATATTCATTAACCACTTTCTGATTCCATGCTCCCTTGTGCTTACTTTTGCTTGCACCCAGCCTAAGTCGCTCAGGAATAACTGCTTCAGCTTCTAGCACACTTGTATTTAAAAATAGTCACAGAACACTTTTTGCAGCTGTAGTTTTATTGAAAACTATTTTTTTTTTTCACCAAATAGTCTCTACAAAAGTAAACACCTGAGAAACAACAGCATTGTTAGGAAAAGAACTGTATTGCAGTTAACATTTTCACAGTACTGCTAAATATATGCACCCCCAAGTACATATATTTAATGAACAACGTATCAGCTTTGGTTTGAGCACAATCTTTTGTCTAAATGTCAATATTTTATAGAGCTCATGGATAGCAGCATTATGGTCCTAAGAAGGAATCTTTACAAGATCATCAAGACCATTAACAGCAGCGCCGTAGATAACCAGCTACTGGGCACAACTACAGTAGGTGAGCACCAGGCAAGGGGGAATGTAATACACACAGTGCCACAGTAAAAATTTATGTGCTTCATTTCACTAGAATATTTACAGAAGATGTGCATTTTTAAACCAAACACAATAATGCTTGGAAAAAGAAGTCTTTGGTATCGTCAACTCAAGTAAATTTACCGACTTCACTGAGGCTGTTAAATGAAATAGGCTCCTGCATCTCTGACTTGAGAGAAGGGAAAGCACTGGGGATTTACTGCTTGGTAGAGCTATGTCAAGGTAGCTGTTAATCCCTGAAGTACTAGGCTCATTTTCTTATTACAAAGGATTCACAAACTTTAAGACAATTCTCATCCACTTAATCCTCATATTTAAGGTAGTAAATAGCAAGATGCAATTTAAACATCAAAATTGCAATTCCAATCATCTTCCCATGCTGCCTCCTAATGGGAAAATCCTCTGCTACGTTATACCCTGTGGTTCTAACACTGAAAGGAGCCCACTCCTGAGCCTGAAAGGAAGCACGGGAAACTCTCAGTGCTGAAGTCAGGAAGCACTCTGATGTACAGGCCAAGGAAAATACTACTTAAACCTCTATTAAGAAGGTTGACCTGCCTATAGAAACCAGTTGCATTGACTTAGATTCTCCAAGATGCAAAACATGAGCAAACACAAAACGTCATTAACTAGTTAGTATCAGGTGAATGAATTCTTTTAGAATTCGCTGAAATTACTTTTGCTGGTATCTTGTTTTTCTGATTCAGACAAATCCCACCACACTGCTCCCAAATTTCCAGGTAAGGCTTGTTTTGATCACAACTTTCTCTTCTGGCTCAGCTTCCTCCTTCCTCACTTGCTGGTTATTTAAGAGCGGAGTAGATTATGGGGTTATTCAAGTGACACCTCTAACAAGGGAAGCTGACAGACTCTAAAGTATCCGAATTCACAGACAGGGGTGGTCTGCAATGCCAAAGAAATCAATGGTGACAAGAACAAAAAAAAATGAATGTGATTTGCAAAAACCCAAAATAAAAGACACTATCAAAGCAGGATGTACTGTGCTGATTACATAGGAACATACTCTCAACTCTGCACACCCCACCTAAATGAAGAGTAAGGACTAAGCCAGGCAGGGAAACTCTGGCTTCCCAACCCTCACAGCACAGAGCTGGCTTCCCAAAGCTCTGAGGAACGGGCAGAGCAGCCCTGCACCAGAATATACCTGTTCCCTCTCTGGGAGCACCAGGGCAGCAGGAAAGAGCTTTAGCAAGAGCCTCTCCCCAGACACCCCCAGGCTGCTCAAAACCTCTACGCACCACCAAGTATTTCTCATTTTGGTCTCCCTGAGATGCAACAATGTTTTGAGAAAGAATTTTTCCGAAGAACTCTAAAGATCACTCCTAGAAGCTGCTTTCATCTCTCAGCCATCTCTCTCCCACTTGAGGGAAAGGAACCCTACAACAGGAGAGCTCCAGCTGCTGACAAGCTGTGCTGTGCAGAGAGCGGCTGGGAAGCACTACACTTAATCACACTCCTTTCACAGTTACTATAATCTGGTTTTGCATGTAAATATATAGAAAGAGACATAGAAATATTTATCTTTTAAAAAAAAAAAAACAATTTCCCGTAATAAAATAGGAATCACAGTAAGGCTTCTACCCCCCAGTAACAACCACTACTGATTTTATATGCACACCCTAGTAAATCTTCCACGTACAGCCTCCTCTCCTCAGTTTCAACAACACACATTTGGTCTGGCTAACCATTATGGTAAACAAACGAGGCAGAAAAATCTGCAGAACTCCTGAAAACCACAGCCAAACTCCAGTATGTTTTTTAAAAAGCCCTACAAGCACTCAAACATAATCCCAATAAAACACACAAGCCTCACGATCGCTTTCAAGCCCAAAGAATATACCCTGATGCACGTATGAACAAGCAGCATGTTCTCCTTGACGTGGAGGACCAGAGTTTATGAACAGCTTACAGGGCTGAGTAACCCTGTGATTTCACAGCTCCTCATCTCAAGCTGCAAAACCCTGAAATGCCCAAATTGTCTAACAGGCAGAGCACTAGACCAGAACTCAGAAGACTGAATTCTATTATTAATTCTACCACTAACACGCCCAACAAGCCGAGGTATGTTATTTTCCCAGGGAATACAAGGAAGATATCACCGTTTCTTTTATAAAGCACTTTGAGATCTACTGATAAAAAAGGAAATGTTTAAGGTAGTATAAGCACACAGTATGACCACACCAATAAAACAGCCAAAGTGCCTGTTATACTGACTGACAAAAGTTACCTTCACACCAAACCTGCACCGTGGCTGCAGATACACAGTACCTGGCACCAGCACACATCAGCCTGATCAGCTCTGGGGAGTTACTCTGTTACATCACCCCTGCTGTACGTTTATTTGCAGCATGAGAACAATGGAACAATTTGCTTTTCCTAATGCCAAAGCAGCATCTCATACACACAACAGTAGCTACGCATCCTCAGGATCCTCGTTTCGGCCTACACTGTCCAAAAGCTCACACCCGCCCAGCTGGGCAGCGCCCAGGTAACATGCTTTCAGGTGGTTAGTGAGGTTCTTCTGTGTACCGAAGCCCTTGCCACAGAAGAGACACACAAAAGTACGCTCGTTTGAGTGCACAGACATAAGGTGACGGTTTAAGTCTGTCTTGTCTCGAAACAGCTTGGCACAGTTAGGACACTGCATCTTCTTACAGTTGAAGTGGATGGTCTTTTCATGCCGATCCATGTTCGATTTCAGAGTGAAGCTTGCAGGGCATTTGGAGCACTGGAACCGGGCGAGCTGGCCGGGAGGGACGCTGTCAGCAAGGCCAGGCCGGGAGCAGTCAACCAAGTCAAACGGGAGAAGCATGGAGAAAGCATGCTCGTGGATGTGCTCCTTCAGCTCTTCCACACACTGGAAAACCCTCCTGCAGAAACCACAGGTCAACCTCTTGGCTAGGGCTGCATCCAGGAACAGGCCATCAGTGGTTACATCCATGTCTTCTGATCTTGAGAAGCTCCCATCTAAACCAGAAATACACGTGCACATGTACCAATCAGTGTCTTCTGGTACAGGATAACCATAGTTTATAAACAAGTATTTTTCTCTCCACTTACCTGAATCAGAGTTAACGAACTGCCAAAGGGATAAAAACCCATCGTAGGTGGCCTGTGAATGAAAAGCACACTTAGTTACAGCAAGAATTTACAGGAGCACAGCCCTGCACCTTGTGCTCTGACTCCCATCGCCTTCACCCCTTTTTTAAGGCAGGCTTATGGACTGACTTGGAGATCTTGTTTGCCTTGACAAAGCTTTCACTGCCAAAGCAGCTAAGTTCACTGGGGCGTATTTCACAAGACTTGGAGTTTAAAGACAACCATGAACATGCCTGTTTAGGCCCTGGTTGCCACTCAGTTATCAGTCTCACTAAACATCTGTAGCCAGGCCAATGGGAAACGCTGGGTAGGAATCATCTAGCAGACAACAGAACTGGAAAATTTTCCCTTAGCCCTACATAGCTTCTTTTTCTTTCCACATAGAAAAGCCCTCAGAAAACAAACACCTTCTGGGTAGTTCCCTTTCTGCAATGCTCTCTGGCATTGCTGATCCAAATTATAAATAAATCTCTTTTTAATTTTTTTTTCCATAAAGCATTTGCAATATGCCAGCATGCAGCAGATGGCAACCCTCTATGAGGCAGAGGCATGATGCAGCCTGGGCAGGTCTCCTGGAGACCGGGCAAGCGGCTACCAGCCGTTCCTACCAGCTCCCTTTGCTCTGAGGTGACTGCAAAGGGAAAAAAATAATATTCTGTGTTTCTACCCATTTAACAGAACTAAAGTCTCATTCAAAAATATTAATGAGAGAAGTCACAGAAGGCTATGGATTTTATGTCAAAGTCCTGACTCCTGCAATACAGAAAGCCAGCCTGCTTCTATCTAAATTTAGACAGCTACAAGAAACCCAAAGGCAAAACACCAGAAATGGGCACGGGGCAGCTGGGGTCTCAGCTATCTTTATGCCACGATGGCATTCATGTATGCAGTGTTTTGTTTTACAATAAAAATGACATGTATACTTAAAAAAAATATATAGTATTTTGAGTGCCAGCTCTGTTGAGGTAAGGCAGAAAGAATAAAATCAGGACAACACCAGCCCTGATCTCAAACAACTTCTAGTTTTAAAATAACCTATATTTAAGGGGAAGGAAATAAAAAGAAACACAAAAAGCCTAACAGATCAAAGTATGAGGTAATACGGTCTTTCAGAGTACTCGTAACTGGGGAGAATTTGATTAAAAAGATACTTTTGCATTTAAATTTCTTTGCATTTCCCCCCATGATCTTACCTGGGTTGAGGAAGGCATCTCTCCCTTTATCATGGTTTCTGGTGACATTTCACCAGAGGAGCAGATCTCAGGGGGGCTCTGAGTGGCAAGGTGTGATGAAGGCAGCGGGGGAGACGGTGCTTCCACTTTGCCATCACATTCGCCCCTTGAACGATTGGAGTTGGTGCCAGGCCCTGGGGAACACAGGAAACGAATCTCACCCACGTGAACTAGCACCAGCTGGTGGTTTTAAAAAAGGCCTTGCACAGGCAGCGCACCAGCACTCGCAGCTTATCTTCTGTCAGTGGGAGGAAACGCAGCAGGACAGTGATGCCAGGTTTTATTTGTTGGGTCTTTTTAAAACCAGCCTCCCCACCCAAAACGCCTCATCTTGTGTGTGATATATGTGCTGGAGTTACATCGTGTGGCACGGCCACTAAAGAGTCCGTCGGGAGGAAGCAGCACAGAGCAGCACAAACATCCAGAGCAACCACGTTTCTGAAAGACACCTCTTGGAGAAGCACCGTTTCAAACACATTTCAATCCAAGTAGCATACACACAATCTTCATTCATCTACTTTCTTGGAAATGGATGTCAAAGCTTCAGATGTGTCCACGGTTGGTGTTTTTTTTTAATACAATACTGTCAGTCCTCGATCTCAAAGTGCTTTACAAAAGATGGGGGAAAAGTATTCCTTTCCTTCTACAGCTAGCAAGCGTGGAAGTTCAATTATTTGTACAGAATTATTCAACAGTGGTTACATTCTAAGAGCAATCTCCCATAGTTAAAAAGGAAAACGTTCTTTGTCCAAAGCAGAAGCACACCCTCTTGCCTAGGTTGCTGCAACAGCCAAATAGTAAACAGTATTCCAGAAACTGTGCTGATAATCAATGACCAATCTAAACACAAATAAAGACTGTGTAATCAACATCAGTGTACATTACAAATTGTTAAACAAATGTTCCCAAACACCTTGACTGAATAGCGGAATGACATATTGAGCAGGTTGTTATTTTTGAAAGGCAAGCAGGCAAAATCAGCACAAACCGTGGCACAACAGTAAACAAATTCATATTTAAAGCACTCTGTGCCCTAAAGGCTCTTTTTATTTCTAACACAAAAGCGTCTGATTGAAACCTTTACGGATATAAACCACACACTCTTTAATGCAGCTACACACAAGTCAGAGTTTACGCTGTGTCCGCACACAATACGCTGTGATCTGGGTTACTACAAAGAGTGAAACCACCACACAAACATTTCTAAACACCAACAATCCCAAACCTGATTTTTTTTAATCAGCTGCTCTTGTGCCACAAGCTGGATGTTTGATTTACCTTCCTCTGCTTTGATGGCAGATTGAAATCTTTCACCACTTAGTTAATTCTGTTCAGGGGTGATACAAATACCTCAAGTTTTCATTCTGGTGGTGCTCATCTGTTGCTGTTGTAACTTAAAGGTGGGACAAGAAAAATCCTGAAACCCCATAAATTCAAGATAGGAAAAAATGGGGGGGGGGGGGGTGAGAACAAATTCGTCAGTATTACCCGTTAGAAACTGTTACCAGGAATCCAGCTCTCAGGTCCATAGCAGAATTCCTGCCCAGACATCCACACCATCTGTTTTTCACCCTGAACATCCCAAACTGATTCAAACTGCCCCGCTTACACTGAAGCTACACACCGTGACTTCGAGGCATCTCTGGGTTGTCCTTCCCTAAACAAACAGTATTTGAGCATACAGTAAAGATAAGCCAGTGGGGTTTGGCCTGATTAATTCTTCATTAGCACCTCTACAGAGTTACACATATCCCTAAGAAACCATGTCCCTTGCAAAAGGCAAGGCTACTGAACGAGCAATGAATTTGAGTAAGGAGAAACAGTAAACTTGACCATCCAACACAAGCCACAAAGATGTACAGCACAACAAAGTACATAGATGATTTTTTTTTTTTAAACAATAGTGAATATTTATTTGGTTTCAGGAACTCCAAGTAACAAAAGAAGAGAAACCCACAAAAAGGACCCATACTTTGCACATGAGGACGCAGACAGGACCTGAACTTAGGATTTGTCCCATTCTGACCAGCACTGAGGGAAACATTTTTCCCTCCTAAATTTGTATTGAAACGGTTTTTAATGTAAAAGATTTTCACTTCTAAACCAGAAATCAAAAGCACTTTCCTTCAGTCACCTCTGCCTACAGAAGATGATGGTTTAGCAGTATTTATAGGAATACAGTGTTCTGACAGCTGGACAGTAAACTATTGTGGGCAAGAGAAAGGCAAAGGTTATCGCTTCTCATTTCAAATTGCATCCATTCTCCCCTGAGCCTCTTTTACCATGCACATAATATCCAAGCCAAACTGAATTCCTTTAACTCCATCTTGGGAAAGTTGACCACTGTGTAAAATATATTCCTTTACATCCAGTGCAAGGAGAAATTATTGGCTCCAATGAACCACTAACTAAAAATAACATATTAGCTGGTTTGCCCCAAAGAAAAGGGCTCTGTGTACCATGTAATCGCTTGGACAGCGAGCTTCATAGGAATTGCTTCTATAAACAGTTTCAGTTGCAACAGGGTAAACAGGAAAAGCCAAAGTTAGACATGTGAAAAAGAATGCAATGTACTATTCTGGAAATGTGGGAGAGTCGCCCTTTAAGGTGGTCAATCACCCCCAAATCTGAAAGTTTTCTGACTGTTTGGGGTTTTTTTTAAATGAGAACACAAAGATGTAAACTAGCTCATTTTCTAATGAATATTAAAATTCTAATTCCCTTGATTATACTTGGCAAAACCAACTAAAAACATTCAACTAAAGCCTTTGAGTCTTTTGTAGATGTGGTGCAACTGTACAGAACAACCCTACCAAAGTTCAGTATTGTGAATTAAATAAAACACACATCATCCAGCCAGAGAGCTCAGTGGAACAGCACAGCTGAAGATGGAAATCAGCAAAGAACCACCTGCTTTAACAGGCAAACCATGAAAACCTGTAAAGATGAAGAGAACTGCCCAAAAGTCATCCCCAACACCACGCTATTCAGGTTCAGTACCTAATGGTACCCAAGGTGACCTCAGCATTACCGTGAATAACTGATGCTTTTCTCTGCAAAGCCCACACATCCTTTAGGTTTCTGCCAAGCACACGAACAGTGTCAATCTCCATCATAAATGGAGCATCATAAATTCTCAGAGCCCTTCAGCTGCAGGTTCTCTGGCAACTGCATCACCCCCACTGACAAGACAGTTAAATTTTCCTTCTGGTTTTAAATTAAACCCATTACCTTTAGAGATGCTGTACCTATCTGATTACATCATAGCGATGCAGCCCCCACCACCCCCTCATCCCGGGCTTCATTTTCCATCAGCAGAATGGCCAGTCATTTCACACCTCACACGATCATTACGATATACACTAAATTAAGAAAAAAGAGCACGGGGTGAAATGGAAAGCTTGGGGTATCCTCCATTAACTTTTACAACAGTAAGAGCTATGCAGAAGAAAATACTAAAACTTGCAATGTGTGCAGAAAGTTGGACACTAGTATCCCCTTCAGAAATGGCTCCCCGGAATTTTTAACCATGTATAACATACCCTGTGGATCTGACCACTTTCATTAAGGCTTTTCCTCCAGAAAAGAAAAATGCAACATGGACACTGCTCCTGCAATCAGGTACTCACTGTATTACTTCCTAAGAGAATGCAGAGACAAATTGGTGATAGCTGTTAATACTAAAAACACACTTCAGATTTTTGAAACTGAAGAGAGATTGATCACTTAAAATCTTGAAAATGTGTGTTTCCTTTTCAGACCACCCAGATGAAGACTGATGTGCACTATGTTGCTTTTGGTGTTTTTTTTTTTTTTAAATAACAATCTTAGTCACTGTGCTCCTACTCTCCCACAATGCTCCCCCCTTTTTCTTATTTTAATATAACCCGGGACTTAAAATGACTCAACATCCTCAGATTGTGTTTGAAGAAAGATGTGAAAAAACATCTACAAAGCCAGCACCAACCTAGACCATGCTTTCAGATCTCCAGATTCTTCTTACACTTGCTTTACTGTCGTTTTATACACTGAAAATTCTCATTAAACTTGGTGTCCTATTGTATTCAGTAACAACCACTTAAAAGCAACTGAGACTTATATCAGAGTATCTTTTTCAAGTGATTAAAATAAATTGATACCTGTGAAACTGAGTAAGATGAAAGAAAAATGTCCCTTAACTCCCTGATTCTGTAAAAACCCTCTTACCAGGCCACAGCCACAGTCACGTACCCGTGTGAGAGCTGCAGACCAAGAGAATCATCTTCTTTTTGTCTTAGGCAGTTCACTTTGCTTCCACAAAGATGAGATAATTGAAGCTTAACTGAATGAAACTAAATTAATAGTGACAGGACTGGAAAACAGGGACCACAGAATGAAGGACCTCCTCAGCCATTGCACCTCTCAACGAGCTGTCATTTACCCACTTTCCTAAATCTACCAAGCTTTATTTTAAACCCACTTGGTCTTCTCCCTGCTCCTGAACCCCACTTCTCAGCTGCTTAGACAGCCTCTAATTTCTAGCCCGAATTTATGACTGTCTTGTGCTCATTTATCTTTACGCCAAGTGGTCCTTCAGCTTTTAAGTAAAATCTAAAATACTCCAAGCGGGAGAGGGATGATGGATAGAGGGAAGCCCCATCATTATTCCAGTTTATCATGACAGGAGATGAAACCGCTGATTTCCCCTGTCACAAGTCAGGGATTCAAAGGCGCGGTGCATAAATCAGCCCTGCAGCCATGTGCAGATCCACGTCCCACCCGTGCTGATGCCAGCTGAGGGCACTCTTCTCACTGCACAGCCCCAGCGATTAAACTGACACAGGATCTTTGCTATTTTATTGCAGCGAAGGGATTTTTCAACTCAGGAGCCTAGTTTGAACCATCCAAATCTGAGTTAATCGGAGATAATTCAGGATGCAAACTACTGTCAAAGAAACAAGACCACCATATAAGCAGTTCCCCCCCTCCCCCAACATTTAAGCTGCAGAATACAGGTACTGAAAAAATAATTTCCTTCTCTAAACTTAGAAAGATTCTTTTAAAAATAATTCTGTTCAGACATGAGAAGAAACAAGAGATACTGAGACTGCCATTACATTGTGCAGGTATCTCCCTTTATCACACAACTCAAGTGACCATTAGAAGTTACCTATCTCTTGCCATTGAGGAGAGCAAAAATAAAATAACATATATCTTAAGTGATCTTTTCATTCTATTTCATTGGTCAATTTTGATTAAAAGAAACCTTTTCTGCTGGAAACTAACATGTAGTACTCAGAAAGCCACCGCTTGCTGTATTTTATGCCACAACTGATGCCCCCATCTCCTGAGAGTATTACTAAAACACAGCATTAATATTTTACAATTGCAATGAAGAAAATACACAAGTATGCTGAAAAATAAGCTGTCCAGGCATAACGGTACCTATCAAGCCAGCTCCAACAGATAACCAGTAGAAAAACATTTGTTTCTATGTGCAAGTGTAAGGAAACAATCAATAGCTGCTCATTACTTAGAGAGAGGCATAAAAGTAAATAGCAAGAAGGAAAGATCATGCGATCTACAAAGTCACAACTGTTTCTACAGACACAGGAGCAACAGTCAGGCCTTTCAACATCAGTCAATTGCGGATTCAAAACCTCTGCCACTACTTCTCTTACCATAAGCACTCAAATACTCTGTATTCTGTTTGCAAGCACCACTTTGCAAACAAATAAAAGAGAAATTTGAGGACAAGTGCTACATACACACACTAAAGAGTTCCTTCCACAGCTTCAGCAGTTAACATTAAAATTGCATCCATACCAGACACAGGTTTTCAAGTTTTATGGAAAGTGGGAGGAAGCAGAACTTAAAACTGGATATAAATGTATCAGGAGTAATAAACAAGACAGTGACCTGTGTTTGCTTCTCACTAAAGATTTCACTCAAAGTGTCACAAACAACAGATGTAAGAAGAACACAAACTTACGGGAGAGAGAGTGCGTGCCTTTGGGTAGGTACTCAAACAGCAGAGAACTGTCGTCTCCCAGCATGTCGGCTTTCAGAGACAGCAAACTGTTCTTACTCATGAGGGCCGCGCGCAGGTTGGCGACGGTGGCAGCCTGCAGAGCATCCTCCTTCTCTGGAGTCAGGGGCTGAGAGATGTAGCTGGCTTCCCCAGCAATGAGGGCTTCATCAACGTTTGCGTAGGGGTCCGATCGATCCATTCTGCTGTCAGAGCTGCTGGGCTCTGTCACCGTCACATCAGCACCTGCCCGATGAAAGATGCTGTCAGAGATGCAAACAAACTCCTGAGATGTGGCACACTGATCACCCATGCCTGCCTGAACATGGGGCCAAACAAAGGAGAACCAGGAGTTCATCATGACCTATTCTGGCCTTATTGTTACATTTCACATGTCTCAATCCCCTTTTCCCAAAGGCTGAAGATGAATCTGGAGGCTTGGTAGAAAGCGCACCCACCCCACAGCTGGGGGATTTCTGTTCTTCCAGCCTGTGCCCTTCACTGCTGCCCCACTGACAAATCTTAGCTTCCACAGCAGGCAGGGCTCAGGGAGACGTGTACAACCTCCCCAGCAATTAGTAACCAGATAAAACTTCATTTATTTACTTTAAACTAAGATTTCAGGATGGTCTGCTAGCACTGGAATGACTTTCAAACACTGAAGTTCTGTTTTTTCCATCATTTTACTCTGGTAGTCCAAATTTTAATTTTTCCATTTCTTCCCCACAATGAAGGTTTTGGAAAATCAAGTAATAAACAGCCTGTAATAGTGGATTGCTGATTAGTATAAATTCCTTGGGGTCATTTATTTGAAAAATACAGTCATCAGTGGTTCCCAGCACAAATTAGAGGGTAAATTCTACGTAAAGTGATACAGTTGAAAAAAAACACCCAAACAACCACAGATTAGCCACCTTGCAAGAGGTAGCTACTAAGAAACTGTGTAACAACATAACAGACCATTAACAAAAACGTCAATTAGTGAACCCAAACAGAAATGAAAAAGCTATTATAAGGCAAATTCCTCCCTGCCAAAACAGCGTTTACTTTTGTGGGTTTGGGAGATCTAGTTAAAGAGTCTCTGTTTGAACTTTGACTCTCTTATAGTCTTAAGTAATTTATTTTTACGTAAAGGAAAGCAACTCTCATACTACTCTCTACTCTTCACATGGATCAAAAAAATTTACCTACAAAAATGATGTTACTCCATTTATGAAATGCTTAAAGCTTATTTCAATTACCTAGTCCAGAATCCACAGCAGCAGAACATAGCGATGTGCTCAAACCTGGCAAACAAGGCTAAAGCTTCCCAACAAACAGATGCCTTTGCAGCATTTGTGCTATCAAGATGTGCAAGGAAAAAATCCAAAGAGGAGACACTGATATAGAGAGATGGAAAACGAAGCTGGTTTTCAGATCTACAACTTTTTACTGCCTCCCAGTTCACAACACACTGAAAACTACTCAGCTCTCACAGTAACACCAATGGTGGTATTACACGTACAAAATTAACACTTTTAAAAATTCATCTTGCACTTCTCAGAGCAAGGAGTTCAGCTCTTGTCCATGTACCTCACAGCACCAAACTCACCCTGGGACAGGAGGTTTTGCAGGAGCAGAGCTCCCAAGGAAGGGAGAGGAGCATTGGCACGCTCACACTCTGTTGTAGTGTTCAACAACTTGAAACCAGGGCAAGACATCAATCTGCAGCCTTATTAAAAAATGCTAACGAGGACACTGGTACAGTGCCTACCTTCTGTAACCTGGAAAACTGCTAAAGGAAGATCAAGATAATGATCTCCATTTTACACGTGGAAACTGCCAGAGAAACACACCGTGACTTGCTCAAGGTGTCCAGCCTGCGGAGCCAGGACCAGACTGAACTCCTCTGTCCCAGCCCAGAGCACATCAGCTTCTGTAACAGGTTCAGATTCACTTCACTAAGCTGTACTCTACTGCTGCTAACTTTTTTCTGCTTCTTTTAAAAACCAAAAAGCCTCAAAGCAAATAATGAGGAAAAAATAATCATTAGCAGAGTGCTCCTACACCCCAGGGATGTAAGGAATACCCACGCTGGGGGAGACAAACACGGCAGCAGCAACTAGGCAAAGGATAGGAGATGCTTTCACTTAAAATCAAACCATTTTCCCCCCTCCCCCTGTGGTTTGCTTGTACCACCTCATATGACCAGTTGTATTAAGCCACAGACAAGCAGAATTGTTTTGAATTTTAACATATTTTGTTATCCCTCTGGTACCAAGCGTGTGGTTAACAGGAATATACATTTTTCCAGACAATCACAGAATCCCAGGGGTGGGAAGGGCCCTCCAGAGCTCATGGGGTCCAACCCCCTGCCAAAGCAGCTCCCCAGCTCATATTGCACAGGGCGGCGTCCAGACGGGGCTGGAATCTCTCCAGAGATGGAGACTCCACACCCCCCTGGGCAGCCTGGCCCAGGGCTCCCTCACCCTCACTGGGGAAAAGTTCTTCCCCAGGTTGGTGGGGAACTTCCTCTGCTCCAACTTGCAGCCATCGCCCCTTGTCCTGTCCCCACAGACACTGAGAAGGGCCTGGCCATTTCCCCCTGCATCCCATCCTTCAGATATTGATAAACATTAATCAGGTTCCCCCTTAGTCTTCTTCTCTCCAGGCTGAACAGCCCCAGCTCACTCAGCCTTTCCTCACAGGGGAGATGCTCCAGGCCCTTCAGCATCTCCATAGCCTCCTCTGGACTCTCTCCAGGAGATCCCTGGCTGTTTGATCCCAGGGAGCCCAGCACTGGACACAACACTCCAGGTGGGGCCTGACCAGGGCAGAGCAGAGGGGGAGGATCCCCTCCTGTGACCTGCTGGCCACACTCCTCTTGATGTCCCCCAGGATCCCATTGGCTCTCTTAGGCCCCAGGGCAGATAATGAAGTTTGCTTTAAACATTTCTGCATAAAGGGAAATTACAAGAGCTTGTAGCAGCTGGTTTTTTACAAGGTGTTGTAGAAAGTAAATTTTACCCCGTTAAACTGGCAATGTAACAGCTTTATCAAATCAAAGCCATGATAATACTGCTATTCCTCTGCTCCTCACCGCCTACACAGCAAACCACAGCAAATAGCTCGGGCCAGAAAGGGTGTTTGTCAACAAGCCGGTGCTGCCAAATAACCGGGCAGGCAGTAAATCACCTTGCTTTCTCTCCCGTCCTTTCACACTGCCAGTTATAGATGCTGATTGACAGCTGCCAGAAACTATTGCTGCCTACTGCACATAAACACTAATTGCTAAAACACACACAGATTAATTGTAACCACAAGAAGACATTAAATGTTCCTCAAAAGCCAAGATTAGAGACAGACAGGGAAAATAGAAGTTTTGGAGCTTCTAGTATTTATAGCTGATGTAACTTAATCAAATACACATTAAGGCAAAATAAATATCCACTTAGTGACATAAGTACTGAAATACTCTCAATATGCCAAAACCCAAAAATACATGAAGTTCCTCTTCACGGCGCCTGCAAAACCACTTCTCTTTTCTCCAGGATACAGCTTCTTTTAACAAGATTTAGGCAAAGAATTCAGTGAATCAAAAGTATCCGTCACTGCCCAGTAATCTAAACTGTTTACTACAGCGCTTCAACCCTACGTAAACCAAGCTTTAGTAAATGAGCTTCTCTTTCGCAAGGATTCGAGGCAGAGGGTCACGTGGCAGCCCCAGAGCTCCATCCAACTCCTCCACATCTCATTTTTCACAGCGCGGAGACAGTCCCTGCTGCTGCAGCTTCCAGGCACCACGCGCAGGAAATCCCGATCGGGGCAGCAAGCTAAACATGGGATTAATGCTGCTCGAAAAAACCCAGCTCATTAGTCTCTTTAGCAAATAATTATTTTGCAGTTATTCTATTACACCAGCCTCCTTTCCAAAACACAGAAGCTTTAGAAAAGCTTTATTAGTTTGTTGACTTGGTGGAATTATTTCTTAATTTCTTTTTTTTATTATTATTTTGAAATAAAACACAGGGCCTATTTTTCACAATTTTGGCCACAGTATTTCCATGCCTCTCAAACTCCAAAACCAACATTTAATGGGTGAAGTTCTTATTTACACATGAAAAGCTTAAGTAAAAGTAATATAGGAAGCCTGATGACAAGCACCTTCTCAGAGATGATGCAGCCAAGCACTGCATGACAAAACACACTCACTGCCAGCCACGCTGACCAGGCAGGCTTCACAGACCTACCAGCAGGAGTAAGGCTCAGGCCAGTACTGCAGCCCCGACACACACAGGGCACCTGCTGCACAGACATTTACACCCGGGCAGAACCAACCTGAACCTGCAAGGGAAGTACAGCTCCAGGGAACTCCCTCACAGTATATGAATCAGAAAATCCCAGGGGTTGGAAGGGCCCTCCAGAGCTCATGGGGTCCAACCCCCTGCCAAAGCAGCTCCCCAGCTCATATTGCACAGGGCGGCGTCCAGACGGGGCTGGAATCTCTCCAGAGATGGAGACTCCACACCCCCTGGGCACCCTGGCCCAGGGCTCCCTCACCCTCACTGGGGAAAAGTTCTTCCCCATCTTGGTGGGGAACTTCCTCTGCTCCAACTTGCAGCCATTGCCCCTTGTCCTGTCCCCACAGACACTGAGAAGGGGCTGGCCATTTCCCCCTGCATCCCATCCTTCAGATATTGATAACCATTAATCAGGTCCCCCCTTAGTCTTCTTCTCTCCAGGCTGAACAGCCCCAGCTCACTCAGCCTTTCCTCACAGGGGAGATGCTCCAGGCCCTTCAGCATCTCCGTAGCCTCCTCTGGACTTTCTCCAGGAGATCCCTGGCTGTTTTATCCCAGGGAGCCCAGAACTGGTCACAACACTCCAGGTGGGGCCTGGCCAGGGCAGAGTAGAGTGCTCAAATCCAGATCAGAAATCCCATTTTTCAGCAGGCACACCACTACTACCATTTAAGAAACCCAAACCAACCAAACCCAAAACCTAAAAAAGAAATTCATATCAAACTGAGCTCCTATTACAAATCCAGCTATGAGCAAATCATGTTGTACTAGTATAAAGAAAAAAAACCCCCACAAAACATCAAGTACTACAGACATCTGCCAGCCCCTCGGGAAGGGCTATGGCACAAATAAAGGTGATGCAACTTACTAAAGGTATTCAAGTGAAGTGTTAATGTGATAGATTGTTTTCCAAGATCTAGGAGAAAATTGATAGTAGGAAGCATTAAACCTTGTCCAACAACTGAAAAACACATATGCCAGCTCAGAAAGACCAAGGAAAAGATTCTTTAAAGAATCCATTCAAATACCTTCATTAAGCACCTTAACACACAAGCTTCAGGCATTTTCCCTCGTTACAGCTTAAACTCAGCTGTTACCAAACCACCTGCTCAGCGCCTGCTTCTCTCACACCACTTATTTCTTGTTTGTACTGTGGTTTTACCTTCTCAGTAACCCCCAGCGGTGTGTGCTGTTGTTTCCCAGACTCCCAATGCTATTATTCTCTTTCATAATTTTTTTTTTCTAAGTAGTTTTTTTTTCTCTTTCAACTTTTGTTCCTGCTCTCTCATGTACATAGTTGAACATCTTCTAGAAATCTGTAGCTGGAGGATGAAACTCATGAGAATAGGAAAAGGCGTGAAAAACAAAGCTATACAAGATTACATCTGCTGTTGGCAAATTCAAAGCAGAAACACACTCTTCCTCAAGAACTAAAGGCAATGTTTTGCCAGGTCGCTATTCCTCAATATTGTTCTTTTCATTACAGTCTCAAGGTAAGAGGAGATCCAAGAAATCTGTCATCTTCCCTTCAAAGTCTCTTTCTGTTTGGCAGAAACACAAAGCAGTAAATGCTTCTCCCTCTGCTTTCTGAGTTTCCAGGATGATGAGGTCGCATGACACCATCGTCAAGCAACTGCCTACCTAATCAAAGTGCCCCAACCACAGCAAGGCGGGGGGAAAGTCAGCCAGCAAACAGTGCAGCAGCCAAAAGAGACTGCAACAGTATTTAGCTTCCCATTTCCAGCCAAAGCTTTAAGACAGTTTCTGTTAAGTTTTCTCTATCACCCTGGCAAATTTCTGGAAGCTTTTAGGAGCCCTTCCAACCTCTCCTCAACTCTCTCCATACATAGTGCTTTTCCACACAGCACAAGTTGTTCGTCCCAGCACGCTTCTGAACAGGAGGTTGCCACTGCTCTGCACCTACGCTGAACTCACTGCACCTCCTGCAAGTCCCCACAACCTCCAAGAGACAACAGTGAGTCAAACCACTTCCCATCACGAGAAGCACTGTTTGTTCCACCTCTCCTGCACAGCTCCCCCCAGTATCACTAAGCCTGGAGGTGCTTCAGCAGAACAAACTCCATCATCCTGCTGGTTTCACCAGCATCCTTTCAACCCCACATCTGTAGCACCGCCAACCAAACCCAGCCAACATGTCTGGCTGCCTGCTCTCTGCAGACACTTGCTGAAGCTAAGGGTGGCAGCAAGATCGCACAACTATCTGGAGCTAATTAAAGCAACACTAGATACTCTTCTATCCCACTCTTGTTTATAAAGCACACTTGTTGTCATAAACAGTAGAATTCCCAGCTAAGCCTAACAAATATTTTCCCTCCTGTAGGCAAACATGAAGCAGGGCTGGCAGGTCACACGGCTCATTTTCACACATCTAAGAACAGAGCACACAAAAATCCACAACAGAATTTCTAGGGGGAGAGAATATTGTCTCTTTCCATAGATTAGGGTGGAAAGGTGAAGGGAAGACAGGCTTCCAGGTACACAAGCCCTGCCATCAGAAACAGCAAGGCAAGCATCAAGGTAGGTACAGCTTGAAAACAGCAGTAACTGAAGTTGTGTCTTGAGTGGTGGCATTGATAGGCAGCGAGCGAGTAGCTGTGCCAGTGTGTGGCAGCATTACTGCTGTACTACCCAGAGCCATTTTTAAGAACTGCAAAATAAGGGGTTTGTACAACCACATTATGAATATCTGCAGGGAGAAAGATACTGCAACTTCTCCAGCCCTTCTTCCATCATTTCACCCCTCTGCAAGTCATTTCCTCCTTTGCCCCATGAGCCTTTCCCTTGTGGTAACCGGTCTCCATTACCTCTCAATCCTTTCTCCATACACAACTGAGAAGTGCCTGGCTCTCAACAATCCATCCACCACCCTCCTCTTCTTCAAGATTATACTAAGCTGTCTCAGCCTCTCCTCATACACAACATCTTGTGTAAGCCTCGGCTAGGCTTGCTCAAACGTGTCAGAGTTTTTCTTGTCCTGGAGATCCCCAAACTGGATCCTGTCTGTAATCCAAAGGTGGTCTCACTTCCCCTGACATCCTGGGTGCACCAGCCTTTGCTGCAGACCCCTGTTCCACTCGTTCCTCACCAGAACCCATTTTCTGCTAAGCTGCTTTTCTCCCTCCTTGGCTGCCCCACACACAGGACTTCACATTTGTCTTTGTTGAATTCATGCTGTTTCTGGAACTGCTTCCTTCCAGCAAATCATTCCTCCCAGTCTGGCGTCCTCTAACAACTTGCTGAGGGTTCACTCCATCCCATGTCCAATTTGTTAATGAACAAAGTAAACAGCCTTGCTCCTGGGAGCTGCCTGTGAGGGATGCAGGCATTGTGCTTTCTGGGGCAGTTAAGATCTGCACACAGCTGGGTAACTTTAAGTGTGGTGACAAAATGTGATTTTCTTTCTTTATAACACAACCAGCAGAACGGGCAGAGGGCTGCAAGGGCAGAGTATTAGTATCTACTCCCACCCCAAATGCTCATCTCCACACCCTCCCCTGCTACTCCTTCAGTTGTACCAAGACTACATGTATAGTTGTGAGGTGAACTTGAGACAGGAACTAATATGTTAAAAATAAAACCGCTTTATTAAAAAACAGTTATTTTTAAACCCAGCTCAGTTCCTCAATCCGGTTCACTACATGGTTACACAGACGTTTGCACCGGAACAACTGCAGCAGAGCGTGGGGGTGCAATTCAGTACCAGGGGAAAGTGGGAGCCACTTAAAGTTTTTCTTTCAAGGACACCATCAAATTGTGACCTGAGCTGAACTCTTCTGGAAAAAACTTGGGGCAGTCAAAGACTTAATTTGCTGAGGTTCTTCTGCCTGTATGTGTGTCAAGTAGCTATACAAATCTTCCTGACAGTAGGTTTCATCTAAAGCTTCAGAGATGACTTTTCTTGTGTAAGTTTAGGAAGATCTGGCTTGATCTCCTTATGTGTGAAAGATGTAATTAATTTTTAACCTCACAGGAAGAAGAAAAGGGGAAGAAAAAGCTTTTATTTCCTAGTGTTTCTTCTTGGGAATAAAGAAAAAAGAAGGTGCAACCAGGCTGGTAGAAAATTACAATCTTTCACCAGCTGCTAAAAATATCCCTGAAGTTTGTATTTCAGCTATCCCCTCCTTTCCAATTGAAATCCTTCAAAGGTGTTTCACAACTTACTATTTATTAAGCAATCCCCAGCATTCTCACATGCTGTAATATTTACACAGAAAAGCGATGCCCTGAACTATATTGGTTTTGATTAACACTGGTTTATAAACATAATAGTATACATATGGATATAATAAATGTGCACAGCATCCAAAATAAGCTCCAATTTCATAACTCAGGAAACTATCAGGCAAGCATAGATATTTAACCACAACATACACGATCATTAAGAACTGTCTTTGAGTTCAAGACTGTAAGAAATCTTAAGTGAATTCTTCTGGAACTAAAACTGTGGTC
Source organism: Porphyrio hochstetteri (assembly GCA_020800305.1). Lineage (NCBI taxonomy): Eukaryota > Metazoa > Chordata > Aves > Gruiformes > Rallidae > Porphyrio > Porphyrio hochstetteri. The sequence continues at coordinate 15,901,872 of CM036921.1, read as the reverse complement.
TCCTTTTCAGACTGCACTTTCCCACCCCTTCCAGGTTTAAGTCCTACTACAGCTTTTCAGCCATGATTTAAAGCAGGGTGACCTGGGATGCTGGCCTGCGCTGTCGGAATTTGAGTCATTGAGGAAAAAAAACCACTCTGCATAAAATTGTACATTTCCAGTGCTGTTGCTGTCTCTGGAGGGCTTGGGGAGTCCATGCCAACTGAAAGGCAGCATTCATCATACAGGCTTGAGCATCATTTTTAAGCCTATAGCCATAGGACGCTCACCATATATATATATATTACCAACAGCAACCAAAAGCTTCTCCTCAATGCTGCTAGGATGGTATTTCTAAAATAAGATAGGTTTGTTCTACACAGACACGACCTCATTTTATAATAACACTTCTGCAGTGGCATCCTAAAAGCACAAATATATCTGCATCTTTCTTTTCCTTAAAACAGTAACCAGGGTACAAATATTCACTGGTAAATTCTCTCCACTCTGCCAGGTATCTAAACAGAATAAATTAAAACCATCAATTTTTCTCTCTTTCCTGTAATATTTGTTTTTCTAACACTGAATCAAATTCTGCAGATATTTTTCCATTGTCTGTGTCAGCAAAAGAAGTTCCTGGCCCCAAATGCAGCTGCTTGTTGCCACACTCCCACCACCTGTTAGTGGCCTCAACCAGTCCTAGGCCTACAGAGTAAAGCCCGTGGGCCAACTGATGTTCCCCCAGAGAAGATAAAACAAAATACCCAGAAGCAAAGAAGGGGGAAACAGTTAAAATGAGTTAACTATTTTTTAAACTTTTGTGACGTGAAAAACTAAAGCAGCCCTTGCAGGGGGCAGGAATGACTGGCCAGTGTAGAAATACCTTAAGTCAACTGGGTTTTTCCCACTAAATATGCACAGAATTGTAAAGTAACTTTCATCAGACTATCACTTTAAAAATACCAAGGCTGACTGTAAGCCTAACCTCTTTTTCCAAGTCTCCTAACTCACACAGTAAAGGAAAGGAGTGATGTTGTTCTCTGCTGCTCACCTGACAGCCTCTTGCTGCACATCTGCACGTGAACAGACACAAACATGAAGGGACAGAAATGTAACATTCCCATATCACATTAAATATGAACACTAGTACTCATGATATGACAGGAGTGCTGAGTTATAACCTTTGAAAATCTTCAAGAACAAACATTTACCTTTTGAAACAACTGCCTGTAAGAAACATTAAATAATAAATAAAATCTACAACCACACAGCAAAGTCAGGTTTTGGGTTTGATTCCCAGACATGGTGTCTGAAGAATTAATCCCTACTATGTTTTAATGTAAAAGAAACACTTCAAATAGGGAAGTGGAAGTCCTGAACAGTGATGACTGCCAAGTAGGATCAGAATTTTTTTATGTTAAAATCCTAAACCCTTTATTTCTCACTTGTAATTTCAGTAAAGAAACAAAAAGGGTAAAAAAAAAAAACCCCAAAAAACCCCCGTTTCTAAAAGTTGAGATGCCTAAAGATGAGCCTAGCTAACCTTGGCACAAGGAACAAAATTGTAGAAGGGCACTCAAGAGAGGGGAAGTGCTTCTGATCTCTGGAGTTAAAGCAGATTAACAGAATCAAGGCTGTTACCATAGGGAGGAGGAAGAGGAGGAGGAGGAGGAGGGCTGCTTTGGAGCCTGGGGAAAATGGAATGCAGGGTGGGGAAAGGAAACAGACACTGAGCTTTGAGCTAAAGCTGGTTTAGGGTGGAACCATTTTAAAGCCAGGGTGTAGCCAGGGAATAAGTGTCTGGGTTTAAAGCACTGATTTTCGTTTCCAGACTTGAAAACAACCTGACCTAACCCTTTAGGAACAGAAACTCAGAGAAGTTATTCGTGCTGAGATTGTATCCTGGTAATTTCGTTAGTCTAAGGGTGGTGATATGGAGAACCTGATTTCCTCACTAAGCACCCTCTGCTAGGTTTCTGCAAAATTCAGGGGATGGACACAGAGGCTAAGGCATTGTGTTTGGGAGGGTTTTTTGTTTGCTTGGGTTTGCATTTTGCTGCAACCAGCAGCTACCTCCAGGCAGGAAGCTTCCTGCACACAAAGGGAGTACCAAAGATGGTCTAGAAACCTGGGCAGCTCCGTAAGCCAGAGGAATGCAGAACACAGGCTAAGCTGATTTCAGTGCTAAGGCAGAATTCTGAGGGTGGCATTAGAGAACAAATCTGTAACCCCTCCAGGTCTGGCTGAGGAAGAAAGCTTGACATTGCTGACTACCACAGCTTAAAGCCTTGAAATATCTCCCCAATAAAAACATCATCAAAAACCCCCTCAATTGTAGCAAAGAAAATTTTAATACCTTGCACCACAACTATAACTTCATGAAAAGCAGGTGGAAAAATGCAGTAGTTGAAGTTAAATTTTCCAAGTGGCAGGCAATTTGTTATTTATTATTGCCTACCCCCAAAAATACTCCAATGCCTTTCTGATAAGCTGAATGTTTTGGACCCAAAACATCTATCCTCCTGAAAAAGTGATCTTTCTGAAATTGAGCAAAAAGAATCATGTAAGTAATAAACTAACTGTAGGGAACTATTAAAATTGGAGCCCACATTGTTTTAGAACATCAAATATTCACCTGACAACTGAAATTTTAATCAGCCCACTTTTCATTCACAGCTGTAACAAATACTTAAACACCTGCCTTACATTTCTGCATTGCAACCAGAATTCAGACCATGGTAGGTGGATCTGAGGCTCCATCTCTTCAAAGTAAAATCCATTTAAAGGAAGAGTAAATGCCTATATTCTGTCTCAGTATTTTTTTTTCAGCTGCCACACCATGTGCATCATTTCATCACTGTGCACTTTCAGTTTACCTACTAAGTCTTCCCTTAGCATCTCCTTCAATATATTTGTGTTTGTCCCATAACATTTACCCATGTATCTTTATTTTAGGTAAATTGAATAGTGAATATCAAATATGTGATACCCCATCTCACAGAAAATATGCTTTTCTTACATTTTTTGAGGAGCAGGGAATGAAGTTTTTGTAAAGGTCAGAGTAGATGGCTTAATCTGCCACTAACAGGAGCAGGCAAGGCAGAACAGCATGTGGGAGCACCAGTATCGACCATGCAGCTGCATTTCAAGCTGGAGCAAGAGGTTTTTAATGTTGAGCTGCAAAAGTTAAAAAGAAGAGCGAATAATGACTGTACAGGAGAGAGTTAGTAAGGTTTATTCATCTCTAGTGGGAACAGCTGGGTAGAAGAACCTAAAAATCAATTAATTCATTGTGCTTTAACACTCAACAGGTATTCCCGTTACAGACACGCTCTGGTTTAACCTCAGTGCCACATCTCTTCAGTCTGTCTCAGATACTGCCTTTACCACACCAAATTTAGGCTCTTTGTTCTCAGAACTCGTGCTCAGTTTTTTTTCTGTTGTCCCTCTTCCTGCTCATACACTCTTCTCTCCTACACCACACTACCCCTCCTTCGCTTTCCCTACCTCCATTCTGCATCCACATAATCCTTCTATCAGTCAATTGCAAAACCCCACTCTTTCTGAAGTTCACACTGCATTTTCTTTAATTCTTCATTAATATTAACCCTCAGCCCCAGCCTGCAGATTTTTCCCCCCCCTCTTTTAAATACATCTCTTCGGGGCAGGTAAATTGGTTATTATAAAGCATCATGTGAAGCCAGAATTATTACACTGGTTTTGTAGAACAAAAGATAAAAAAATAATCTTTAGAGTTCCTTTAAAGACCTGAATCCAAACATCAGGCTCAGGTTTTTTTCCTCTTCTTATTGTGCAAGCCCCTCGTTTCCCTACTCAGACTAATATGCTTGCCAGAATCACCACAGAGGCAAGGGAGTTATCACTGTAAAAAAAAAAAGCAAGAGGAAAGATTTGAAGGTTTGCATTGAAAAGGTGAAAGAGTTCCAGGCAGCCCAGCAGCTTGCTGAGGAAGACTTTTTGGCAAGAATGAAATCATCTCATAAGACAACCACAGACCTGTACTCTGACAGGTCCAGAGACCTCACCTGCACAAAATGAGCTGAGAGTTCATGTACACAGAGCTGTCTCGCCTCCTTCTGAAGCCTTCCAAAATGTAAGCTCACTAAACAATCCAACTGTTAAGCATCTGTGCTCGTCAACAATTCCTGTGATCATAATTTGCTCTCTAGAAACCAAGACAGAAAAAGGGAGAGAGAAAGGCTGCTGACACCGGCTGTCTCCAGCCCTTGTGGAGAGGCAGTAGCACAATTCACTGCAGCAGGCACTGCAATCAGATTGTGTCACTGGAAACATCTCACCATGAGGGAGGAAACTTGTGCAGAAGAGTTCTGACAGGAAAATATTGAAGTCAGAAGGATATAGTGAAGTCCTGCCCATCCTTCCCATGGAAGTCACTACCCTGGGCTTACTGACGTTCTGAAGCTCTTCAGAGTACAACAATTTTGCTATGTGTAAGCAAAGTACAGCAAAAAAGTTCCCAAACTGTCGTGTCTTTAAAATAGACTGTTCTGTTTGGAAAATAACTAGCTTGACTGCACAGTGAATTGGCACACAAAAATTCACTCGCAGCTTTAGGATGCAAACACTCAGAAGATGTGTGGGAGTATTTCCTTAGAAATAAATTCCTGAATCATAACTACTATGCTTGAACTAACACATTAATAAAACCGTCAATAAATTCCTCAAAAGACACTCTCCTAGTGACAGAGTTTTCTCCATTATATGAAGAGGCAAAACCAGCAACATTTTCCTAGCTTAACAGCTCTTCTAGTGAAGATAACCATCCTCTTTGGCAAGAATTTTAAGACCACCCTATGGTTTAGTCCATGCATTCAGAACATACAATCTTGGAAACCCTTTGTCCAGCAAAGTAAAGGAACAGGAGTCTAAAGAAAATTAAGATGCTCAAGACACAAGCCTACTTCTGAATTTTATAATTGTCTTTGATATTAATGCTAACAAATAGCAATATGTTTCTTTGGAAAACATACAGAATTAAAGAAATAAAAAGCTTAAAATAAGAGGCAGACCTGTTATTTTGGCAAGGCTGTGGAGGAAATTCTTCTTGGCTCAGTCATGAACAAAGTTATTATTTATAAAAGCCCATCCTTCAGTTTACTTTGGAGAATTGCTGTTCCCTGTTAAAGCAGCTTGGTGAGGAAAACCTATACGAATGCTTCATACAAGGAATGACAGACTGACATCCTGAACAACCCAAACAGGATAAGAAAGAAAAGACCTAATGTGCTTTATGCTAAACAGAGAGTCCAAATTAATAAATTGAAGCTACCATGAAAAAAAGATGGTCTTCATCAAGCTTTGTGCTTGACTGACACTACCCTGTGGAAACCAAGAGCTTAATCACATTCTGAGTCTGGCATCTCAAGTTAGTTTGCATTCTTCTGCACATCCTATTTGATCATTGTTTCTTGGATGAAGAAGATACACTCTTCATGGCAGACATTAAGAATCTCTTGCTGCAGTTGCTATTTCCATCATGTTAAATTACCTTTAATATGATTACTCCAGACACTCCTTTTCATTCTAATCTATAGTGTGATCAAATTGAAAAACTCTCTTGGTGCCCCACCAGAATCTGGAAAGGAACCAACTGATTGGGAAAGAATTTTCTTACCCTTCCAATTAAAGAAAAAAACCCAGCTCTGTCTTTTTGAGGCCCCAGTGATTCATATTTAAGTAAAGTCTACTTATGTATTTGGGGCACTTCAGTACAACCTGTCTATATTGGTAAGAAGCTTCCCACAGAAAGAAGCATCACTACCAAGTGTGAACAAGCCATTAGTTGTTTTAAAAAGCAGATTTTTGTAGTGCTTCTTTCTAACAAAACATAAATTAAGCAATCCTGTATAATAGGAGACTAGGAGAGTATCTTTTATCTGTAAAGCACGCTGCCCCAAGTAATCAGGGAATTAAAAGGGTGATGCAATGGTGACTTGCAGGATCCACCTTCCAAAGTGTTGCTTACATGTGCTGAAATGCAGTGTTGCTTGCAAACAAGACCTAATTACTATTGTGCACAATTTCAGAAGACAGACACTAACACTGAACTTTTAAGATGGACTCTCCTAAATCAGCTTCTGCGTTGCCAGAAGTATAGAGGCTTTTACAAATAGTACCCAAATTATCCCACAATGAGGGCTTTTAGACTTAACAAGCAACATCTTAAAATAACTGAATAGATCAGAAAAGTGAACGAGCTTCAAAGAACAAAGAGTTCTAGGTAATTTTCTTCCTCTTAGCTTCTTAGGAAAGAACATTCAAAACCCATTTCCTCAGCTAAGGAGTACCTTTTCATCTTAGCTATGAAAAGTACAGATAGGGACACTCCTAAATAAGTGAGGTAAAGAAAGAGCTCTAGACCATGAGGTCTGCTTTAAAGAATGATGCCTGACACTACTAAAGCAAAGACAACTTCAAGCTGAAATTTAAACACATCCCAAATATTCCTTGCACAGTGCAGACACCTGCCATTGCCTGTTTTTACACAGGAGAATCTTTCTCTCATGCATAGGAGCTAAGTTTGCAACACCTCTAGACTACTCCCGAATTCCAGCAGGAAAGTGAGGAATAACCAACCCAAAGATAAACCTGTAGCTTGGCAACTTGGGAGATGGAGCAGTTAGCAAGAGGGTTGCTTCCACCTGCTGGAGATGGGATATAGTAATGTGAGACCAGAAGACCCAACTACTTGCAGGAAACAGGACAGCAATGGTTTGGGGGAGCAGGGATGCTTTCACTTCACACCAAAAGAGAAGCCACTTCACATCAGCGACCAACTGGTTTCACTCAAACCACACATCTACATACAAGTAGGTGAGAGGCTTGCTGCTGACCAGATGTCCCAGTGTTAACTAAAACTGACCGCGTACAGATCTCAAATCCTTTGAAATCATGCCAACATCACCCCCCTCCCGAAAGAAAAGAAGGAAAGGAAAAGAAAATTTGACCTACAAGACATTCAGGGCTCCTCTGGCCCTGATGAGTCCATATGCACCCATCCCGTAACTCCAGGGCCCACAGTGCAGAGAAAAGTCCCTTTCCAGCAGCACAGAAAGGAGAATTTTCTCTCTGCTCACCTCTCCAGGTGGCCAATGTGGGAAAACCATGAGCAGCAGAGTCTCCAAACATGCCCCTTGCTCATCGTGGATATTTGTTCCATGTGCACACTGCGTGCCCAGAGCAGCAGCCACTGCCCACATACGTATTCCCTGTGCAGTTCTGGCATTGCTCTTGTTTTAGAGAGTGAGGAGTGTTACTGTTCAGCTTTTCCTTTTGCTTTACTAGCACTAATGGAATATTGAAATTAGTACCCCCGCCATCACCACCATTCAGCTTTCCCATCACTAGACACATCTCTCTCATTGGAAATTGCATTTAAGACAAGATTTGGAGCAAATAATTTGATTGTGCTGGCTGACACACTGTCTCAGCACTGCATGGGGTCACCACCCAAAGCCATCTCCCTCTCATCTGCAAACTGCTGTAAAGAAAAAGGCCACTTCCATAGAACTCCTCAACAATCAGGAGTTAAATAATCCAAACATCATTCAGCTTCCAATATTAATACACAATCTCTTGTATTTTGCACTGTTTTCAGACATTTAAAGACTATAACCACTTTGCTAAGACAATCAGAGTTGCAGTTGTTTCTGCAGTCACTTGAACACGTGTTGCTTGCTCCATCTACCTGTCCAGCCCCCCACACCTCAATCGCCTGTACCGTCTGTGAGCTGTTCTGACACGCTGCAGAAGAGAAGAAATACTTGTGTGTGGATAGCACACTAGGCAACCCACACTGAAACTTCAAACAAGCCTAAGAGACATGTGTTGTAACAACAGGATTCACCATAAATCACTGTTATCTTAAGTTATCTTGCATTTTCCTTCTAACTGACATTGTTTAGATTTTATCATCAGCCAATTAGAATAATTACATGCAGGCTTGCTGCAGCAGATAACTGTAAAACACAATAAATCTAAAGCCATTTGTAGAGAATTCTCCGTTCAATGAAAACCACATTTAAGCGTCAGTATGTAAGCAAGTTAAACATCCTTTTTCAGCCCATAAAGGCTCTTCAGACTTTCACTACTATTTATATTGCTTTTTTCAAGTGAATTTGGCAACGTAAGGGTATATAATCTCACACACCCTTATCCTGGCCAACTTGGATTGTGGTATGCAAGGAAACACAGGCTAACTCACACAAAAGTTCTCCAAGCCAGCCTGAGAGAGTTTGATGTCACACTCCCTTCAAGTCCTTAGGAAAAAAACCCACCCAGACTCCTATAACTGCACCATTCCTGGATCTATTAATTGCCAGTGATTAATGAATCAAGTAGGACAGCTATCTCGAGACAAAAATAACTACTGAACATTCAGAAGTAGACAAGAAAACACTTTTCTCCCTGGCTCTACACTTTAAAAGCAGTCACTCAACTCAGGCTACAAGTAGTCACACAACAGAACACGCTCTAAGCCCTAGTAGTACCTCAAATATACACATTATTCCTCAGGGTTACCACACACATATCTTGCCATTACCAACAATGAGCTCTGGTGGTTTTCTTACACATGAGAAAGTGACACCTGAATATCAGGAAGAACTGAAGATAGTATCATTAAGACTGAATTACACCTGTGTGTGATGTAACACAATATACTGTGCAAGGAAAATTCTTCAACCCCACCATCACTTTGCACACCTCTGCTAAACTAAATTCCCATCTCTTATTAATTCCAACAATTACAGTGGTGTTCTGGGGGTGATTTAGGCCATAATCTGTTCAAGGCCAAAACAAAACTACCAACCTTTTTCCCAGAACCAGTCTGCATTGCTGCAACACTGAGGACCAGTTCTTGTTTCTTTTGAATTGCTAGAAACACAGATGTTTTTCAGTTTCTGGCAAACTAATACACCTCAAAGACTGATAAGCTCAGACTGTAAACAGATCTAATTAACATTCTTAATTTCAGCCACAAAAATTGTAAGGATTACTTACTTGGGTCTCGACTGCTGTACGGCCATCCTGAGGCAGGTAAGAAAGATGGCATTGGAGAACTCGCCCTGCTGTCATCCTCCACTTGCTGCGTTATATGCCGCACAGTTTCCTTATTTTTCCGGTTCTTCCTGCGCCCAGTGGGCTGCCAGCCATCCCCTACTCCTTGTTCTGAGAAGGCATTCTGTATTGCACTATCCTTGGCAGAATGCAGGTCACTCCCTCCGTAATGCGACGGCGAAACCTGTTCCTCTTTGATCCGTAAAGACCCATAGCCCATGTCACTAGACCAAAGAGACTGGGATGAAATGTCTTCGTGGCTGTCTGTTTTTGGTTCTTGATCCTCTTTTCCATAACTACTCCCGCCCTCGTGGCAGCTGGCAATAGCTGAATCTCCAGAAGAGTTTGCTGGGCTCGTTCTCCGAGCTAACCAGGGAGATATACTCCTGCCAGCCACGACTGCTGAGATCAAAGCATCCGTACTACTGCTGGAAGGGGCCCCGAGTTCGTAATCGACGAGGTCATCCGAGGCATCAGACTTGATGCTTATGTCAAGAGCCGCTTTGATGAAATTGTGACAGGCCTGTACAATATCTGTCATTTGCAGGTAGCTAGCAGCTGACATCACCTCAATGACGTTTCTGCTGGTCAGTGCTAGGTGTGCAGAATACATGAAGTCAATGATTGCTTTAAAGCCTTGTGCAGTGACAATGTCTAAATGGGTGACTGTGGCCTGGTCCGATGTTTTCTGTACCTGGCAGTACAGCGTTTTGAAGTAGCGACTACTCCCAAGCAGAACGTTTTTGTGAGCCTTAAATATCTTCCCCTCCACTATGATGCAAACATCACAGAGGATGCCGTGCTGCCTCTGCTCGTTAAGCTCGCGCAGCAGATGACGGTAGTGGGAAGTGATCTCCATATCTTCCTTTCGGTTATTCATTTGGAAATCTTTGTGTTTCCTCTTCCACAAGTCCTGCACAAGGAAGGAAATTACAGTATTACAGGACTCAGTACATGTTTTACAGAGACAAACCCCAAGTTGTACCAAATTAAGTAACAGGTTCACCTTGAAAGAACGCCACAGAATACAACCACTGCCTAAAAGGCCACACGTTCATGACATGCTGCAGCTTATTTTTACCAGACTTCAAATAACTTATGTTAAAAGGGACTAGATTTGAAGCTCAATCCTCCAGTGGCTCATAACATCCCAGGGAAATGTTTCTTCAAATTCCTAGCGACTTACAAGAAAATCTTTCTTAAGTTACTTGGGTAAAACAGCTGTCAGATTTTACTGTTTGGGTTCAGTGAAGTCTGGTTTTGTGAGAGGTACTGCACTTGAAACCATGCTGATGGAGCCCAACTATTGAAGAGCACTCTGAAACACAATTTCCTCAAGGGAACAAGCATTATGTGCAGCACACTGAATAGCTGAAATCCTCAAACAGCAAAGGCCAATTGAAACCAGCTATTTCCCTTGCTATATTGCCGTTGAGGGGCTATAAATACTCTTTTCAAGTCAGAAGAGCAATAGACAAATCCAAGACCACAGCTCACAAAATTTTTAGTCCCCACCCAAACTACACCAGCAATAGATCAGAACTATGAAGTTAGTATTATTTGGAGCTTAACTACTTCTAAGCACAGTATTTTTTACTTTACAATAAAATGGTTTATATCTTTGACTGTACATCTCTAAGTTTACCACACAACCATCCCAAGATACTGGGTAGAAAAATTCTAATAATCACCTAAACAGTCACGTTTAGCAAGGATGCTTTACAGCCATAATAACAAAGCATCCATCAGGCTGCTAAGAAATCACAGGACCTTTGATGACCTTCCATAAAATTTGGCAGTATGTCCCCCAAAAAAGGCTGGTTAGTGCCAGCAGCATGGCAAAGACCTGTATCTTTTAAGTTGTTGTCCAAAGTACCCTCTTCTCACACTCCAAAACAGGAAAAAAGGCCTTTAATGTAGATATGTCAAGCACAAATTCAGTCCCATCTGTTCAGATCAGCTCACAGCAGCAGGCAGTGCCAGGACAGCTGCGATTAGGAAAGTTTCCTGACACAGGTAAGTGGGTTTCCTATACTGCAGAATAAAGATACATAAGAGATCTGCTCCCTTCCCCAGCCTGGGCTACTCTTACCATCTACAGGAGCAAAAGAGCCAACAGTTTAGCCAACACTATTAGTTTGAATATTTAGAGACCTCAAATCAAGTTCTCTCACACAGAAGCCATCTCCACCTCACATAAATGAGATAAAAAAACCCCCCAAAAATCAGAGTCAAGGGGGTAAGGAAAAAAAAACCTCCTCTGATTTTTTAGGTGTTTGGCTAGAAAAGGTTGTGCCAGAGCCAGCCAGCACACAGCTCTAACCCAGACTCTGAAGGTGGCAGCCACCACTTCCCAGTGTCTTCACGTTTGAGAGAACCAGCTCGTAAGGCAGAATGACAGTTCAGTTTTGCCTTCATTCCAGAAACCACTACTGCATCTACTTTTAGGAGTTGAAGAGTCAGCTTAGTCCCCTCAGGGAATATGAATTGCCACATAGGATAAAGCGAGTTGTCCATCACCAATCCCATCTTCAACAGCTGCCATATCCACATGACTTGGAGGACGATGTACGAAAGCCTCACAGCATACAAAGCAATCACAAGGTTTAGATATGGCATTTTCCTTTTGCTGTTCCCTCACAGGTATCAAAATCCATACTCCAAGGTAGCATTTCCCTGGAATTGGTTGGGGGAAAAAACAAACTTAGCCTCCTGCAAGGAGAGTTTTCTCTTCCTCAATATAATATAGATTAGCATCAGAAGTATTTGTCAACTTCTTCACCTGCTTTTGTGAATTCATGCAACAGCAGCTTTTATTCTTGCATGTTTTTTACCTGGAAATTACACAAAATCCTTGAGATTTTGCTTCTTTACTATTCCATATCTTTATTCAGCTTAGTTCAGTGGGTCAGGTTCTGCCTCACTGTTGATAAATCTGTTTTAGATGCACCTTTTCCTTTGTTTACACTGCCTGTGGCAGAAACCCAGATTAAAATATTTGTCTTTTGTTACCTTTGGTTTAGGCTGGCCCAGTTTGAGGTTCAGGCATTGACTAATCTGGTGCTTCATACGGATGAAGCACTTGACAGCCTCTTTAGGAAATAGCTTTTCTATGACTTTATTTCCTACCAAGAGATTTTTACTAAACACACACGGGAAGGGGGGCAGGGAGTGGAATCTATGAAAGATTCCTTAGTGGCCTCCTTCCCACCCACCAAGCTCTTGACAGAAGACACCCTCAGGGCAAGCCACAGATGAACAAGAGCATGTCACTGCAGTCAAATCATACAGTCCCTGTGTCTTGCTCGCCCACATGGCGAAGGGTGCTGGGGACAAGGGCAGGAGGTGGGTAGGTACCTTTCGGACAAGAAAGCAAAAATACCTGATGTTCTAAAAATGGATGAATATAAGAAAACAAGTAAAAATAATGACAATATGTGTTCCTCTATGCAAAGGGAAGACAGCTTGGCCTTATTCCTAAGTACTTCAAGTATAAAGAGAGAATGGATGGGGGAGACACCCAAAGAACAGCATTCATCCCACTGGCAGGTGGGCACATGGTAGTGCTTTCAAGTACCCAAGCAATGATACGGATGCTGCCATATTCAGTCTAATCCATAACATTTAAGATCTTCCAAACCATCAAATATTATTTAGGTGTCTTGATCTTCCTGTGTCTAAAGGTCTGCTACCTTACACGTGTCGTTCCACATCCACCATTTGTCACAGCATTGTACCTTTTACATGAGAGGTCTTTGGGGGAGGAAATTAAATATGCCTCAAATTCAGAGGAATTAATTAGTTTTCTGTCTACCCATGTCAAACCAGAACATCCGTTTAATGTCAAGGATCACTAGGGAATTAATCCAAGTTAAATTTAAGGCAATTTGCTAGTAGTTAAAAATTCAGGAAGCTTCAAAACCCTGTGCTCTTCTGTTCCAATTTCACATGCTGTTTTGTGACTTGTTGGGTTTGGTTTCTTTCCCTTTTCCTGGTAATGATATTTATCTCCACTCAAAGGTTGTTGTGGAAAGATTTCTTCAGAAGAGCAGTACCTTTCAAACTTCTAGTAGAAGCGTGATAGAGACAGAAAAAACCACAAAGATTTTTTTTTCAAAACAGACCTCAAAGATCAATGATATATTTTTTGTTTTATCTCAGGGTTTTTTTTTTTTTGTACACTGAAGGATTTCAAAGTTGTGCACCTAATAAAGTTCTTTAGGCCTGTGCCTGTGATGACAGCACACAGCCACAATAACGCTTTCCAAGAAGCCAATGAACCATGAAAGCTCATCTGTAGATTTTCCACAAAATGAATTGTGCCAGTCAGGCTTTCTTCATAAATCAATCTGCAGACAGTACAGTAATTCAAGTCTATTACTTTTCCAAAAACAATGAAAGAAAAAAAATAAAAGAAAAAAGTCCCTAAACAAACACTTGCATGTAACAGCAACAAGAACAAAACACCAGCAGATTTAATAATCACTTTCATGCAAACTTCTGTCAAGATACAGACCAGCTTTCTATTTTTCATGTTGTGAAAAACCTGGTCTTAAAGTAAGCATTAATAATTTATATGATCTTTAACCCTAGTTAGAATGAACCTTGTTCTACAAATACAGAGTCTATCAAAACTGTTTATTTTCACTATCCTTACAGTTATTTGACCAGGAAAATATCACCTGGTGACTATAGTAAGAGTCTAAACAAACACAATTTTCACCTAATGTTGGAAGGGTTTTGAAGAGTAACTAGCAGTACTTCCAAAGCCAACCCCTCAGCATACACACCCATAACAACTCTCCTGACCAAAGCCTAACACTAGGAAAAACAAGGGATGCAAATCTGTTGCATCTGAAACTCAATGCGTTACTTGAATTTTGACAAAGCCACAGATGAGAAATGAGCAGAGATGAAAGCTCTACAGTGCTGTCCCTTGGGAAACAGTGGGGACAAAAATAAACTCCCTTCACTCAGAAGGAAAACAGGAAAAAAAGAACAAAAAAAAAGACACTAGAAGGGGGTTTTGTTGGTGGAGGTTTTTTTGTTTGTTTACTTTTTGCACGCTCAGAATATAAGCAAACCAAAAATTTAAACTATATGACATTTAGTCTGTTACAATTTTCTGAACATGTTTCTACACTTAATACTGAGGGGACAAGTTAGAGAGTACCAAAACATTCACTAGTCCACTCCTCCACCAACTGCTCTGTGCTCCCTAGAGAAAACATGCCAACTGGAATCTAACCAAATATGTGTTGTTTCCTCCCCCCTCTCCCTTCAGAGAAAAGTAAAAACAGATTAAGAACTCAAATTCACTCCAAAGGTTTATTATACAAAAAACCCCCAACAAACACACCCCACTTCTCTGCTTCCCCTGTGTCCTGTCCATGTCTCCACTCCCAAGACATTCCAACATTTTTTAAATTCCTCAGCAAAGGAGCTCTGTAAGGTGAGATTGGGCTTGAAACACAAGAAGACTGAGCTGTAGATGAATTTCACTTTTATCCAACAGAAATACATAGGATTCCTCCAATCCATGTGCCCTGCGTTGGAAAGAATGGGGAACAAAAAGACCCCAAGGTAACCTTAGCAACCAAGGAGGACAGTACCTATACTTACTCTCCTCAATGAGAGAGCAAGCAGAAGACTGGGGTATTAACCAATGACAGCTCCCAGCAAAGAGCTTTAAAAGAACAAACCTCCAGAAGTAAAGTGTGTTCTCAAGTACATTTGAAGAAGCACACACAATTCTAGAAGAGTTTTAACTTCTTTATATAGATACCCCAAAATTATATTCATACATCCAGCTTCGTTCAACATTGATGCAAGTAACAGCTTATGAAAATTGGCAGTTGCCAAAAAATAAACTCCTCTACCCTATTCAGATTCACAGAACTGATTGATTGTTGTTGAAATTGGTCATTCCAACCACAACTCTGCATTCAAAGAGAAACCAGCAGATGTTTGTAAACAGACCAAACCAGACCCTTGGTCCAAAGAGGTTACTCACGACTCACAGTTTGATGAAAACAAGAGTGTGCCACTATCCCCTTATGACTAAGGGTAGGACCATTTAATTACAGCCCAACAGTGCATGTTCATCCTTATGGGTCAGGAGTTGCAGGAAAAAAATTATTCAAAAGTTTTGTCATTCATTCATTTGCAAAATGCTACAGAAGTATAGAAAAGGCAAGAATTTGGGAGGCAAATGATTTTCAGTGAACTTAAAATAACCCAAACTGGTTCTACTTTATCAGACTTGAGAGGCCCACTCATCAATTCTCAATGCCTAGAGGGAAAGCAAAACATCACAAGCCCCTTCCAGTATTTAACTAAAATCTGCCTAATAAGGATTTACTAAAATTTCTCCAGTTTCAAGCTAATAATACCTCATCTTTGACATTATTGAAACATCATCTCTGCAGTGGCCTCAATCCAGGAGTAAATTTCAAATAACAGCAAGGCAAGCATTACACCTTCAGTAGCTGTATCACATCAGCAAAGAAATCACCTGCCTGAATCATCAGTTCTCAAAGCAAAGAGACTTCAACTTCCCATCTGTCCACGTGAGATTTAGTCAGGAAATACAATACATTTAAGACCTCATCAGTTTACAATTGCTTCTACCATGAAAATATGTAGATCTGAACGCAGTTCAGAATTCTAAAAAGGAGTTTCAGCAAAAAGAGTAAGATAATGCAAAACATGACGTTTCTTCTAGCAATTAGTATCATCAAAGTTTTGTTTCTGCAATCCAAACATGAACCACAAGCAAAATCTAACTCCAATAAGCAAAACATGAAGTAACAGGGAGCTTTCATTAAATATTTTACAGTCTACTCCAAAACTTCAAACTTGGCTTTGACCTGTCAAACCATCTACCTGATGTTACAGGGCCAGCTATAGCATGCAGAAGTTGTAAGCTACAGAAGTGCAACCAAAAGGCAGAATTTCTGAGGGTATATTAAAGAAATCCATTTATTAACCTTCATTAGCTCAGACAGAACACGAAGAATTTCAGAGAAACCAGGTCTGAAATAGAAACTTAAGGGAAAGCTGTTAGCCTCCACATCCACATTTTGTAAGGAGTCCCATTAGAAATTTAGAAACTCTAAAGTTAAAGGGGGGGAACCCCCACAAACCAGACCAGAAAGCACACAAAGTTTAATATTAAATGAGTAAATAAAATCCAAGACCATTCCTTCTTACCAGTAACAAATTGGGTTCCAGGTCTGGTGTTTCTCCTACAACAGCTGAGGACATCAACAGCCCTAGGGCAGCACAGGTAGTGCACTCTTATACGACCTTCCAGTAGCACTGGGATGAACTCTTGTAGGTGAAAGACAAAACTGCCATAAAAAAAATGAAATCAGAAGGTATTATCAGTAAACTACAATATGACTACACAACAGCAATAGGTTTTGAAGTGCTTTCCCTCCAAACTTGTGTACAACACCTCTTGTTATGACAACAAATTAAAAAAAAATTTAAGTCAAAGTCTATCAGTGAGTTGCAGATAATTCACTCCTGGTTACCTGTTTGCAATAATATAAGCAGGAGTTATATCTTAAAGTATGGGAAAAATAAAGCCTAATTTTAGATACTAAAACTTCAAACAGATCCTTGAAACAACAGTGTTTCCTGTTTGGTAGCTTTTCAAAACATTCTCACTTTAATGACTTTTTAAAGAGACATTTGTGGCACTAATTCACCTCATCTGACCTCTATAACACTGAGGTTAGAAAGCTACCACTACAACTCCAGCAGAACAAAACACAACACGTCCCTCCCCCCCAAAAAACGAAATAAAACACCAAAACAATAACCCAAGTTTGCAAATTTCCTCTTGAAAAGTTTAATGGCCAGTTTCTACTGGTTGACAACATTCTAGGTTAAGAGACTAACAACCCATGATATTAAAAATTCTGTGTGAAATATATATACTTTGGTATAGTAAGGCACCTCTACAGATAGACATCTCAGATAAAATATTACTGTTTATAATTATAAGGTATAAAGAATAGGAATAGTTCATCTGTACAAAGTTTTCTTGCCTGTGAGGATGCATTCACTTAATTATCACCTCGTACACTCATTTTTCTTAGTCTTCACCATCTTCAGAACAGCATACTCACTACACTTGCAATGTAAAACTTCTAAGTACACTTCATACTGCTTATCAACTGCTAACCACGACAGCAAAGTATTCACTGTGTATTTCTGATCTCTGCATTTCAGACATCTTCCAGAGGCAGATTAGCTCTCAGAGAAAACAAGCTATAAATCAATACTGTCGATTTCAAGACTGACCTTCTGTAGTAACAGATTGTAAAAGAAAACATAGAATAAAAATTAAGAAAGCTTTCCCCATACAAGCTAGTGCCACTATAAATGGTGAAATAACATAACTAGCAAACAAATGAAGTAATAAGCAAAATCCAAGCATTCTTATGGCAACAAGCAGAACTGTGAGAAATCTTGAAAATAAATATGACCCAACTGAAGCAAATACCATTGACTTTGTTCTCAATTTCTATTTCAGACTGCCAAGTCTTGCCTTTCTCTAATTCGGATCGCTTCTCCGTAGCGATTGTTTTGGCTAGCTGTTTTTAGTCCTGTTATTTAGGCAGCTAAAAACATAAAGTGGGGGAGTGAGGGAGCCAGACCAACACAGACACATGGGAAATTACTTTGTTAGCAAAGTGTAAAAGTAATACCTATTTTCACTGAGCCTTAGGACTGTTACTGTTAAGATTCTCATTTACACCTCTGTCCCAGAGTCACAAAATGAGCCAGAAGAGTCTTATAAGAGTGGTAAAGCTTATACTATTTTGCACTGCTCTGCATTTTTTCTTCTTGCTTTGAGCTCTGCACCTGTTTTCCTCTTCTAATCGAAGAGAACCAAGTGACCATGATTAATGGAGACAGCCCTCCCACAAGGTAGCAGCAGAAGAATAGCCAGAGGTATTTCTTCAACTTTTGCAGCCCAGTAAGGTTTGTAAACCAGCCTTTGTTATCGATGTGAAGTTAAATTTTGTAAAGAACCAGAAGTCTTCAGGACAACGTTTTCTCCAGCTCCTCCTTCTCCTTCCCTTACCACAATACACGAATAGCTTTACATGCTGAGAACTTACCAATATTTGAAAGTGTTTTCTGTTAGCAAAAATAAACGTCAGGATGTTTCACAGGTGGATAGTTCATG
This sequence comes from Porphyrio hochstetteri, assembly GCA_020800305.1. NCBI lineage: Eukaryota > Metazoa > Chordata > Aves > Gruiformes > Rallidae > Porphyrio > Porphyrio hochstetteri. The sequence goes on along the minus strand of CM036921.1, from coordinate 15,883,589 downwards.
ATTTAATGAATAGCGGAAAAGAGTCTCTGGTAACAGGCTCCAAAAGGTTCATCAGATGTCCTACGTTTGGGAATGGAAAGGATACGAGGCAAAAATTAAAATCTGTATTTAATATAAAACCTTTCAGTGACACATAATTACAAGCAAGTTAAAATAACTGTGTACTTACAACACTGTTTGCCATGTCAAACAAGAAGTTGTCTGATTTATAGGAAATATGTTCTGACACGTATGAAAAATCATTTAGCTCTTGGATTAAAGAAAGAGTTTAACATTAAGACTATTAACAACTGACTGTGCTTTGACAGAAGTGCTTTGAAGAAGTCATTGTAAAAAAGACCTGGTACTTTGTATCAGGATTTCAAACAATTTTTACAGTATTGTTGGTTCTAGTTAACACCATAAAGTTTCACTTAATGTTTCTGCAACACCTGCAATCCACACACTTTAAATGGGGTTAGCATTAATCTAACCTCACAGTTACAGTGATTCCCTTCCAAACCAAAATATTTGCCTAAGGTTATGAAAAATCACGCACCCACATTAAACAAAGGAAAGCTATTTGAGTTCTATTCCCATCCAACTTAACTGAATCACAGCCTTCAAAAGCCACTGTCACCCTCAAGTTAAACAGCAGCGTGCACAGAAGTACCAAGGTAGTTTGTTTCTTTTACAAAATTTAAAGATTTTGAAAGAAAAAGCAACCCACAAAGATAAAGATGCAAATGCTAAACAGAAGGGAAAAGTTTTCTTTTCCGTGCCTGTAAAAGCTCTGCAGCCTGAAATACAACATTCCAACTGGTAACACTTTGCTAACACAACAGGATGCACCTTTCCTTGCACTAAGTGCATGCTCCAGTTCAAAATGCTTACTTACAGTACTATTTCTTTGTATTTCCTTTGCATTTCCCTTATTCATTTCCCCACAGCTTCCAGCTCTGTCCATGTGCCTCTCCCTCCATCCTCACCCCCCCATCACAGAGAGTTCCGTCACGGTACAGAAACAGTTGCTCATATCATTCCCCTATTTTTGTTCTCTGTTCTCTCATCTGATCACACCAAGAGAATAACAGATCCAGCACAAACCCACGGATCTTGCAGGACACAGGAAGAATTATGGAAGAGCTGGCCAGCACTTCAAAAGCAAGCAAAACACCTTACAGGGTACCAGACTTGAGAAATCTGGTGATACTGCAAATAAAGGTAAAAATTTAGCTCTATTTGCTACACTAACAGTGAAGAGTAAAAACCTCCTGGAAAAATCCAAGTGCCTGTGGCTAGTTTGACACTTACCTGTCCAAATGCCATTAACTCCTACAAGATCTTAAGCTGCCACTTCGAAGCAAAAAGAGTCACCAAAGTAATCTAAGCAAAAAGACTTTGCCTGCGTGCATCTATCAGACAAAAACCAACATAAAAAGCACCTAAAAAAAACCAAGAGACACAGACGAAGGACTGCCAGCACATCACACTCGGAATTGCCCTGAAGAATGGTTCCCCAAAAACTCTCTTCTTGGTTTCTGGCATTTTAACTAGGGGATGTTTGCTGAAGTTCCCAAACTCAGTACGTAAAAAGGGAGGGAGCCAAAGGAGGAAGAATCATGTGGTAACTGTTAAAGGGAAGTAGAGGGGTGGGAAGCACCAAGGGAAAGAGCACCTAAAAGACAGAAGGCACGTAAGGAGTCAGGAATAATCCCAGAGTAAAAAAAATAAAAAAAAAATTAAGAAAATCAATCAGTGCAAATTTAAAGATAACATACGAGGTGCTTTGTGAAGAATTTAATTTCATTTGTGGCACAGGCATGTAGTGCCTTGGGTAATTATCCTTTTTTACTGTAGATCTGGATCATATAATCGAGATCTGATCAACTATTATAAAGGAAAAAAAAAAGTGGAGCAAAGCCAAGAAGGATACAGCAGTGATAAGAAGGAAGTCAATAAGCTGGTTTTATACTTAGCCACCACCTCATTCTCCAATACAATATAGCGGCAGGACTTTTAGGAGTACTGCATCTTGACTGCTTCGTTTATCAGTACTTAAATAAGTTGGTGTCAGGCTCGGGTGTGTTAGGCACCTAATGGCTAATACAGACCATCAATCCTTCTCTTTCAGAGCAGGATTTGAGCACTAGTCAGAAAAGTTATTTCCTCCAACGGTGCAAATTTTGTTTAACCCTTTCCTCAGAGTGAGCTAACTGCCTGAAGTATCAACTCCTTCTGCAGAGCTCTTCATCGCAAGGTGAGAAACACCAGGAAGCAATCTTGCTTGGATGGAATAAGCACCTTACTCAACACATGAAAAGGAAATAATTAGGAAAGATAATTAGGTATTTAAGTATACACAGGTATAAACAAATTCTTTAACACATAAAACCCTACTCACTTTTCTAAGTAGGGTTCTTAAGCAGCTAAGTTCCTGGCACACACACTGACATTCTCGTTACTAAATTTATTTTAATCCATCCACAAGCTAGTAGCTGTGTTTGTAGAATGTTTCTGTAACCGAGGGAGGCACCAACGCGTCAGCAGACCCCAACTCAGCTTTACTATGAAGTAAACACTAGACAACTCCCAGCATTCACAGAGCGTTTTTCTTGCCGACTGCATACACGAGCCAAGTGAGCAAGCGGGCAGAAGGGATCAGCACTGTACAGGCTGGAATAAAAGCAAGCCACATCCCCAAAAAAGCATGACAAAAAGGTGAGTTTCAGCTCAAACACAGCATCTACCTGTTACCTTTCAGCAAAGCTACTGCTCCTCTCCACAGCTGAGCACCTGGTTCCAGTGCACTCCTGCATCCTTACCTACATGCAACAGAACACTGCAGAGTGGAACACATTTCCATCTCATTAGAATTACTGTCAAGGATCTCATGCTGCCTGAGAAGCACTCAGAAGGTATTCAACACCAACATTTTCACAGCATTCAAAGTATAAACCGGTATTTCTTAAATATGTGGGGATGAAAGAAAGTTAAAGCAACTGTTCAGAAAACAACTGCACCACAGCTAACTTGGTAAGGGACAGAAAACCCCACCCAGGAGCCTCCTGACTCCACCAAATATCGTAGGATGTTCAGCAAGCGCTTCACACTAGCTTCTGTTTATGAAAAACGAGCAATTTTAGCACAGCTATAGTTCTTCATCAGTATATCTGAAAATGTTTTGAAAGAGCTGAGTAAACCCCCAGAGCCCTGTTTCACAGAAGAGGAAAAGCAGTTACGACGCCGGCACGTTCCATCAAGCAGCTACCCAACCTGGACACCACTGCGCCTCCAAATACACCGTGGCAGCACAAAACAGAACACTCTAAACTGTTGTTGAACTGAACTGTTGTCAAACTGAGGTTGAGATTCTTTCCTCTTGCATCTCAAGTGAAAGAAATGCTGCGAGAAGCAATACAGGCTGTTATTTCTCACTCTGCCTAAAGGGCTGAAGATCTAGAGGGAACTGAGAAAACCAGCTACTGAAGGCTGTGTTTAGGGGGGCTGTAACACAAACGTGTCACCTAGTGAAACCAAAAGCCCTCAAGAAGGACTTGTGGTTTCACCAGGCAATAAAAGCGAAGTTTCTGAAGCAACAAATTTTAACACCAAAGTCCTGTCAGTGTCATTGTACTTGACCAAACCATCATAAAAAAATGCTCAGAGAGATCCTCAGGCAAGGAGAAATATCGCAGCACTTCCCACAGACCAAATACCTCCCTCTATCTCACAGCCGTGGTAGGTCCTTGTACTCTTGCCTAACGTGACCCCTGCTATCTACCGACAGCCCCAACAGCATGCTGCCTTTCACTATTAATACATTTGAAGTTTCAAATATCAAGCACATAAAGCACAGGTAAGCTACACACTTAAAAATATACGAGCCAGTCCCAAGTCAGAAGCAGAATACAAGCACAGTTTTATTAATCCTTCTGTGCAGTGTCAGAATTTTCTAGGGTAACGCTGGCAGCCAGGAATGGACACGAACCGCTGGCTCCTGGGAATTATAACGGACATGTGGGATAACCATTACAGCTGCAGGTAGCTCTTCAAAGACTTCAACTAAGCCCTCTCTTTGCCCTTCTGTTTGCCCATTAAACTACGCACACAGGAGCAAGAAGCACCCCTCCCTCCGTGAACGCTTTTTCTAATTTAGGGGGAGCCTAGAGAGGGTTACAGAGCACTCTGGAGCTGCCAGTAAAACTGGCAAGAACATTAAGGGAAAAATGTCCTGGGAAAGGTTGAGCTGTTTATGAAATAATTCTGCTCTGAAAGCAAGCAACAGCAGTTTGGATTGGGTGTTAGCCTGCTGCTGCGCTGCTGGGAGGACAGGAAACTTTGCTTAGAAACTTCAAAAACACATATCTTTAAAAAAAAAAATAATAATACATCCCCATAAGCAAAGACAAAAAGATGAATTTAAGAATATGTTCAACCTCAGAGCAACACAAATGTTACCAGGGGAAAGGAAGGAATATTAACAGCAAACAGATCTTTCAAAGATGAGGCATTTTTTCTTTTGACAGAGGACTGCTGGGATGGAGGGGGGGCTGCTAAACTGGTTTTCCTCTAAGCACTTCCAGTTATAAAAAAAAAAAAAAATCCTCTTGTGAAGAACATCTCCACTGTTGTACAACTGTCCCAGAAAACAAAGACCACGGGGAGAAAGTGGCCCATTTTCTTCAGTCTCCAAGAACCCCATGTACAGGTCATGTTTTCAAAGGCTCAATGCTACACACCCCAGAATGAAGCAGCATTTAACACCCATGAATAAACACCTCACCTCAGGATTATCAGAGCACCCCATTTTTTTGGTACCACACTAAAATTGACTGAGTAACACCAAAGCTAACCTACAGGCTATGAAAACAACTGCAAAGTTTAGCTGTGCGTGAGTTTCCCCCTCCTGGACAGGCTGCATCAAAAACAAAAGACTAGTTTTCTGTTTCAGCTACAGTTATCCCACCAGCGCACCAAACCACGCGGCATTTTTCAGGAACCTCTATTTGTGAGCTACCCCTAAATACTGTTTTCTAGCTCTCCCTTCAGCCCATAGAGCAGCCTCCTCTCCCCACTTCTTGTCAGTTCCCAAAAGAACACCTTAAAGCGATAATTCCTCACCACATGTTGAAAATATTGTGACTAATAATACACTCCACCCATTTTTTTTTCCATCACTAAGGATTTCAAAATATAAAACTTAACAAACAGCAAGACAAGCTAGAGAGAAGGGAAAATACATATTTTATTTCCAATTGGAAGCTGCTGTAAAAACATAAAATGCTCAAGCAAGATAAATGTGGAAGAGCTATCCAGTCACAGCAAGCTTCTTCCTGAAAAATACATGTTTCTCACGCTTCCTGGGTAATGCACCTTTTCCTTTTAATCCCCACAGAAGAAAAAAAATATACTCCCCCCTTTTTTGAGAAAAGACATTTAGTGCATTAGAAGCAGAGCTGCTCTATATACAGAGAGAATCCACACTCGCAATAAATACTTGATCGAGTTCAAGAACTGAGACCTAGATCTCTACTACAGTGACTAAACGCTAAAAATGATACAAGTGATGCAATTAGAATGCATGCAAGAACTTTGGTACAGGTGTCTACAATACCACTGTTTGCAAAACACATCTCCTAATTAGCATGGCTTTAAACAATGCTGGTATAATAATCCGGTCCTGTAAAGCTTGCCAAATGAATCATTGAGATTGCAAAATAAAAAGCATGAGGAATTCATTAAAGAGCTGTTAAACTCTCCTTTATTTATCTTTGCCCTGTCAGGTGTAAAAATAAATAAATATCGGGTTATATCTCCAGATTTCCCCCCGAAACGCTCAGCTTGACAATAACGCACGGGTGAAGAACCTCCTCAGGAGGTACCAACGGGGTTTTTTTTTTTGCCTCCTCCGTTTCAAAAGAGAAATCCTCCCACTATTACAGTCCTGAAAATCTGTTCCATTCTCTATTTGTCATCTGGGATTGAGTTATCAGACACTACTTGTATTACTTTGGGAACTGACATGTCTATTTACAGAGACACAAAGGCAATCCAGCAGCACAACCCCTTCTTTTACCAGCACCTTTCACAGCACCTCTCCTTCTCCCCTCAGCCAAATTTTACAAACACTTTCTTCAGGGAAAGGGGGGGGAAGGACACCTCACTAGTTTCCCAGCATGACAGAAAACATTTTCAGCCACTTTTGCACTTGTTACAGCCCCAAGAAAAATCCTATATCCCCCCCCAAAGGAACAGCATTATTTTTTCAAGGTTTTGGGTGGGTTTTTTAATGGGTTGGGATTTTTTTTTTTTTCCTCTAAAAGAGGGTCACTTCCCTCATTTCAGCCTGCAATTAAAATGGAGGCAAGGCCAGGCGATCTATGTCTGGCTTTAGGGGGAGACAATAACCCAAAACAGGCCTGGCTTTAAAAAAAAAAAAAAAAAAAAAAAGGAGAAGGAGAAAGAGAGAGAGAGAGACAGACAGGCAGAAAGAGAAATACAACATGCTTCACCAGTATTATTACCTCATCCCTTTTTCCAAGCAGTTTTGAACCACACTCCTGACAAACTCTTGGTCCAACTTGCACGGATGCTGGTTTTTAGGGGGCGGAAAGGGTTTTAATGCTGGAGCCGGGATTGAGGCTGGCTATTCGCAAGTGGAGCTGCTGTTAAAATGCCCCCTTGTCTCTTCTCCTCTCCCTTGAGCTGGGTGTTGACGCAGCAGAAATTACCAGCTGGAAAATTCCCCTTTTGGAGGTTACGGGGGGGGGGGGGGTGGGGGTTGTGGGGGGGGGGTGGGGGGGGAGAGGCGGGCGGAGGAGCGAAGGGAGGGGAGGGCCGGGGGAGGGGGGTTAAACCCTGCCACTTACCAAGTTAAGCCATCCACCCACACCAAATAAGACATCGCGTCCCAAAGAAGGCACCGTGCCCCCTCCGCGGGCAAGGGAGCGATCGGGCCCCGCTCCCCCCGCGGCGGGCGGCGGGCTCTGCCTGAGGCGGAGGAGAGTGCCGGGGTGGGGAGGGGGGGGCGATAATAACGGTGATAATAAACGAGGCGGCAGAGCCGGGGAGGGGGGTGAGGGGGCTCCCCGTCACCCCCGGAGCGCTGCCCGCCTCGCCTCGCCTCGCCTCAGGGCGGCCGCAGGGATGGGGGCGGCCCCGCCGCTGCCGCCTCAGGGGGCGGGCGGCCATGGCGACCCCCCGCTCGCCTCAGGGGGCGGGGGGCGGCGCGCTTACCTGGGCCCCATGGAGGAGAGCGGGGTCTCGGAGCGGCCGGAGCTCTGGCTCCGTCGGTCACTCCGTGCCTCTCCTCCCGGGTGGGGAGGGGAAGGGGAAGGGGGGGGAGGAGGGCGGAGGAGGAGGGGGGGGGGGAGAAGCCGGCGGAGGGGGGAGGCGGGGGGGGGGGGGGGGGGAAGGAGGGGGGGGGCGCCCGGGCGCGCTCCCGCCGCTCCCTCGGGCGCGCGGGGCGCGAGCCCGCGGCGGGCGAGGGGCGGTGCCGGCGCTCGCCCCGCCTCCTCTCCCTTACGGGCGGCCGGTGATTGGGCGGCGGCGGGCACGGGCCTCCATAAGCCCCGCCCCTTTGCTCCGCCCCTTCACCCCCTCCTCTCCTTGCGCCGGGGGAGCGGGGGCGCCGCCGGCGGCTCTGCCACTGCCGGACACCGGAAGTGAGGGAGGGCGGGGGCGCGCGGGGCACGCCGGGACGTGGCGGTGACAGCGCTGGGGCGGAGGGGTCAGCGGCCGCCCCCCCCCCCCATCCCCTCACCCCCCTCTTCCCCCCCGCCCCGGTCCTCCCCGTCCCTCTCCGGAGCGCCCGCCGCCCGCCCTAGGCCCCTCCGGGGTGTCTCCTTGTAGCGGCAGGTGCTGCCTGGCTGTGGAGTGGGTGAGCCGCTGCGGCCGGCTGCCTCCCCTGGTCGGGCCGCATCCCCTCAGGCCCAGCGAAGGCTGCCCGGGAGCCACGCCCGGGCCAGGGCGAGGAGCAGCCGGGATGGAGGACAGAGGTTTCCTCATCATGGGATCTGTGGTCCTGGTGGGGCTGGGCCGCTGGCCGGGCTGTGCTGCAGCCTCCTTGGTACCTTGTGAGGGGCGGGGAGGGGGGGGTGAGTGGAATATAAATCACTTTTCTGCTCTTTTAAGAAATCAGCCGTGTTTCACACAACGCCCTGGTCAAAGAAAATAAAAGGCGAGCAGCCCTGCAGACTTCAGAGCCCCCCGAGCTGACTGGGCAGCGGAGCGCTGGCCTGGCTTAATGGCCGGAGAGCGTGGCTGGAGGGCTGGAGAATGAGGATCTGCCAGCACGAGATGGAGATCGCAGCTCCTCGTCAGATCTGGGGATGAAAAACCTCTTGTTGCAACAAAGGGCAGGATTTTGCCCTTTTGACTGTCGGCGCTGAAGGATCTGACAGAAACTGCCCTATATTTCAAAGGACAGAGCTTAACAGGACAGGATAGGTCTGGAGCGTGGAGGAAGCCAACGCTGATCCTACGGTAGCTGTGGCGAGCGAGGGCATCGCTCTTGAAATCCCTGCGTTGGCTGGATAGTGAAAGAAGGAGCTGGTCCAGCTGATCAAACGGTTGCAAAGTGTTCAGCAACGTTGGAGTGCTGTGATTGTACCCCGAATTGGGGAAATACACATCGGAGCAACTTGGGTTGGCCAGTTTGTTTGCAGACTTGACTGGCTGAGGTGTGCTGTCACAGTAATTGCCTGGCTAATTGAGTGTGAATGGTTTAAAAATTTCCTCCGTGGTTTCCTTTCCCTTATCCTATAGATTTGCTTCATCTCTGGCTTTCAAGGAGGCAGATGTATTGTTGAAACCTTGGGAGTCGCCTTTTATGCCTGCTCTTTATTCGAATGGGTTTCTACAAGGTGTTTTTCATCTCTCTGGGATGCCCCCTCACACCAAGTGTATTTTCTACCTTTCAGTCTGTGATTTAAGCAAACTCTTGTTCCGTCAGGGGTTTTCCTCCCCCTCCCCATTTCCTCCCACGTACCCTAAACACCTTTAATTTTGAAAAGGCTATGAATAAACCTGATTAATGAAAAGGAAATGCCTTTTTAGCGTGTTTTTAATTACCTCTTTCTTTTCTATTGCGACAGAGTCCAAGCAGCACCTTCCTAGAAAGAGTTCCATTAAAATGCAAATGAAGACTTTGCAGAAGTTGCCTGGTAAATGCAACGAAGGACACAAATTTTTTAGGCTGGAGCAACACAAAATCATCCCCAAGCTGGGTTTCCCACTGCCACCTGCTCTTCCTGCATGTGCAATCCCGTGTGTTCACCTCCTCATACACGTTTTCCAGCCCTTATCATCTGTGGGTGAAAAACACAACCAAACAGCCAAAAATCCCTTTTCCACCCTAAATGCTCGAGCTGGTCTTCATGGGAAGCTATCCCCCGCTACGCCTGTGGGTGCTAAATCCTCCTGTGCTTTAAACCTTGCTCTTTTTTAGGCTCCATGCTGAAATGTGAAGGTTAGAGGGGGCTGATTGTCAAAGGAGATCTATCTTCTTTTGCCTAAAACCTATATCATGCCTGGTTGCAGCCATACCCCCTCCTGCCTTTCCTCCCTCCTCTGCGTGACCAAGCTCCCCCTGTAATCCCAGAGCACCTGGGGTTCTGTGTGTACCTTCCCCTCTCCTCCTCCTACCCAGGGTTTCTTCCTCAGGTCTTTGTTAGAAGAAAGTATTTATTTATGTAGTATTATTTGTGTGTCGGGCTGGGCTGACTCCCCCAGAGCAGCGGCAGCTGCAGCCTGGGCACTGCCCTGGGGAATGCTCTCCAAGAAGGGGGAGGGTGGTGGCAGGCTGAGTTTCCCAAAGCTTTTCTGCACAAAGGATTTCAGGAGCCTCGCAAAGGGTTCATGTTCCTTTGCCAACCACCTCTTCCCCTCCTTTAATTAGAAGGCTGCGTTGTGTTTTAGGGGAAGACTGCAAATGCTCAGCCTGTCCTTAGAAGAGAGGTGGTTTCTCCTTATAAAGAAAGAAAGTGTGTGGCCAAAAAAGAGATGAGAATAGGAGAAAAAGATGAGCAGGAGGAAAAATCAGGGCAGTTGGTGTGCAAAGCACCACAAATGGGAGATGCAAAGGAGGGGTTAAGAGTGTAAGGAGGCACCTCTTCTGAGATGTGTCAGGGATTAAAGACCCTGTGTTCCCAGAGTTGATGTCCTTCACACACCACCCTATCACAGGTCTCTTGCAGGCAGCGACTGGTGAGGTGAGGACTTCAGTCCCACAGCTGAAGAGTTTTTAGTTGCTGGGGAAACAGGTAAGTTCCTGTAGCACTGGAGTGCTTGGGATCATCCCAATATGATCCTTTGTGTTCTTCACAAAGAGCACATGGGTGCTCGAACATACCCCCAGCCACCAGCTCGTGAGGCCACGTGCCAGTGCTTGGCACCTCACCATTGTCACTGGCAGCACAAATTAAGCACACAAGGACTTGGGCACGTGTCATTGAATGCTGCCACCTGCTTGGCATCCCTGCACCTCTGGGATCACTCATGAGACCACCTCAGAGTGCTGCTAATAAACCAGCTCTCATGTGCAGCATCCTCCTGCTCTCCCCTGTGCCAGGGTAAGGTGGGAGCAGACTAGGGAACGGGGGTAGAGGAAACCTGCCTGAGCTGCTGCATTCCTACCACATCCCATTTGCTGTAATTCTGAAGCACCCTCATTCCCACTCCTCTCTCCAGCTTTGCTCTGCCTTGTACTTAACTCGGTTGTGGGAGCTTCTGCATTTGATGAATTAAAATGATTCCTTGTACACCCTCCTGAGGTGGCCGGTTTGGCACCACGCTGAGACAACCCAAGGGGCCTAATTACTCAGGTTCTCCCCTATGGAAGTTGTGTGCTCCAAAATAGAGGTGCAAAAATAATAAATCCTGAGGGGTCTCTGATCCTGAAGCTCTGCTCGCAGCGATCCTCCTTTGGTTTCCACCTTCTGCATGTGGTAGATGTGGATCTCCACCACTGAAGCCTGTTCTTCCCTCACTACAGCAGGAAGAAAGCCACTTTGGAGGGCTCACAGCACAGCTCTGGATCCCTGAAAGCCCTGAGACCATCAGCTTTGTCAGCCACATGTGGAGAGCACTGGCTGATGCTGGAGGAAAGGGTTAAAGGACCCACATTCCTGTCCCTATTGCTCCGATCAAAGGTCAGGCGGTTCTTTGGGTGAAGGAAGGGAGGGAGGTGGTGTGCAGCCCTGACCAGGTCATTTGAGGAGTAAACCACATCTGAGGCGAGCTAATGAAGCTGTGTTTGTCTCTCTGGAAGGCACATACTCCCGCTCTGTGCTGGGTAAGTCAGAATTCCTTCTCTTGTGGGAGTGAAGATGTCGATTGTATTTTTTCCATGATGTGTATTGAAGCATTTGCTGGGCTGTGGGAGTAAACACTTGGGGGAATTCTCCATGAGCTAGCAAGGGCAAGTCACAAGCCTACTAAATATGGTGAATGAAGATTGCAAAAAAACCCCAGGAGAAGAAAACTCCCTCTTTCCACCCCATCTCACCACCACCACCACCCCCCCACACCCCACATGTGTTTTCTCCTTATCGTGTGCTACCGTTTCACTGCCTGATGGGTAAATCCACACAAATTTAGCCATCTGTGTGACTAAACACATTGTGCTGCCTTAGCTTTTGTTCTCAGGGCAGTGCTGGGATGGCCCTTCATGTCCTCCCTACTAACTGGGATGCACAGCACCATCCTGTGAGGGAGAGCAGGGACACCAAATATTCCTCGTCGGGGAGCAGCAGGAAATGCTCTCAGGTCTGTAAATACTTGAGGGGGTGAGAGATGATGTTCATGTACAAAATATTTGACCAGCCGCATCCCACTGACCTCCTTTGGTGCTGCTGCTCTTGAAAGGGATTGGCCACAGTCAGAAACAGTTGATCTTTAATGCTCCAAAAATACATTCCCTTTCAAAGCCTCTCAAGTGGAGCAGAGTCCAGGCTGCCAAATTCAGTCCCCACTCCCAGCTCCTCGTAGCTTGGCTGAGTTCAGCTCTGGGGTGTTCTTTTAGGCTCACCCAAGGCTGTAGATGATGATGGTAGGGTTGAAAGGTGATGGGGCCATGGCATGCAGGGATGCAGGAGTGCTTGTAAGGGGGGGACAGCAGCAAATTCTGTCCCCAGACCTTCTCCTGGCCGCTCCATCCCCCCATCCCTGCCTTGCTGCCGCGGCGCTGTCTGGTCTCTCACCTGCTCTCCTCCCTGGGGTGCCCAGCAGCAGCCAAACTCTGGTTTCTGCAGACCCCATTGGGAGCCTAGATCCAATCTGGTCCCCTTTTGTTCCCACCCAGAACCTGCTGATCCAGGCTCAAGCCAGCCCAGGCTCAAGCCGATCTCTTCGTACTACGCCGACATCGTCCTCCCTCTGCAATAAAGGATCTCTGCTTTCCTTTTTGTGAGCTTGGGCTCTTCTCAGGGGTGCTTTCTGCTGTGTTTTATATTGCAGTGCTCTGGTATTTCATCCCTCTAACAGGTTCCCTCCTTTCCCAGCTGTGGATCCGGAGCATCTCCCTGCTCTGTGTTTGGGATGATATTCTTTTACCCCATCTCCTTCTGCAGCTCTTTGCTGACATTCCCCTCTCCAGACACCCAGGCAGAACCACTGCCTGGGCTGGGCTTTCTCCTGAGGCCAGCAGCACAACGCTGCCACGCTGAGAATAAATCCTGATCCTTCCTCCTCCAGTATCACTGTCCTTCACGCCTGCAGCCTTTCCTGGCCATTACCCAGGGGCTCACACCAGCCCCTTAGAAACAGCCAAACCCATTTCTCTTCTCAGCAGACACAAACGGGGACGTGCCCGTAGCGCCAGCATCCTTCAAAGCCTGATTTGTCTCATGGTAAGAGCCCTTTTGCTACAGCACCTCCAACTACTCAGCATTTACATGAGGTTTAGCTGAAATACATCCCCCTGTTTGCAACAACTGTGTTTGCTTGGCCACCCAAAGCAGTTGTGGGGCAGCTCACGAGTCCTTTGTTCATGCAGTCTGTCTGAACCCGGTGTGCAACGGAGCTGTGCTTGGGAAAGGCAGAAGCACCAGGGGAAATCTATGGGACTACTGAAATCTGGGGAGTGTGGTTTGAGGTTTAGGCAGGGAACTGGTAGTTTGCCTAAGGATTCAGGCCACATTTGGGGTTTAGCTAGGTTAAACGTGGTTAAGTCAAGTTTTGCTCTCGTTTGTGCAGAGCTTGTGCTGACAGTGGGCACAGTCCAGCCAGCTCCATCACCCCTAGCTCAGGAGGGATGGAGAGCTCGCCTGCATTTTGCTCCTTCTCTGGTGCTTCCTTTTAGTTTTTACCTCCAATGTCCTGAATTTTCCCAGAGAACCTAAACTTTGGAGTCCCATATGCCTGGAGCTGAGCTGGGGGGGTAGAGGTAGGTCTCTCTGATTGCTTCCTGCTCTAAAATAATAGCAAGAGAAATTAGGAAGAGCCTGGCAAAACACCCACAAAATGCTTTTCAGTAAATCAGCAGCATTTTGCACAATATTTGAATTTATATTCAATCCCTTTTCACGAGGAGCCATGAGGCCATCAATAAATTAGTTTGTTTTAGAAGCTGCTCAAAGGCAGTTCATAGTATTGAGCATCACTAAGCCCTTCACCTTGGTGCTGATGGTGTTTGGTTCCTACAGAACTGGGAGCTGCTGGGGTCGTGCTGGTAGCCAAACGTTGCAGTGGGCAGCATCTTCCTGCTGCCATGCCCACAGCTGCCCTCTCCTCCCACTCTTCCCACTGGGAAAGCGGCTCATTTAAGTGCAAACCCCCTCTTGTTGGTGTGTAAGGGATGGGTGTCCACCCTGGGCACCTCATGGAGGCCTCCATGCCTTCCACTTGGGCTTCTCCTTGCTCACCCCAACATTCCCCCTCTGCCTGGAGCTGCCTGGAGCGACCTGTAGCCAAAATCCTGGTGCTGCCCAACCCCGAGGGGAGCTCAGCTGCTGTTCCCAGCCCTCAGCCCCCGCAGGATTTCCTATCTGGGCAGAGCCAGGGTCGGCAGGGAGGGGTCCCAGCGGGCGCCCCGCAGCCCCTAGCCCTCGCCCTGCTGCAGGAAGCGCTGCCGGCTGTGCGGGGTGGGGTGGGGAAAGGAGGGGAGAAGAGGAAAATGGGGAGTCAGGGGGGGAGCTGCCAGATAAGGCCGGGGTGGAAACAGCGGGCGGATGCAGCTCCGGGCCAGGCCTCGGACCTGCGGCCTGGTCACTTCCCTCGGGCCGCCGGGCCGGAGCCGTTACAGGAGCCCCGGGATGGAATTACAGCCAGGGGGATCCAGCACCTGAGCGGGGCCTGGCTGCCCCCGAGCACACGGTGGAAAATCCCTCCCCGAGCCAACCGGCCTGGGGAAGATGTTTCCTCTGCTCCTGGCTCTCTTGGACAGCCGGGCAGGCAGGGCACAGGCAGAGCCCGGCATCGCCCAGGGACCACAGCCAAGGGGGTATCAGTCCGGAGGGGCTCAGGGGACCAGGGCCCCATGTCCCCCAAGCACCAGCAGTGATGAGTTTAGCCCCTGCTCTGCTCCCCTTGATCCCCTCCATGTGCTCAGCCCCATGCAGGAGCCTTCTTGCCTGGCCACCACGGCTGACCCCATTTCAACCATGGGATGGGAAGAAGAGCCAGAAACACCACCAGCCCTGAAGCCTGGGAGAGCCCCCCTTGCGGGGGACCAGCACAGGGGAGCGAGCAAAGAGGATTGACACCCTCTTTATTTCCTTTTCCCCTGGGTTGAGTGGTTCAAAACCCCTCTGGAAATTCCCTTGCTTTCTCCTTAGCTTTCCTAAATCCATCCCACTCCTGCTGCTCCCGTGGGAGCTCCCTGCATTGCCACTCCAGTGCCTGACCCTTCCTGAGCTTCAACTCCTGCCCTCAGCTGCTGGACCCAGCACTGGCTGAAGCATCCCTGAAGTGCCTCCCCCTCTGCACGCCTCGGCCACATCCTGCTCCATCCTTGCTTTTCCTGGAGAAGGCAGTGCTGGTGTAACCTCCCCTGGTGCCTGCAGCCACCGCCTTGCACCGGGCTCCTTCATCTCCAGCCTCTGAGGGTTTTTTGGGGTGAGTGGAGCAGAGATGCCTGCACAGATTTGGGGTCCTGGTCCCCCAGAGAGTCACACAGAGCCCCAGGTAGGATGGGAACACCTTAGCCAGGAGCCCTGGGGCATCCCACAGGCATGGCTGAGACTGGCAGGATGCTGGGGAGGTCCTGCCTCTGCCAGACCAGGACCTTCAGGAGGTGCAAGCAAAGCCCAAAGCTGCTCCTGTTTCCCTGCCCAGGCTCGGGTTAGCGAGCAGCAGACGCTGTGTGGTTTTGCTTTAATCTGCAGGGAAATCTTCACACCTTCCTTTGCTCTTTTCCTCGCCAGCCCCTCCGCCTGCCAGCATGTCACCTTGGCGGGGGCAGCTGCCCATCTGGTAGCAGTTACATGGTTTTCTAAACGTTTTCCTCCCTCTCTCTTCCTTCTCTACCCATACAGCCCTCTCTGCTCCTCCTCTGCTCACCCTCAGGGGCACCTTCCCCTTCTCCAGGCATTTATCACTGGTGCAGCACAGATACAGCTCAGTGGGACAAGAGAGGATGGAGAGATGCCGGTTGGGAATTGATTCTCCCAACCTCCAGCAAGGACAGTTACACCAGGAGAGCAGCTCCCAGCCTTGCACTCACCCCAGCTCACCCTGCTTCTCTGCCTGGGGCTGGAGGTGCCTCTCCTGAGGACAGGGTTAAGGCAGCAGGCACGTTGCCTCCTCTTTCTGCGAGGGGTTAGAAGGGGTATAGCCTGCATCCGTGCAGATGTGAGCTTGTTTATTCTTACCCAGATAGTTTGATGGCTTTATCTGATCACAGGTTTTCCTGAGGAAGGAAGGGTGAGTCTGAGTCACTTGAAAATGGGGGCCCTTCATCTCTGGGTATGACTGGTGGGGCCATGGATATTAGCAGAGCCCCAGGGTGAGATGTGCTCTCGATGCTGGCTGCTCTCCAGCTCTCTGCAGCCGTGCTGGGTGGGCATCACCACGGCTGCTGATAGATGCAGATCCAACGTGAGCAGCAGTGGGTGTGTGTGTGGGGGGGGGGTTGTTGGGAGGGGTGCTGTGGTGTGGGTGTCAGAGGAAGTGCCCAGGATCTGATGCAGAAGAGCGAGATCATTTACTGTGTCTGTGAGGGGAGGGGAGCTGCTGACATGCTGCCCCCGGTGCACAAAACACCATCACAAGCAAATTGAAAGCAGGAGATAAAATCTGCCAGCGATTGATAAATTCAGCAGAGAGACAGGTTCATGCCCTGCTAGAAGAAAACCCAGATAATTAAACTCCCTTGTTCTACTAATGCCTTCGGTGGTGAGGGGCTGGAGGAACAAGCCAATGCAAGCTCGTCTGCTTCTGGAGCACCACGGGGGAGCAGAGGGGTGCAGAGGGGGGGGACACTGTCACCCAGCTCCCTGTGAGATGGGGAAGGGCAGTGGGTGGAAACAGCTCCAGCTCCTTGAAACCAGGGAGCTGGGCTGGGGGCTGCGGTGAGCTGGGGCTGTCCTCTGCTCCCCAACCTCACCCTCACAGCAGCACCCTCCCTGGCTGGCTCTGTGTCTCAGAAAACAAATGAATTTTCCATGAAGTGCCCTCAAAGCGCTCACACTGGGTATTTCATGGGAACTGGGGGCTTTCAAACCTTTCTGAGCCCAGCCAGGCTCCAGAGGGGAGCGGAGGAGGCGACGCCGAGCTGCTGGATGCACACAGAGCTGGGCCCCTGGGGTCCAGAATTAATAGGACAGAGCAGGGGCTGTTCCCTGCATGTTTTATTTATGGGAATCAGGCCAGTGAAGTTCCCTCAGCTCTCAGAAATAGTCACATCGTCTCTGCTTTGCGCTGCCCACGGCCGTGACCTTGATAAATGGGTCGGTGCCCGGCCCCCCCTCCACACACCCAGGAGGATGCTCACCCCATGGGAACCGGCCAGGCCGCCCCCAAAAACTCAGCCTTGACGTAGCCAAGCACCCCTCCTGAGCACCCATGCTCCTGCCACGGGCAGCCTGCCTCTGCTGCCTGCGTCCGCCGGCTCTGCCCACAGCAGGAGCGCCCCGTGAGAAAGGACCCACGGGAACTCCACCAAAAATCCCCCAAAACCCAAGCAAAGCACCGGGCAGCCCCCAACACCCCCGTT
This sequence comes from Porphyrio hochstetteri, assembly GCA_020800305.1. Lineage (NCBI taxonomy): Eukaryota > Metazoa > Chordata > Aves > Gruiformes > Rallidae > Porphyrio > Porphyrio hochstetteri. Next base: position 15,866,455 of record CM036921.1, on the reverse strand, counting down.
CCGAGAATGGGGCACGCCAGGAGCCCTCCTCCCAGCACCGAGGTGACATTTACGCTTTGCATGGGCTAGCAGCGAGGCTGGAGACCCCAAAACAGGAACCAAAAGTGGGGCTCTGCTGGCTTCGCCGCTGTGCTTCTGTTCAACCTGCTTTCCTCAGCTGTTTCCTGGTGCCAGACCGCAGGCGCAGCCTCGCCGCGCTCACCGCGGCCACGGCGTCTCTGCCCGTCCCACCGAAGCATCCCCACGGTGGTACCCGCTGGGGAGGGATGCTGGGCTGAGGGTCAGATCCCATGGTTTGGGATCTGGGGGATTCCGGGGATTGGGCACCCATGGTTTATTTGGAGGGGTGGTGGGTTTGCATCCCAGGAGGGGTGACTGGCTGGGCAGCACCTGGCTTTGGGCACAGAGATGGGCAGCGCTGGTGCTGCAGGGACAGGCTACTGGCTGAGGGGAGACCTGATCACCAGCTACAACTACCTGAAGGGAGGTTATAGAGAGGCAAATCCTCTGAGGAGCGGCTGAGGGAGCTGGGGGTGTTCAGCCTGGAGAAGAGGAGGCTGAGGGGAGACCTGATCACCACCTACAACTACCTGAAGGGAGGGTGCAGAGAGGTGGGTGATGGTCTCTTCAGCCAGGGGACAGGAGATGGGACAAGGGGCAATGGGCTCAAGCTGTGCCAGGGCAGGGGCAGATTGGATGTTAGAAAAACATGTTTTACTGAAAGAGTTGTCAGGGCTGGAACAGGCTGCCCAGGGAGGGGCTGAGTCACCTTCCCTGGATGTGTTCAAAAAAAGGGGAGATGAGGTGCTCAGGGATCTGGTTTAGTTTAGGATGGGAATGGTTGGACTTGATGATCTTAAAGGTCTTTTCCAACCTTGTGACTCTGTGATTCTGTGAGTTGGAGCAGCAGCTGAGCAGCACCCATCCCCTCCCTGCTCACAGCCTGGCTCTGCGTGGAGCTCTGCTGCAGGCAGCTCAGCACCCTGCCTGTGGCTCAGGGCCTCATCCTGACCCACTCCCTCCTCTGATCCCAGACCCATGGAGGAAATCACAGAGTAAAGCTGAGTGGAGATGCACCAGCCCCACTCAGGTCAGGATGTGGTCGGGTGGATGGCTCCCCTCAGCCAGAGCTGGGAAGGCCCTGGCTGCCGTTCAGGGCAGCAGCAGCTGCTTTGTCTCCTCCACCCAAGAGCATCAATAAGGTAGAAAACAGTAAGAAACCACACAACACTTCTGGGGCAGCCACGGATGGGCTTCACTCTCTGTGTGGAGCCCCTCTGCTCCCACACCCCCCTGGATTTAACTGGGAGAGATCCAAGGCTCAGCACGAGCGCACCAATCGCCCTGGTCAGTCCATGTGAGAGCCAGAAGCACCTTATCGATCTCTGTGTGGTAACTATGGAGCGAGGTGGCTTTCCCAGCGCTGCCAGTGGGGAAGCTGAGAGCAGCAGGGTTCCTCTCCCCACCCTCCAGCCCCAGCACAGCATCTCCCTCCCTCCCTCCCCACTTCCTTCCCCTGGCAAGAATTAGCTGGGGTTTATTCTCCCGCAGCCTCTGGCTTTGCAGTTCCCGGTGATTCCTCCCGGAGCAGCGTTTGCCCAGCCAAGCGCTGGGAGGGAGCCCTGAGACTCGCACCCACGGCGGCTCCCACTGCGGGAAGTGACCGTTGGGTGGCCCCAGGAGCGGGGGAACTGGGCAGGCGTTTCCCGAAAATCCCATGGCTGGGAGAGGTCCAGGCCAAGGGGCAGCAGTGCAGGAAATCCTCCCCTCACAAAGCTCAGGGGGTGCGTGAAGCATCCCAGCAGCTCCCAGCTCTTCCCTCCCTGGTTCCTCAGCCCAGCAGCTCCCAGCTCTTCCCTCCCTGGTTCCTCAGCCCAGCAGCTCCCAGCTCTTCCCTCCCTGGTTCCTCAGCCCAGCAGCTCCCAGCTCTGCCCTCCCTGGTTCCTCAGCCCAGCAGCTCCCAGCTCTGCCCTCCCTGGTTCCTCAGCCCAGCAGCTCCCAGCTCTGCCCTCCCTGGTTCCTCAGCCCAGCAGCTCCCAGCTCTTCCCTCCCTGGTTCCTCAGCCCAGCAGCTCCCAGCTCTTCCCTCCCTGGTTCCTCAGCCCAGCAGCTCCCAGCTCTGCCCTCCCTGGTTCCTCAGCCCAGCAGCTCCCAGCTCTTCCCTCCCTGGTTCCTTAGCCCAGCAGCTCCCAGCTCTTCCCTCCCTGGTTCCTCAGCCCAGGGCAGTGATGGTGGGTGCAGGCACAGGGTCCTGCTCCAGTGGGGACCAGCAGCCAGGAGAAGCCACACACCCACTTGATGTTTGCTTGCCCTGGAACAAGGGCAGGTCCCAGCTCAGCTGGTCCCTGGGGAGGGGGCGTTGGGATGGGGACATATGGAGCCCATCAAGGACCTTCGTGCAGCTGAGGCTGACACAAGGTCTGGGTCACCCTTCCTGTGAGGGCCCATTCCCACCCCCACAGCCCCACCCTCACCCGGCCTCTGATGCTCAGGGTCCTGTGCAGCACCAGGGCTGCCAGCTCGGCTTGAGGCTGGGGCAGGGGTCAGGCAGCCATCAGCCATTCAGGGCGTCCATACACTCTCCCACAGCCCAGATCTGCACCTGGACTCATCCCACCACGGCATTCCCGGGACAGGCAGAGCCTCTCAGGCGTCCTGTGCTACCCAGGCAGAACATGGACATGACCTTGGTCCTGCCACCCCCCCTGAAGACCCCTCCCCACAGCCACCTGCCCTCAGTAGGAGGAGGATGCCCAAGCCTTGCCACAGCCCCTCTCCATCCCCAGAACCTCTCTGTCGTGGCACATCCAGGGCACTGCTGCTGCCTGCAGCTCTGGGGACACACAGAGTGTTTCTCTCCAGCCCCATCAACCCCCCCATGTTGCTGGTGCCAAATTTCCTTGAAGGCCAATGGGAAAGGAGCCCTGTGAAATAAAGAGCTGCCAGGGCCAGAAGGGTCTGAGCCCCTGGCAGGGAGGGGGGCGAACCACACGACATGGCATTTATATCCTCAGTCCCAGGCCAGGCAGGGTGGGATGTCCAGGGCAGACCTCAGCACAAGCTGGGGACAGGGGATGTTTCCAGCTCTGCAGCCTTACTCTCCCCAGCTCCCTTTGGGTCTGACTCCATCTCAATTTTACCTTGCAGGTGGAGTGTCTCCATTTGGCACCATCCCCTGTGGATGCCCAGTGTGCAGCAAATGGCACCTTAACTCTTAAAAAGAAAAAAAATACTAAGAATAAATTAACTATTCATAAAAGGAGCCCTGATAGAGCATGGCAGTGATTTACTGAAAGGGGGGATTTGCCAAGTGCAATGAACCTGAAGCAGTATTCTCTCACCTCCACTTTGCAGCAGCAGGTGTAACTGGCTGGTCGTTATTTCCAGGGCTGAAGGTTTTGCTTGTCAGGAGCTGATCAGGGCTCAGATCGCTTCCCCTGGCCCCAGGTTTTGCCATGTAACAGCTTCTCCATCACAAGGAGAGGTTTGCTGTCCTGCAAGGGGGGTTGCTCTTCAAAGGGTGCACACCAGGAAGCGTTGCAGGGATGTGGGGGCATTTCTTTTCTGCTCCAAGCCAGGGTTACATCCCTCCCCCATTGCCTTCCCAAGGACCCAACAGGCTTAACCCAGAGGCACGTGTCCTCTGGCAGTGTCTCAGGGGCTGGACATCGAGATCAATAACAGAAATGATGCTCACACAGAGCTTTACATCCTCAAAGCCTTTTACTGGCACAAACTCATTAATGGTGAGGAATCCAATTCCCAGGCACACAGGTCCCAAGGATGCAGATCTTGGGGGCGATGGACTGGAACGTGTTGTAATAAGAAGTAGCTGCTGTCTGTGGCCCTGTGTGCAGGAGGCCCCCAGGAGCCAGTGAGAGCAGATGGAGGAGGGAGGGCTGTGATGGAAACGGTGCCCAGGGCGGGCTGGCAGCATCCTGGCAGCAGAAGCACTTCCCTTCCTTGCAGCAGCCAGCGGGGTAGGGTTGAGGAGCCAGGCTCCTGCTCCTCCACAGCCCCCCCCCGGTCTTACAATGCAGCAGCAAAGTCCAGCATCATTTCGTTTATGGCTCTACTTCCCTGTGGAAGCATCCCACCCCTTCTGAGTCCCTCCATGCTGGAGCATCCCAGCCAGCTCCTGCATGCCTGGAAGATTGGTTTAACACGAGCTGGAGCCAACGGACAGCTTGGGATGTGGGCACCCCAGGCATGCTCACAGCTTGGCCAGGTCCCCTCCACAGCCCATCCCAGCAGTGCAGCATGGGCAGCACCCACAGATCTCTTGCTCTATCCCCCCACCTCCCCATGGTAGGACCCCCCCAGGACCCCTGGCACTCCCAGCACAGCCTGCTGTGCCCATCCCACCCAGACAAAGGATGTTTGGGGACAGATTTCAGCCAGGGTGTCCCTCTGGGACCTGGGGTGTGCTCCCACCCCTGGCCCTGGCTTTGTGCCCACACAAAGCTGGGTGGGGAACCACAGCTCCTATTTGTGGCTCTCTCCCTGGGAGGTGCTCCAGGAGGGAGGACGGGAACACCCTGACCTGATCCCCGAGGTCCCCAAGGTCCCGTCTCTGGGATGGGTCCAAACACACCCGTGCCCAGGGGACGGCTGTGCTGGGAACCGGGAGGGGAGGGACATCCTGCACGCCTCCCCTTCCCCATCCCTCCTCCCTGGGGTTGGTACCTTCCTCCCTGTCCCTGTGCCCGGCTCAAACCACCGCTGCCCCCACCGAGCCCCCGCGGCAGTGAGACCCCGGAGGGCTCCTCGCCGTGCGGGGCCACGGAGGGGTGTGGGGCACGGAGGGATGTGGGGCACAGAGGGATGTGGGGCACAGAGGGATGTGGGGCACGGAGGGATGCGGGGCCACGGAGGGATGTGGGGCACGGAGAGATGTGGGGCACAGAGGGATGCGGGGGCACAGAGGGACGCGGGGCACAGAGGGATGTGGGGCACAGAGGGATGTGGGGCACAGAGGGATGTGGGGCACGGAGGGATGTGGGGGCACAGAGGGATGAGGGGCACAGAGGGATGCGGGGCACAGAGGGATGGGGAGCACAGAGGGATGTGGGGGCACGGAGGGATGTGGGGCACAGAGGGATGGGGAGCACAGAGGGATGTGGGGCACAGAGGGATGCGGGGCACGGAGGGATGAGGGGCACAGAGGGATGCGGGGCACAGAGGGATGAGGGGCACAGAGGGATGCGGGGCACAGAGGGATGGGGAGCACAGAGGGATGCGGGGGCACGGAGGGATGAGGGGCACAGAGGGATGCGGGGCACGGAGGGATGAGGGGCACAGAGGGATGCGGGGCACAGAGGGATGAGGGGCACAGAGGGATGCGGGGCACAGAGGGATGCGGGGGCACAGAGGGATGCGGAGCCTGCGCTCATCTGGGGTTACCTTGGAAACAGCGCCCGAGCCGCGCGTCCCTGTCACCACCCAGGGACAGACCATGGGAGAGGCGGGGCCGAGCCCTGCCTGCGGGGTCAGGGTGACGGCGGGGGGGGTGCCGGGAACTGCGTCCCCCTCCCCATCCCGCTCACCGCCCGGTGCTGGGCAGGGGGAGAAGTGGCTGCAAAGGGGCCGCATCCTCCCCCCGGGCAGGGGGTGCTGCTGGGAGGGGTGGGGGGACAACAGCCCCTGCGAGGGCGGCCGGCGGCTCCCCCCGCAGCCGGCTCCCTCCCCGCAGGACGGGCGCATCCCGCAAAGATGCTGCTTTAAATAAACACCGAGCTGCTGACACCTCCCGGCTCCGCTGGCAGCGCCACGCTGGGAGCCCCCCGCACCCCCACTGCCACCGGCGCTGGCGGCGGCGGGGGGCGGCCCAGGGCCGGGCAGGGGTGACGGGGGAGAGGGGGGGAAGGGCCTGGGGAGGTCCTGAGGGTCCCTGGGAGGGTCGGTGTTGAGGGATGGCACCTGCCATCCCTTCTCTCAAAGCCTCCTGTGCCCGAGCAGCACAACCGCACGGTGGAAATGTGATTGTGATGCTGAAGGTCGGCTGGGGAAGGAGCCCTCTGTGCCCGCTGCGGATGGGTGGCGGGGTGCGGGCAGGGTGCGGGGATGCAGGCAGGGTGTGGGGATGCAGGCAGGGTGCAAAGCAGGGTGCGGGGATGCAGGCAGGGTGCGGGGATGCAGACAGGGTGCGGGGATGCAGGGGGGGTGCGGGCAGGGTGGGGGGATGCAGGCAGGGTGCAAGGCAGGGTGCAAAGCAGGGCGCAGGCAGGGTGCAGGGGTGCAGGCAGGGTGTGGGGATGCAGGCAGGGTGCAAAGCAGGGTGTGGGGATGCAGACAGGGTGCAGGGATGCAGGCAGGGTGCAGGCAGGGTGTGGGGATGCAGGCAGGGTGCAAGGCAGGGTGGGGGGATGCAGGCAGAGTGCAGGCAGGGTGTGGGGATGCAGGCAGGGTGCAAGGCAGGGTGCAGGGGTGCAGGCAGGGTGCAGGCAGGGTGCAGGGATGCAGGCAGGGTGCAAGGCAGGGTGGGGGGATGCAGGGGGGGTGCGGGCAGGGTGGGGGGATGCAGGCGGGGGGGGGATGCAGGCCGGGTGCAGGCAGGGTGTGGGGATGCAGGCAGGGTGGGGGGATGCAGGGGGGGTGCGGGCAGGGTGGGGGGGATGCAGGCAGGGTGCAGGCAGGGTGCAGGCAGGGTGTGGGGATGCAGGCAGGGTGCAGGGATGCAGGCAGGGTGCAGGCAGGGTGCAGGGATGCAGGCAGGGTGGGGGGATGCAGGAGGGGTGCGGGCAGGGTGGGGGGGATGCAGGCAGGGTGCAGGCAGGGTGCAGGCAGGGTGTGGGGATGCAGGCAGGGTGCAGGGATGCAGGCAGGGTGCAGGCAGGGTGCAGGGATGCAGGCAGGGTGGGGGGATGCAGGGGGGGTGCGGGCAGGGTGGGGGGGATGCAGGCAGGGTGCAGGCAGGGTGCAGGCAGGGTGTGGGGATGCAGGCAGGGTGCAGGGATGCAGGCAGGGTGCAGGCAGGGTGCAGGGATGCAGGCAGGGTGCAAGGCAGGGTGTGGGGATGCAGGCTGGGTGTGGGGATGTGACCCAGCCATTCTCTCTGCTGCTCCTTTGTACCGCGTTTTCGCGCAGGGGAGCGCTGCACACGCCAGCACAGGCTGGGGGGGGGGACAGGCAGGGGCGCAGGCAGCCAGAGCCTGCAGGCAGGGTTCAGGCAGAGGCCAGGAACCCGAGCAAACAGCACAGGCAGGGAGGAGAGGCACCGGCCAGCAAGCCAAGGAGCCTGAAAGGGCAGCCACAGGCTTCAATTAGCCAAGGAGTGACAGCAGAATCCTGCCTTAAATAGTGTCCGTGCTGGGCCAGTGGGCAGGCAGGGAATGGTGCCCACGGGCAGCACCACCCAGCGTCCCACAGCTGCCTGCTCTGAGCATCCTCACCTGGCCACCCTCAGGGTGTCGAGGGGACATGGGTGATGGGGGGACCAAGGGTGGGCAGGGGGCTGACGTGGCTGGGGTGGGGGCTGCTGGAGGTAGAGCAGGGCCAGTCTCTGTCCAAAAGCAGCTGGGAGGAAGGAAGAAGCAGCTAAAATAAGCAGGTGGGTGGACAGGGAGGAAATAATAGTGAGGCTGATAACAAATGGGCTGGGGAAGGGGGAAAAGAACCCAGATGTCCCCAGGAAATAGGAACTGGCCCCCGGGAAGCAGAGGGAGGTGGCGAGGGCAGCGGCACAATCCCGAGGGATTGGGGGGGCTGAGGGTGACCCCTGCTCCTGAGGGGTGGGGGTGAGGGCAGGGGCAGGGTGGGAAGATCTGCCCAGCCAGGATCAGGGTCACCCCCAGCCCCCCACCCCGCTTTAGGCAGAGGGGCAGGGGAGGTGGGTGCAGGCAGAGGCACTGCAAGCATCCTCAGAGGGTGGATGGGAGCCCATGGGTGACCCCCCGCCCCAGGGGCGACGTGCCAGGAGGAGGTGGGCAGCCCAGAGCTCCGGGTGGTTTATGTGTGGGCAGCTGCCAGCTCCACTCCAGGAATGGCTGTGCTCAGTCGTGGCAGGGGAACAGGGGCTGAAAACAGCTGCCCAGCCCTCAGGGAGCAATTTGGGGTGGACCTGAGGGAGATGGGGCAGGGGGGGGATGGGATGTGAAATGCTCTGAGGGGGATGGGGAGGGGGTGATGGGGCAGGGGGGGATGGGGCAGGGGGTGATGCTTAATGCTCTGAGGGGGATGGGCAGGGGGTGATGGGGCAGGGGGTGTGATGGGGCAGGGGGGGATGGGGCAGGGGGTGATGGGGCAGGGGAGGATGGGGCAGGGGAGGATGGGGCAGGGGAGGATGGAGCAGGGGGTGATGGGGCAGGGGGTGATGGGATGCAAAATGCTCTGAGGGGGATGGGGCAGGGGGGGATGGGATGTGAAATGCTCTGAGGGGGGTGGGGCAGGGGGTGATGGGGCAGGGGGTGATGGGGCAGGGGGCGATGGGGCAGGGGGTGATGGGGCAGGGGGTGATGCTAAATGCTCTGAGGGAGATGGGCAGGGGGCGATGGGATGCTAAATACTCTCTCAGGCAGGGCCCTTCCCTGCCCTCCCCTGCCTGCAGCATCCCACCTCCCCTCTCTGTAACGCAGGAGGGGGCACAGGGGATGGGGGTGGGGGTGTGAGCACAGGGAGCTGAGGTCAGGGCAAACCCAGGTGCTTGTGCAGAGTGGCTGGGGTGCTGAGGGGTGGGCAGAGGGGGTAGCGTGGGGGGGGTCTGAAGCCCTGCCACGGGCAGCAGGAGGGGGCAGCGTGGCCGGAGCGCAGGATGCTCCGGGCCGGCTGCTGCCCCGGGAGTTTCCCCATCTGAGCCTTTTCCCCTCGCCAGGGCCGCCGCTGCCGGGGGTTATTTCCTGCCCTTTGCGCTCTCCCCCCGCCGGCCCAGCCTGCCCAAGCCCGGCTGCTTCCTCTCCCCCGCCCCGGGGGCTTTCCACGCTGCCAGCACAGAACTCTCAGGCTATTTTTAACGCAGGGGAAACGCCAAGGTCTCCTCAGCCCGGGGGGCGCGGCACGGAGCCGGGACCGGCACCCCGGGGAGATGAAGGAGGGGGAGGAATGTGCGGGGAAGGATGTGGGCAGGATGGGCAGGATGGGCAGGATGGGCAGGCAGGGAAGGCAGGGAAGGCAGGGAAGGCAGGGCAGGATGGGCAGGATGGGCAGGATGGGCAGGCAGGGCAGGATGGGCAGGATGGGCAGAATGGGCAGGATGGGCAGGATGGGCAGGCAGGGCAGGATGGGCAGGATGGGCAGGATGGGCAGGCAGGGAAGGCAGGGAAGGCAGGGAAGGCAGGGCAGGATGGGCAGGATGGGCAGGCAGGGCAGGATGGGCAGGATGGGCAGGATGGGCAGGCAGGGCAGGATGGGCAGGATGGGCAGGCAGGGCAGGATGGGCAGGATGGGCAGGCAGGGAAGGCAGGGCAGGATAGGCAGGATGGGCAGGCAGGGAAGGCAGGGAAGGCAGGGAAGGCAGGGCAGGATGGGCAGGATGGGCAGGCAGGGCAGGATGGGCAGGATGGGCAGGATGGGCAGGCAGGGCAGGATGGGCAGGATGGGCAGGATGGGCAGGCAGGGAAGGCAGGGAAGGCAGGGAAGGCAGGGCAGGATGGGCAGGATGGGCAGGCAGGGCAGGATGGGCAGGCAGGGAAGGCAGGGAAGGCAGGGCAGGATGGGCAGGATGGGCAGGCAGGGCAGGATGGGCAGGCAGGGCAGGATGGGCAGCCTCAGCCCGGCTCTCAGCTCCCTGCCTTAGCGCAGGGGTTTGGGGAGGTGCTGGGAGGAGGGGGCAGCGGGTGGGTGTTGGGGGACCCTCTTTCCTCCCCCCCCCAGTCATGCAGCAGATGCTCCATCCCTCCAAAATGTGGCACTGGTGCCCCAACCCCCGCAGCTCCCCAGCCCAGTGCCCGTTATCACTGTCACCCATCACGTCCCTGTGCAGGCAGGGAGGAGGTGATGGGGGGGGGTCACAACACATCTTCCCCCCCCACCCCATTCGGGTGGGGATGGGGTGACCATGAGATAACACCCGTGACCCTCCTGGAAGGGGTGGGAAACCCATGTGTGCAGGGGGAGGGGGACCACCGCTGCCCCCCTCCCCCCCCCTTGGCACCCTGAGGGAGCTGGGGACAGTGTTGGAGGGTCCTTTGGGGTCAGGGCTGGGACAGCTGCTGTTTTTAACCCCTTTAAGTGCCTTAGGGAGGCCTCCAGCAGGATCAGCTGGCTAATGCCCGGCGGGGGCAGAGGGGGGCTGGGGACCGGATGAAGCCCCCCCCCGCCCCCGCCTCACCCCTCCCAGGGGGTGGCTGTCCCCACTGGAGACAGGGACACTGCCAACTGCCCCCACTCTGGCTCCACGAGCATCTTTCTGGCTGTAGCAACGACTTGTACATCCCCATGACTCAGGGAGCTGGGATTTATTCTTTCCAAGGCTCCTGCTAAAATCCTTCCTCCTGCAGGACCCCTGTCCTCCTGTGTGTCTGTCTGTCTGTCCGAGCAGGGAGGAGGTCCCTGCTCCCCTTCTCCCCTGGGGGATGTTGTGCAAAGCCCATGGCCAGCGGAAATGTGGGAAGAAAAGCAGGGAGAGAGAGAGGAGCCGCTTCCAAGAGCCGAGTGGGAGGAGAGCAGAAAACAGGAGGTGGAGGTGAAAATGTCAAAGCCAGCTCCTGCTCCCCCCCCCCCCGGCTGGCTGGGCTGGGGAGGGGGGCGACAGTGCTCACCAGGGGGTTTTGGTCCTCGCCCCTCAGCACCAAGCCCTCCTCTCATCACACAGACCACCTCTGTCCCTGGTCCCCAGCGTGGTGCTGGTGCCAGCTCCTGCCTCCCTGCCAGCAGCTTTGGCTCAGCACCCCCCTGTGACGTGGTCATGGCCACCAGCACCCAGGGCTCAGCCTGGGATGGAGCTTTCTGGAAAACCCTGAGCTCCACATTCCCAGGCTGGGTGCCTTTGATGCCACGACCCAGGGAAGAGGGATGTGGTGTGGCTGCAGCAGCCGTTGGGAAGGGATATTCAGTGCCTGTTGGTGCTCTGTGCTGGGAAGAAAGGGGACATGTCCCACCAGTGTGTGTCCCCCCCCAGTCCCATGGGCATCCCCAGGGTTGCTGGTAGATCCCCAGGGGTCAGAGCTCTGAGTGGATGGGGGCTGCCTGGGGGTGTCCTGCCCATGAGGGATGAAGGGGGATGGGGGCTGCCTGGGGGTGTCCTGCCCATGAGGGATGAAGGGGGATGGGGGCTGCCTGGGGGTGTCCTGCCCATGAGGGATGAAGGGGGATGGGGGCTGCCTGGGGGTGTCCTGCCCATGAGGGATGAAGGGGGATGGGGGCTGCCTGGGGGTGTCCTGCCCATGAGGGATGAAGGGGAATCCTTCTGCTCCAGCTCAGCCAGAGCTCTCAGGGCCAAGCAGCCCTGCCCTGAGGTCCTGGGAGGGGGTCAGGAGCACACAGGGTGCAATGCAGGGCAGAAACCCCCCCGGGGCTGGCCAGGACAGGGGGGAGCTGACCATGTCCCAGCATCAGCCCAGGCTGGGAGTTTCCAGAGCTGGGAGTGGGGCAGCCCCCCATGCTGTGGGACACCCACAAACCTCCAGGCTGGGTTTCACCTGCGTCTGACCCTGTCAAGCCTGATCCTGCCCATCGGGAACCCCCTGCTCTGTGCCCTTGGACAGCCCAGAGCATCCCTGGGGACTCTCCCCGGGAAAGGGGACAACCAGGGTTTGGGAACCATCCCCCCTCGCTGGGATCTCCCAGAGTGGGCCTGATCCTGGAGCAGGGACTGGATCCCACAGCAGGGAGGGTGTTGAGGGGCTCTGCCCAGGGCCAGATGGCTCCAAGGAGCCCTAAGCTCCCCATAATGCCCCTAATTGTCCCACAGTGCTGGAGTGGGCAGCACGGCCCAGCTGGTGCCTGCATTCCCCCCCCCCCCAGCAATGGCTTTTGGGACCTCTGGCTATTTTTAATCCCAGGAGGCTATTTTTGAGGAGGGAGGCTATTTTCCCTGCCTGCAGCTAATCCTGTCTTGCTTTTCAACCTTACCCAGCTATTTGTGGGGCTGGGCAATGGGCAGCTCCCTGCTCTGGGCAGTCTGCATCCAGCAGGATTCGGAGCAGGAGGAGTTGGGTGGGAAGCACTGGCTGGGATGGGGAGGGGGTGTCCTGCACCCTCTGCCCTGCACCCTCTGGGGCTGCTGGGTGTCCAATCTGGCACTGGGCAATAGCCAAACCCTTTGTCCCTGTTGCCTCAGAGGGGAACGTGCCCCATTTGGTGGTCCCTCCCCAGCCCAGGATGCAGGAGCTGGGAGGGCCATCCCAGGATGGGGATGCAGGAGATGATGGGGCCCCGGGGAGTGTTTCCAGGGACCGCAGGGTCCTGGGAGCACCGGCAGACTGGGAATGAACTGGAAGCAGGTGCTGGGCACGTCCCAGAGGAAAGGGGCCTGCGGGGAGGGGGTGCTGGGGGTGCGGGGGTGCAGGGGGTGCGGGGGGTGTGGGGGTGCGGGGGAGTGGGGGGTGCGGGGGGGTACGGGGGGCGCGGGGGTGTGGAGGGTGCGGGGGTGCAGTGGGGTGTGGGGGTGCAGGGGGGTGCGGGGGTGCCGGGGGTGCAGAGGGGTGCAGGGGGGTGCGGGGGTGCGGGGGTGTGGAGGGTGTGGGGGTGCGGGGGGTGCGGGGGTGCAGGGGGTGCAGGGGGTGCGGGGGGTGCAGGGGGGTGTGGGGGTGCGGGGGGATGCCGGGGAGTGCGGGGGGTGTGGGGGTGCGGGGGGTGTGGGGGGGTGTGGGGGTGCAGGGGTTGCGGGGGGGTTGCGGGGGGGTGCGGGGGGGGTGCGGGGGTGCAGGAGGGTGCGGGGGGGGTGCGGGGGGGGTGCAGGGGGTTGCGGGGGGGTGCGGGGGGGGTGCGGGGGGGTGTGGGGGTGCGGGGGTGCGGGGGAGCGGGGGTGCAGGGGGTGCAGGGGGGTACGGGGGGGTGCGGGGGGCACATCTGGCGGGGGAGGGGCGGCCGGAAGCACCGCGCTGGCCCGACCCCCCCCCGCTCGGCCGCCCCGGGGGTCCCAGGGGCCGGGTCGCTGCCAGATGTTGTGCAGCTGTCTCTGGCGCTTCCTCTCCCCCCGCGCCCCGCATCCTCCGGGAAGCTCTCCCCTGTGCTTCCTCGGCGGGGAGAGGGGGGGGAACAACCCCCCCCCACCCCGGCCCCGGGCCCGTCCCCACGACCCCCCCCCCGCTCCTCCGGCTTCCTGAGCCACCGGCTGCGGCTGCTCCCCCCTTCGCTCCCCGCCCCCATCTCCTCCCCCCGGGACCCTCACTCCCTTTTTTCTCCTGCCAGCTGCCCCCCAGCTCCCAGACCGGGGAGGAGAGGGGGGGTATAGGGGGGATGTCTCACCCCTCTACCGCCTCCCGACCCCAGGCTGCATCCTGCACCCCAGCCCGGGCTGCTCCCCGCCCCCATCTCCTCCCCCCGGGACCCTCACTCCCAGCTGGGAGAGCTGGGGGGGCTGGGGGGCTGGGGGAGCTGGGGGAGCTGGGGAGCTGGGGAGCTGGGGGGCTGGGGGAGCTGGGGGAGCTGGGGGGCTGGGGGAGTTGGGGGGCTGGGGGAGCTGGGGGAGCTGGGGAGTTGGGGGAGCTGGGGGAGCTGGGGGAGCTGGGGGGGCTGGGGGAGCTGGGGAGTTGGGGGAGCTGGGGGAGCTGGGGGAGCTGGGGAGCTGGGGGAGCTGGGGGGCTGGGGGAGCTGGGGGGGCTGGGGGGCTGGGGGAGCTGGGGAGCTGGGGGGCTGGGGGAGCTGGGGGGCTGGAGGAGATGCTCCTCGCCCGGGGGCTCCCGCTGCCTGCAGATAGGATTTGGGGATTAGAGCAGCTTAGGGAACAGGGTTTTTCCAAGCAGCAGATGGTGCTGGATGGATCCCAGGGTGAGGTTAGCAGGGTGGGAAGCAGGTCCCCGAGCAGCCCTGGGCAGGGCAGGGGAAAATCAGGCAGAAGCAGGGAGGAGGAGGAGGATTTTTGCCCAGCCCCTTTCCGGACAGGAGCACAAAGGAGGGACAGAGGGTCGGATCCTTCCCCCCAGCTCCCGAGTGTGCTGGGTGCAAGGGAGGACATCCCACGCTGATGCTTCAGAGCTGGTCCCAGCCTCAGTGGCAGCAGCGTGGCTCTTGCACCCCGTGTCCTTCAGGAAGCAGCCCTCATGCCCCAGCTGGGCTGTGCAGCTTGAGGTCCTGGGAATGGGATGTGTCTCTGTCCCCCACTTGATCCTGTGGCTGCACATGTCCCCTGTCCCCATGAGCACACACGTCCCCAGGAGTGTGCAGGGTGACATGTCATTCTGTGAGTGCATGGGAAGCCCCAAGACCAGGCGCTCCCCCCCCACAGCCCCCTCAATTCCCCAGGGACAGGGCTGGGGTTGGCTGTGGGGTTGGGGTTTGTGGGTGCTGTGGTGGGGCTGGGGTGCTGCGGTGGGGCTGGGGTGCTGCGGTGGGGCTGGAGCAGGGTGATGCCTGGGTGCTGGTGGTGCCCAGGCTCTGCTGTGAGTGTGGGGATGAGCAGCTTCACCCCAAACACTGCTGGGGGAACTCCTGGTGACGTGGGTGGAAAGGAGAGGGGTTGAGCTGGTTCGAGAGGTGACAAGGTGAGGACAGACAGAAACCCCATGGGGGGGGAGGTGGTGCTGGCACGGTGTGCTCAGGCAGCCCCAGGAGCTGCTTCAGAGCTGGGAGCCAGGGTAACGAAGCAGAAGTTAAGGGGCTTGGAGGGGTGCAGTGATGGGCTCCAAAACCAACCCCAAAGGAAGGGGGAGGCCAGTCAGCTGCAGGGAGGAGCCTGACCTGCCCCAGTCTGGATCGGTCTCACAGCTCCTGAGGGCATTTGAGGGGGGAGCAGGGGGTTTATCCTCGAGTGAGGAAGCCCAGCTGCTGGCTGGGGAGTCACAGACACTTCGTAGGGAAGTGTGGGACCCAGGCAGGAACCCCTCAGCCATCCTCTGAGCACGTGGGGAGCTCTGCCCGGGTCAGGGCAGGGGGCACAGGGACCCCCAGGGGACTCCAGGCTCCCCACCAACCCTGAGCTGCTCCATGGGACAGAGCCACATGCTCTGCCCCAAGCTCTCTGTCAGGGAGATGGTACCAATGTGGGGTGGGGGGTGTTGGGTTGGTCCAGGCAATGGGCTGAGATCCTGCAGAAGAGGTTCTGGACCCGACCCACGGGCCCCATGCCTGACATCTGTGCTCCCACCCCAGCAGCTGCGCCCACGTCCCCACAGCTCAGCCCTGCTTGAGAGTCCCTGTCCCCTCCCCAGCACCAGCAGTGGCTCAGAAAGGGGAAGTGTGGCCCCCAGCACCCCCCCACTGCGGCCTGGGGGGTTATTTTGGGTTGGGAGGAAAGAGGAAGGCAGCACTGGTGGCGGGTGGGAGATGCCCCACAGCACGCAGGGGATGGAGAAAGAGGAACACCGACACCACCCCGTGCCCCCCCGCTCCTGCCTGGGGATGGGGAAAGAGGATCTGTCTCACCTGAAGCAGAAAAGGGGTTTTTTGGGGTGCACAAAGGGAGCTCGGGCAGCCCCAGGGTGATGCTTGGGGAGCAACATTCATGGGAGAGCCCCCCCAAAGTTCCCAGCTGACAAATGCTGCCTCTGTGCCCCGAGACCACAGGAGCAAAGTGGGGTGTGGAGGGGGGAGAGGGGGGCTGGTGTACACACTGTTTACTGCTGCTTTTTGCTGCTCAGTGTGTGTTTTGGGAGCAGCACCCAGGCAAACATCATCCTGGGCAGCTCTTGGGTGCCAAGGAGGGGTTGGGTCTGTCACCCAATGGGGTCTGGCTCCTCCAGGGGAGCCGTGGGTTGGGTGGGTGGAGGGAGGGATGGATGGAGGGAGGGATGGATGGATGGATGGATGGAAGGAGGGGAGGGAGGGAGGGAGAGATGGATGGATGGATGGATGGATGGATGGATGGATGGATGGATGGATGGATGGATGAATGAATGGATGGGTGGATGGATGGATGGAGGGATGGATGGAGGGATGGAGGGAGGGATGGAGGGAGGGATGGATGGATGGATGGATGAATAGATGGATGGAGGGAGGGATGGATGGATGGATGGATGGATGGATGGATGGATGGATGGATGAAGGGATGGATGGATAGATGGATGGATGGATGGATGGATGGAGGGATGGATGGATGGATGGATGGAGGGATGGATGAATGGATGGATGGGTGGATGGATGGAGGGATGGAGGGATGGATGGATGGATGGATGGATGGATGGATGGATGGATGGAGGGATGGAGGGATGGAGGGAGGGAGGAATGGATGGATGGGTGGAGGGATGGATGGAGGGATGGAGGGATGGAGGGAGGGGAGGGATGGAGGGAGGGAGGGAGGGAGGGATGGAGGGAGGGAGGGAGGGATGGATGGACGGACACATGGATGCATGGAGAGACAGACAGACAGACAGATGGGCAGGTGGATGGACAAAATGATGGACAGACAGACAAGCAGCCCACACTCAGCAGGAGCCCATCCAGCCATGCTCCTCCCTGCTGCTCCCCAGGGTGATCCTGTGCCCACCCTGTGCCAACCAGGAACTGGTGCCAGTGCCAGGGCCAAGGCGTGGGGTGGGATGTGCCAGGCTCTGCAGGGAGGTGGCAGGGGGGGGGACTGCCATGGGGGGAGCAGGCAGGGCCAAGAGCTGGCTGTGGGCCATCACATTGCGTCTGGGCACCCATTTTGCAGAGATAGCCCCCCCCCCCAATCCCCCCAATCCCCCTCCCCAGCCCCTCCTGCACGGGGGCTGCTCAGTTGGTGCCTCAGAGCTGGGAGCTGCGCTGGGCTGGGGGAGAGGCGACAGGGCTCTATCAGCCAGCACAGCCTCACTCCCCGTGGGGCAAGAGCTGAAGGAGCTGGGGCCAGGGCTGCTCTGCTGGGCCCCTTCCAGTCGTGGGGAGGAGCGAGAGGGAGAGCAGAGCCCAGCCAGCTCAGCTTTGCAGCGGGCAGGGGAGTGAATCTAGGTCAGGGCTCGCTTTAAAAAGGGGCACAGAGCCCAGAGCACATCAGCTTCTCAGTGAAACCCTGGGGCAGCAGCCCCAGAGCCTGGGGAGGACACAGGGAACCAACCCGTGGTCTGTGCCCACCCTGAGCATCCCCCATCGTGGGTGCTGCGGTGGCTGGAGGTGCCAGGGGTGCTGCTTCCCATTCGTGTGGCTGTTCACACAATTCCCCCCTTTGCTGGGAAGCAGCTGTGATTTGTAACTCAGGCTCTGCCAGAGCTGGGAAACAAGGGGCTGCCCAGGGCTGTGGTGCTTTCCAGAGACACAGAGCCATGGCTGGACACAGGGAGACGCTGCTCTCCTCCAAACAGTGACATCCCCCACCCGTCAAACCCTTTCCCTCCCCCTCCGCCTCCGCAGGGCTGGAAGAGGATGAGCCAAGGGAACCAGCCCCAGGCCTGACATTTCAGCCTTCACCAGCAAATGGCAAAAAAAACCCCAGCCCAAACCAAGCAGAAAGCCCAGTGACAGCAAAAGGGGGGAACTGGGGGGGGACACAGAGGGCGGCAAAGCTGCATCTACCAGGGGGAGTGAATGTCTCTGCAGATGTTTTGCCCCCAAATTCCTGCCTGGCCCTGGCAGGACCAGGGGGGTTTTGAACAAAAGCAATGATCCTCCTCAAAGAGGTTTGGTTTTTAAGTCCCCTCCCCAAATGCAGGACTGCTCTTCGCTCCCCATCACCCTTCCAGGGCTTGGGATGGGGAATAATTAAGTTGGCAGCATGATGCAGTTAATTAAACGCCAGTGCTTGGAGGTAGAGTGATGAAATCACCCACCAGAGCAGAGGATCTTTGGAGGGGGAGATGCTCTGCGTCCCCACAAGGCACAGGCTGCCCCTGGGTCGGTGAGGCTGGACTTGGCAGTGGGGTTTCATGCCTGGCAGAGCTGGCAGGGGCCACCACAGCTCCCCACAAGCTGCAGCATTCCCAGCTCCTCCTGCTGCAGCCACCTCTTGGGGCCAGATTCCCAGGAATCCGGGCTCTGGTGAGCCTGGAAAAATCCAGCTGTTTCCCATGGGCTCAGCGTTGGTTCGGCCACTCCCTGGGTTTCCACTGAGCCCAGCTCTGAACTGAGACCTGCACCCAGGCGCCAAACATCACAGTAACCACCCCCTCCAAAAAAAAAGCCCCTCCCAACCCCAACTAGAAAGCTGAGCTGGGGAAACGCTCCTGGTCCTTCCCAGGGCAAGCAGACAGGCAGGGTGGGCAGCAGCACTGTGCTGTGCCCCAGAAAGGGTGCTGCCAGGAGCTCTGACAGCTCGAGCACGCTGCTGGAAAGGGCTCTGAGATGTTCATTCCCCTTTAACCTAATGAAATTCAACAAAAGCAAGTGTAAAGTCTGGCACCTGGGGAGGAATAACTGTCTGTGTCAGGACAGGCTGAGGGTGACCTGCTGGAGAGGAGCTCTGAGGAGAAGGACCTGGGGGTCCTGGTGGGTGACAGGGTGGCCATGAGCCAGCAGTGTGCCCTGGGGGCTGAGAGAGACAATGGGATCCTGGGGGCATCAAGAGGAGTGTGGCCAGCAGGTCACAGGAGGGGATCCTCCCCCTCTGCTCTGCCCTGGTCAGGCCCCACCTGGAGTGTTGTGTCCAGTGCTGGGCTCCCTGGGATCAAACAGCCAGGGATCTCCTGGAGAGAGTCCAGAGGAGGCTATGGAGATGCTGAAGGGCCTGGAGCATCTCCCCTGTGAGGAAAGGCTGAGTGAGCTGGGGCTGTTCAGCCTGGAGAGAAGAAGACTAAGGGGGAACCTGATTAATGTTTATCAATAGCTGAAGGATGGGATGCAGGGGGAAATGGCCAGCCCCTTCTCAGTGTCTGTGGGGACAGGACAAGGGGCAATGGCTGCAAGTTGGAGCATAGGAAGTTCCCCACCAACCTGGGGAAGAACTTTTCCCCAGTGAGGGTGAGGGAGCCCTGGGCCAGGCTGCCCAGGGGGTGTGGAGTCTCCATCTCTGGAGAGATTCCAGCCCCGTCTGGACGCCGCCCTGTGCAATATGAGCTGGGGAGCTGCTTTGGCAGGGGGTTGGACCCCAGGAGCTCTGGAGGGCTCTTCCCACCCCTGGGATTCTGTGATTCTTTCTCCATTTATACTCACTTCCCTTTTCACACCTCGCCCTGGGGGGAGAGGCTCTGGAAATGAAAGCAGCTGGAAAGGACCCTCCAGCCCCGCGGGGCTCCCCGAGGCCGGCTGTGAAACGGGGGGGGAACTGGAGCCCCCCAGGGCTTCCCCACGCCCCCACTGGCTTCTCAAAGCCAAGGCAGACATGGAGTTGGGAGTTTTGGCTCCTGCTCCTCTTCTGGCCCTCCAAAAGGTTACGGCCGGGGTCTGAGCTCTCCCGTGGGACCCTCCCCCCGCCATCGCTTCCCCGTTCGGTGCTGCCGCAGGTGGCACCGGCCGATTGGGGCACATGTGGGAGCGGGCAATGGCTGCGGCACAGCAGCCGGACACCGGGGGTGCTGGGGCCGGGGGTGCTGGGGCTGGCCCTGGGGTGCCCGCGGGATTACTGGGGAATTAACGGGCTGTGCCGCCAGCACCGGCCTCAGCGGCCTGGGCCGGGGTGGGGAGCCCGGGACAGGGTGGGGAACCCGGGGCCGGTACGAGGAGCCCGGGGCCGGTGTGAGGAGTCCGGGGCCGGTACGAGGAGCCCGGGGCCGGTGTGAGGAGTCCGGGGCCGGTACGAGGAGCCCGGGGCCGGTGTGAGGAGTCCGGGGGCCGGTACGAGGAGCCCGGGGCCGGTGTGAGGAGTCCGGGGCCGGTACGAGGAGCCCGGGGTCGGAGTGGGGAGCCCAGGGCTGGAGTGGGGAGCCCGGGACCGGGAGCCCGGGGCCGGTGTGAGGAGCCCGGGGCTGGTACGAGGAGCACGGGGCCGGCGTGGGGAGTCCGGGGCCGGGAACCCGGGGCCGGTACGAGGAGCCCGGGGCCGCGGCTGGACTCGGCCGAGCCTCCCCCGTGCCGGTGCTGCCCCCCTTCCCTCCGGCCCGGCGCACGGCACCGCCGGCTCCTCCCGGCCCCGCTGACCCCCCCCCCGACGGAGCCCACGCCCCATGACGTCACCCCCCCCGTCATGACGTCACACCCCGCCATGACGTCACACCCGCCCTGCCGCCGTTTCCGGTGGCGGCGCGAGGGCAGGCGGCGGGAAGGGGGGGGGGAGGGGGGGTGTGAACGTGGCGCCGTCTCCGTGGCGACGCGGCGGGTGACGCGCTCTCCCTGCGACCCGCCCCGGAAGCGGGCGGGCGGCGCGGCGCTGATTGTGTCACGGGGGGCGGAGGCTTCTTCGGCGGCAGCGGCGGCGGCGGGGCTGGGCCGGGTCTGGGCCGCTATGGAGAGTGCGAGCCAGGGTAGGGCCTGCTCCGCCGGGCGGACGGGCGGGCTCCAAGCCCCGGGAACGGGCCTTCGTCTGTGGGGGCCCTGGGAAGGGCCGGCCCTTCGCGGGGGGGGAGCTGGGCCGGGCCGGGGGACGCAGCTCTCGGCGGGGGGGGGGGGGCGGCTCCGCGGCCTCCCAGCCGGTGCCGCTGTCCCGGCCGCGCCGCGGGGCTTTGGCAGCTGGTGTGGGCCGGCGCAGCTGTTCTCGCCGAGCGGGGCCCGGCGCTTGTGTGGCTTCGGCCGGGTGCTCCGCGGGGGTTTCTCTTCCCCTTCCTGCCAGGCCCCGGGGGCTTCACCTGTCAGGTCCCCGGGGGCTTCACCTGTCAGGTCCCCGGGGGCTTCACCTGTCAGGTCCCCGGGGGCTTCACCTGTCAGGTCCCCGGGGGCTTCACCTGCCAGGTCCCCCGGGGGCTTCTCCTGCCAGGTCCCGGGGGCTTCTCCTGCCAGGTCCCGGGGGCTTCTCCTGCCAGGTCCCGGGGGCTTCTCCTGCCCTGCCAGGCCCCCGGGGGCTTCTCCTGCCCTGCCAGGCCCCCGGGGGCTTCTCCTGCCCTGCCAGGCCCCCGGGGGCTTCTCCTGCCCCGTCGCGCCGCCCAGGTTTGCGCATCGCGCATCGCTTGCCGGCTGCTCACTCTGTGTGCCCTCTGCTCCTTGTCTGCGGCAGATATCAACCTTAACTCTCCCAACAAAGGTCTGCTCTCCGATGCCATGACAGATGTTCCCGTGGATAGCGCCGCTGCGGCCAGGCCCGCGGTGCCCGAGGGGCTGAGTCTCGCTGAGGAGGAGGAGCTGAGATCCGAGCTTGCCAAGGTAACAGCGCGGTGGCGTTTGTCAGCGGGAGCCGCCTGTGTCCATAGCTGTGCTCTGCTGGGAGGGAGCAAGCGCTGGGCTCTGGTGCCCCAGGAGCAGGGCTGCCCCCAGAGCAGGTTTTGATGAGTTTTGGAGTGCTGGTGCCCCCCAGGAGCAGGACTCAGGGGTGGGGGGGTTATGAGTTTTATGGTGGTGTTGCCTTTGGAGCTCTCAGCTACTTGTTAAAATGCCCAAAGCTGGTGGATGCTTCAAGCACCCTGGTGTGTTGTGGGCTCTTTCCCAGAATCCCTTAATTTAGAGCTCTAAGGACATAAATGGCTTTGGGTGCCATGGGCTTAACCCAGGCTCTGAGCCCCATTTGAAGGGAGGAGGCACTGTAGGCAAGCAAAATGCCTAATTTTTCCTTAGGAAGCCAAAGCAATGAAGCACTTCACGTGCTTCCTTCTTCTGCCTCTGTCATAAATATCTCTTAAGCTTCCCAGATGACTATTTTGGTGCCTGGTTGCTTTTGAAGAGCTGAGAGTTTGTAATGTAATATCCTAAATTTTGGCCCTTTTGGGGGTTTAAAGGCAGCTTATTGTTTCTGTCTGAAATGTGGCTGCAGATAGTTGTAGGTAATTGTTTGAGACTCTCATGGGGATTCTTTGACTCGTAGGTTTAAGTGAGGGAGGACTCTGCTGCTCAGGTCTTGGTGAGCTGCAGTTCAAGTAGAAATGAACCCTCTGCCTGCAAACGACTCCAGAGCAATCTGAAGGTGTGAGAGAGAGCTCTGAGGAAACTCTTTGCTTTAATAACATCAGAGGGAAAGAATCACAGGAGAGAAACCCAAGTTAATATGGTTTAGCAGCTGATTTTTATCTGCTGTTGAAATTGCAATGCTAGAAATTGGAACAGGCTGCCCAGAGAGGGGGTGGGTGCCCCATCCCTGGGGGTGTTCAAGGCCAGGTTGGATGGGGCCCTGGGCAACCTTGTGTAGCTCCAGGCCTGAGGTTGGTGGCCCTGCCTGTGGCAGGGGGTTGGAGCTCTGTGACCCTTGGGGTCCCTTCCAACCCAGCCCAGTCTGTGAAATTAATTCTGCTACTGTAGGTGCCATTAAGTTGCCAGTACAGTGACTTGTAGGGATGTTTTCCTGACCAAAGCCTGAGCTGTATGTGTCCTGTTCCAGCAACATTCATGTTTGGTTCCATCATTCTGCAGGTACCTGAAGTTCCTCCCAGTTCTTTGTATTTGTGGTGGCAAAACCTTCCCAGTTTTGAGGGAGGTAGAAAGTTGGCTCCACGTTCAGAATTTTACAGCCCTGTGATTTAAAGGCAAAACTCTTCTCTCTAAGGTTGAAGAAGAAATTGGCACTCTCAGGCAAGTTCTGGCTGCTAAAGAGAGGCACTGTGGAGAGCTGAAGAGGAAGCTGGGTTTGACTCCCTTGGATGGGTTAAAGCAAAACCTCTCCAAAAGCTGGCACGATGTCCAGGTCTCCAATGCGTAAGTGTTGCTTGGGATGCACATTCACTGACACCTGACTCTAGGAATTACTTCCCAGCAGCATGTTCCAGGGCTGCTCTGAGTGGCTTTTGCTCTGATGGGCCTAGAGAGTAAAAGGCACTTAAAAATAATTCATTGCTCTTGTACTTCAGTGTCTTTATGCCAGTGTGAACAGAACTTGTGTATCTGTGCTGGATAAATCGTTGCTGGCTGCTCTTTCTGGTGGTAGTGGAGCTCTGGGTGGGCACTCAACAGTTCAGGCTGCTCATTTCTGCCCATTCTTTTGAGATGGAGGCAGCTGGGCCTTGTTCTGAACTCAGGCTGTAAGAGAAGTGTGAGATGTTTCAAAGCTCTGCTTCATACTGCTAGTTTGGAAGCTGTTTCCTAAGCTTCACAGCTTGAATTTTAAAAGCCTGGGCTTCCTCTGAAAGCACTGGAACACCAGTGTGCATTGCACAGCCCTCTCTGCCTAAAGGAGACCTGAAATGAGAGGGGCTGTTCCTGAGCAGGCACTAAGGAAGGGTACAGTCACTGCAGTGCTTGTCAGAGCCAAAAGGAGAGCTGGAGGTAAGTGTGCCCAGGTGTAAGGGGCTCTCAGTGCCTGTAGAGATGCTGTTCAGTCTCAAATGTCTCCTGTAACTTAACTGGAATTTGGAGTTGCTGCCAGTGCTACTGAAGAGCAGATGGTTGAGCTGTTCATCTCTCTGTTTATTCTTTCCCTTTTCCTTGTCTTCCCTCCTACACCCCCTGCCCGACTTCTGTTATTCCTTTGTGACTGAAATCTGTGTCGTTGTCTCCTCAAAAATGAATATTCCAGTTATATTCATCAACACTTTCTGTTTCTAGTTATGTGAAAACATCTGAGAAACTTGGAGAGTGGAATGACAAAGTGACACAGTCTGACTTGTGAGTGCTCGGGCTCCTCAGCATCACTTCTTGCTCCTTGCTGCTGCTTGTCCTCACAGGCATCAGGGCTGGACTGGGAGCTGGAGGCATGATGGAGCAGGATTATCACTAGCAAGCATGCCTGGCTTCCAGCTATAAGCATCCCTCAGCTGCAGAGGAGATGAGTAGAAGTTACTGCTACCACCTCTCTTGCAGCCTTGCTGTTGCAGAAGAAAAATTCCAATCAGTTACCAGACCACATCTTATAAAAACAAAACCATGCAAAAATAAGCAACCACAGTTTCCCTGTAGCTGGTCATTGATAGGTTAGGCTGTTATCAGGTGTCTCTGCTGTGATGCTGTTTCTCTTCTCATCATCAGATGTGGCAGGGACTGGCTTGATTGCTGCCCCAGGGAGAGAGTGCCTGAAGGCACCTGCCTGTTGCTGCAAGTAGGGGCTGTGTGAGCCCAAATAGGTGTTTCAGCTCTTGAAAGCTGCTCACAGTGGCTCTTCCACACTGATGTACATGATCCTGTTTGATGTCCACACCAGAAACCCATGGATTTTAGGCTTTGCAGCATAGATAAGCAGGTGACAAACCTGGACAAAGAACATCTGGGTACTTTTGTCTCTAGGATATATTCTTTAATTGTGTGAGCTCTCCATAGACAGGAGTAAATTGGTTCCTGCTGCATAGCTGAGCTTAGGGAAGACCTTGGATGTTTTCTGCAAGATTCTCTCCCTTTGGGGCCTGGTGTTGGAGGTGAGGATTATGTAACTACGAGGAAAATGTGGATTGGGATCGTCCTGTCATTAGGCAAGATGACACTGATCTAATTGGGGAGTGTTCTGCTTCTGGGGACACGAACTGCCTGTGATGTCCCCTCCTCTAGGTGTTGCCTGAGCTGGTAGCAGAGACACTTTGTGTCATGGTTGTGTTTGGCCTGTGCCTGGAGTGTTAATGCTGAAATCCCTGAGGTTCTGCTTTCTGTGTAGGCAGAGATGGCTTGTGAGGGTCAGAGGATGAAACTGAGTTTCACAGCTTGCCTGGTGGTGCTGTTTTGGTGAAGTGCAGCTTTGGGTGTGGCAGTCAGAGGGCTCTTTGGGTGCAGCTCCCTGCTCTGCGTACACAGCAGCCACACGGTGTGGAGGAAGGGAGCAGAAGATGCAAAGCACCTCCTGAGCTGCAGGCTCTGCTTCCTTGTGCTCACTGTCTGAACAGGCTTCAGTAAGAAACAAACTGGGGCTTGGGTGTCTCCCTGCCTCTCAAACAGCAGCTCCCTCCCTTCTGACAGAAGGAAAACCCATGGGACTGAAGTGCAGAGACACCGATGATGTGGGAAGGGTCAGAAGAAGCACCTGTTGTGAACCTAACCTCGTTGTGTTTGTAGATATCTTTCAGCCAGCAGCACACTGGAGGACTGGAATGAGAAATTAACTCAATCAGAAGCGTGAGTGTCTTAACCTTCAGTGGTAACAAATGCTTTCATGACAGCCTGCTGCTGCTGCTAACGTTCTGTGCCCCTGCTCAGCCCTCTGCTCTCACTAGATCTGTTTAAACACTTCTTTTTTTCTAGCTTTCACCTTTTTTTAACCTGATAAATGCTCCATCTGGGAGAAGGAGCTTTTCCTTGGGTCAGTAGTGGAGTGATTTCATTGTGGTCCAAGTGAAACTTCAAACACCCTCCTGCTCTTGGAGGAGAACTGGCTGAAGCCTCTGGGTAGCTGAGACCTGGTGCCACATGTTCTAATCTCAGTGGTGAAGCTGTGCAACAGCCAGACCAACCCCTTCTTGGTACCCTCAAGGTGCTGTGCAGGGAGCAGGACCTCTTCTTGTGGTACCTGATGAGAACAAATGGAGCTGTGGTGTCCAGGGCAGCTGTTCTGTCACCTTGTGGGCCCAAACAGGCTTGACCAGTGTAAACCTTGCAGCTGTTACACTCCAGCTCTTGGCTGCAGAGGCCTCTTAGCTGTGTTCTTACTAAATGCCTGAGATTAAATTCTTGTTTGAGCTAAATCATGGAAGCATGTTACAGAAGCTGGCCTTTGTCCTTCTCTCTGCATCTTTCCCACAGTATCTAGGGAAAGTGGGATGCAGTGGGAGCAGCCAGGTAGCATCACTGCTTCCTCAACTGATGTAAGCCAGGGTGAGGTAGGTCTTGGGTGAGGCAGCTTTCCCTGCTCTCTGGAGTGGGTATGAAATCCAGCCTCTCAGGCTGGCTTGGTTTTGGGAGTGTGTGTGAATAGAAGGTTGGTCTTCTCAAGATGGGTGAAAGATGAGTGGCAATAAACAGGTATCAGAACAACCTTTAAAGCATGCAGACCTGACATTGAATGTTCTGTGGATGTTTTCTAGATGAAGATGATGTAAACTGTGGTTATTTCACTTGCTAAAGGGAATGACCTTGTTTTCATGCTTGCTGATAGTGCAACCGACTCAGTCAGTGTTTTAATCAGTGTTCCTCCCTGGGTGTGCCTGCTGGAACAGAAAACGACTCCTCCTGTCTGTTTCCTTGTACTTAAGCACCAGAAATGTGTTGGGAGGGTGTTTTTGTGGAGCACTTCAGGCTCCAGGGCTGTGGCACGCTAGGCTTCCTGCTTGCTTTGGCACTAGACAGGGTGACAGTTCCTGCTAGCAAGGTGGGTGCCTGTTAAAAAGGGGAGGGGGCTTAAAGCAAGAGTCCAGCAGCGTTTCAGAAAACAAACAGAACTTCTACTACTTTAATCTTGAGGAGCCAAGCTCAAGGGATTCAAGGAGGAGGTTTTACTTGTACATTTTTAAATGCAAATGCATCTTCCCTGTTGTTTGTTTGAGCTTCTCTGTGTTACAGCTCAGCATCCTGACTGAACTGGGAATGTCCCTGCCTCGTGACCTCATGATGCTTTCATGCACTGCTGAATTCCCTGGTAGTTGCCATTCCTGGTTGCAGACTTGCCCCCTGCAAACAGAAATCAGCCCAGTCTGTCCCTGGCTCTGGTTCCACTGCAACCAGGACACAAGCAGACTGAGGTGGCTGGTGTCCTTAGCCTGACAGCACGAATGGTGGCTGCTGGATAAAAGCAAGTGAGAGGAAGCTGGTGTTAATGGATAAAGGAGGATTTGAGGGTGCAGGTCCAGCTCCTCCCTGGGGGCAATGAGATGTTTGAATGCCACAGGGCAGAGATCATTTCAGCAGCTTCTGCTGCAGTTGGTTGCCTGTGGCAGAGCAAGGTATCAATTTGAGCTCCTATTTATTACTCCCAGGTTTGGATCATTCTGTTGTGCTTTGTTCTGGTGTTAAGGGAAGAGAGTGAGTGATTGTGGATTTAAAGCCACAGTAAACCTGGCTGTGTTCCTTGCAGGAGAGTTCCTGTGACTTCTAGGTCAGGGCTGGGTGTAGCTAAGTTGCATTAAAGCCTTTTATAACCTGATCCCTGGCTGTCACAGATGCAGCTCTGCCTGTGTCTGCTGGCATCTCTGGGTGAGAGTTGCTCAGCTCAGCTCTGCTTGGTGGCTCTGCCTCCTGCCTTGCAACAGCAGAGGGGTGTGTGTGTGGGAGCTGTGGGTGCAGGACTAGACTGGTGATCTGATCTGGCTTCTGCTGTCTCTTGTTCTTCCAAGTTGATGCTTCAGTCTGTTGGTTTCCTTGACCTGGAGCACTGTACTGGCAGGAGCAGTCGTGCTGGCAGTGGGAAGGTGTGGTGACCAGCAGAGAGCAACAGGCAATTGGAGATGGATTTTGGGTGAAGCCATTTACTGGGTGAAATCCCAGAGATTATAGACCTTTAGTACTGCAAAGGTGGCAAGCTAAAGAACTGCTCATTGGTTACACACTGTTAACACTGTACTGATTGGTGAGTGATTATAACGAGTTCTGATACCATATCTTATAGCTGAACATCCTTAGTTTACCTCTGATGCCTAAAAGCATCCACACACCTGCTGTTTGACCATCTTAATATGGCTGGTTCTTAACATGTTCCATTACTCCCAAGTACCTTCCCATAGCTTCTTGCTTTAGGGCAGCCTGTACCCCTGTCATCAAGGCTGCTGTGTGTTGAGAATGTGATTATTAGGATCCTCTCAGCATGAGGAACTCTTCCTCTCTCACGGGAACAGAAGAATATTGTCAGGGCCTGAATCTTGGGAGAAGAGAGCTAGGCTGCTGGCAGGCCTGCTGTCCTCTCTGACAGGAAGGGGCATGCTCAGGTGGAAGGAGCAGCTCTCCAGTGGCAGATCTGCAGTTACCCACTGCTGGAAAATGCAGTTGGAGAATCTCTGGCCTCTGTCTGCTGCAGCCAGGCATAATACCTGGGGCTCTGAGTGTGCACGTGGGGTGATGTGTCCTTTGAGTCTGTAAGCTGTTCCTCCTGGTGCTCACCTCAGAGTTGGGTGTGAAGCAGGTGCAGAGTCAGTGCAAGATGCTTCAGGCAGCACGAGGCCTTCAGTGTTTGTTAGGCAGCTGGAAATGGAATCCTAGGACAACGGGATCCCCAGTGGGAGCCTGACTGCTGAAAGTGAGGGATGAGATCCTCCTCTTCCACAGCAGCTTTGGGCAACAGGATCACACTCTGTTGTTGCAGTAGGAAGGCATCTGTAAGAGCAAGCAGCATTGATGCTGGCCAGTTCACTCCTAAGTCATTCTCAGATGACTGCTGCTTGGAAAAGGTTGTGCTGTGGAGAGAGGAGATGGAGACCTTGCTGTTGGGCACACTCAGGTTCTTCTGGAGTCACTGAACTCAAGAGGAATTCGCCAGAAAAAATCTGTAGGTTACAGGAATTTTCTCTTGGGAGCAGGAGGAGGGAAGGTAAATCTGATGGGGTTTTGCCCTATTGTGCCCAAGTCTTGTGTATGTTCTTGAGTCAGAAATGCCTGGCTGTGGTCTTAAAAAGGAATGAAAACCCCCACAATGAACCAGTATGATGTAATTGATGCTGGTTGAGGTGCTGTCTCCTACATGTCTGTCTGGAGAGAAGAAGATGTGAGGCAGTCAGCTCTCATCATGGTGGGAGCTCAAGATAAGAGAGAACGTTGGGCTCTTGATAAGACTCCTCTGTCCCAGGCAGGCAAAAACATAATCTCAAGGTGAAATATTTGGAACGAGAAAACTTGGCTTAAATTATTGAACCTGTTTTGCAGCCTGACTCTTCTTTTGAATAATTTGAGGAATGCCCTAAATCTAGATGTTAATCTGCAACTGTGGAGTCGCTTAGAGAGGGTGAATTAATGAGAGTGACTCAAAGAATCTTTGCTCCTGAGATCAGGCTCCTCTGAAGGAAACAAAGGTTTTCAAGTGTCTGTCTTCCCCAACCTTGGTATAAACTCAGATGTAATCAGGTGCCAAAGACAAGCTGCACTGTGGTTAATGGTAACTGATAGGAAACTTCTCTACCCATTTCTTTCCAAGCTGCCAGTTGTAGAGATGATGCTCATTCCTGCCTCTCATGTCTCTACAGTGATGTCAGCCTTGCCTCTCCTCCGTAACCCAACGCTGTGGCAAATGCTGTAACTTCAAGGCTGCAAACCTATTTTGGGATAGGTTCCTAGGCTTATTTCCTTTCAAGGAGACCAGAAGATAGTTGTGGAGCTAAGAGGGTACAGTGCTATGGTATTAGAGGTTCCACATAGAAAATTGGGGTTGTTTGGGGTTTTTTTTCAAGTGTTTATCAGACTTCAGAACACAAGGTAAAGTGAGTGTTTGGGAAGCTTGGTCCTGCACCTCTGCTTTCTATAAAACTTCAAGTCTTTGTATATATGCAAGACTAGAAGTGTCTCTTTCAGTGAAGTCAGCACAGCTCACTAATCTAGCTTCTTTCCTTTAATCTGGGTTCCTCTTTCAAAATGGGAGGGTGGGGGGGATGCTTCTTGCATTCAGATCCTACCTGCTAATTCAATTTATGATGGTTTTTTTCCTATTCAGTTACAAGAAGACCCAGGAAACTCTTTCCCAGGCAGGGCAGAGGACTTCAGCAGCCCTTTCCAATGTAGGTTCTGTTATCAGCAGGAAACTTGGTGACATGAGGTAAGATTTCTGTTTGGTGCTCTGGTGCTTTGATCTCAGTTTCAAACACTAATGAGACTTTAGACAATAACAAGGGTTTTTTTCCATTTTTCTTAGTTGGCAGCTGTTGATGGGCTGCTTTCTGCATGGCCTTGTGTGTTGTAGCTCAGGACAGATGAAATGCTTGTTAAAGATTTGTTGAGGGATCAAAACCTGCTCGAAGATATTTAAGTTTAATTCAGCTTAGGAGAGCTGGGTGGTTTTAGCACCCTTCCTTTTACTGTTAGGTGGTTTCACTGCAGCTTTTACACCACATGTGAGAAACTAGACTTAAACTTTACCTTTTCCATTCATTAGTGGATTATGGAAGTGAGTTTTCACAGTGTTAGTGTTTAGGATTAGAAAGGGGTCATCACTCCTGTTGTGCTTTGAAAAGAAACCAAGTCTGGATGTGGTTTCAAGCCCTGTGTGTCAGCATTCCATGCAGGAGGGAAGTGTGCCTTCCAGGCACAGTTATGTCATGTTGATTGGAAGATAGGAATTGATTCAGAAGATCATGACCACATAAAAAATATCTCCTCTTGTGGTTGGTGGTTATTTGGATTCCTTAAGTGACCACTGAAGCCATTGCAGATTCAGACCTCTCTGAACTGGAGAGTGGAGGGCTGGTTCCCTTGGTTGCCAGCTGAGGTTCTTGCTTTGTGAGTGGCTCAGCTGTACAAAGTTGAAGGTTAGAACTGATGATTTACCTGATCTCCAGAAACTGAAGCTAAAGATAGCTTCCCCATTAATGCTGGCATCCAGGTTATTCACACAGAATACTTTGACCATGTTTTTCTTGGAATCCAGAGCTAATTCTGAACACACAGCCTGTCTAGGCAACTAAGGGAGTGTTCTCAGAGCTTGTACTTGACATGCTGTATCAGACCTTGGATTGAATGGGTAGCTGTCCTTCTTTGTAGGGAATTTCCTCTTCCACTGTGGCTGGGAGTATCCAAGTGGTAAGAACTTGTTGGCCTCTCATCACATAGTACTGATTTATTCCAGTTCTGTCCTCTGAGTTGTTTGCTGTGTTCCTAACAGGTAATTTTCATACCTGACTTCTCTGAATTTGGCAGAGGACTACCTGGCTTCCTATGCTTTCAGTATTCCAGGTTTAATCTTTCCTTCCTGGAAGCTACCTAGTCTGCTAGAGCTTCACATGTAATCACAGGAGACAGATCCTGGTACAAGATGCTTAGTAAAACCTATTCCCACATCTGGTAGCAGTCTGCTCAGGGTGTTGTGGCAAAGGGATGGGAACTCTGCTTTTTGGACCAGAAGGGGAACTCCTGAACCAGTATTGCTACCAGAAGCAGCTGTTTTGACAGGCTTGGTCCTGCCTCTTCTCCTTTTGGTTGGGAGAATCCAGTTCACTGTGCAGCTGCAGAAATGTCTGTGGCATCCAAGGAGCAGGGGAGGGAGGGAGGGGATGGGATGCATGGCTGAGGGAAGAGCATGCCTCTTGCTCCTGGTGACAGACCTGGCCTGACCTAGTGCTGTGACTTACCCTGGCAGGCAGCTAAACGCTTTAATCAGGTAGAAAAGAATAATAAAAGATGCAAATGATGCAGAGTGCAACTGCTCACCACCTGCTGACTGGTGCCCAGCCCCAGGCAGTGGTGCCCTGGCTGGCTGGTCCCCCAGCTCAATGCTGAGCCTGACATCGTGTGGAATGTCCCTTTGCTGTCCTGGCTGTGTCCCTTCCCAGGCTCCTGTCCCCCAACCAGCCTCCTCATTGACAGGGTGTAAGAACCTGAAAACTCCTTGACTTGGTATAATCACTACCCACATTATTCTCCTAGTAAATTCCAAGCACAACCCTGCACCAGTTCCTGGGAAGAAACTTAACTCTCCCAGCCAAAACCAGGACAGATCCTCCCAGTGAGAGCTGGCTGTGTAGTCAGCTGCCTACAAACAAGCTGGACCTTTGCAGCAGTGGTGTTGCTCAGCAGTAGTCCCAAATTGAAACACCTGCCTGCCTTTTCATAGCTGCTACCTCTGGTCATATATTAAACAGAGGCAGCTTCTGTTGTACCCAGGGAATCCCTGCCAAAGTGCTTTCAGCAGGGTTTGCTCTGTGTGTGTGGCCCTGTGGGGAAGCACAGTAATGACTTTTTAAGACTTCCCAGGTTTTTCTGTGGGTCTGCAAACAGATTTGTCTCCTGTGCTGCCTTCAAGTCTTGATGTTTCTGATTTGGAATAAGGTTTAGCTCTGAGCAGAAGGTTCTGTGGGAGCATAGGCTCCTGCAGGAGCTGGTCTGCTGTCTACCCTTGCCAGGTGAAACTCTGCTGTTCCCTTATGTGATCAGAGCCCAGAGGTCTGTTGCATTGCTGTGATCACCTCTTGGAATGAGTAGGGATGATCTCTCTTCCCAGAGAAGCACTGTTCCAGGCCTCGTAGCCTACACTGCCACCTCTATTACTGTACTTTTTTTTTCCTCTCACACTACAAATTCACTTGTAAAGCAGCTTTATTTTCCATCACTGGAAGTGTTGAGATAACAGAAGGGATTTCCTGGTTTAGCCAGCCTTCCCTGGCTGATAACCACGAGGAAGGGGTGATGAATAGCACAGACGCCTCTGATACACAGAGGGTGTAGCTGTAATACCACTAAAAACAGTTGGACCAAAATTCTATGAAATAAAAGTACCCTGTCCCTGGGTGAAACCTTTAGGGTCACTGGATTCTGGCCAAAATCACTTTAACCCTTTACAGTGGTGGGTTCTAAGGAGACATTGTGAAGTTGATGCGGGAACTGGGCACCAACTGTATTAACACTGTTGGGCCATTGTGGGGAGAAAACAGCTTAATTAGTGGGTGGGATTGTTAAAAATCTCAGCCAATTCAACTTTTTCTGGTATCTCCACTTACCAAGTAAATTGGCTTTTAGATGTTCTGTGCCTGCACCTCACTGAGCCCAGTAAACTGGAAGTGTTTCTGTGCTGCTGACTGCTTGCTTCGTGCTCCCCGCTGCACTCGATGTTGTCTCAAGTTTGCTGTACGTAATACTACAAGCAAATCCATTGTGAAATGTTAGCCCAAGCCCCAAAGGGGCCTGCAAATTCCTAACGAATGTAAACTTGAAATCCTTCTGAAAGGAGGAAGAGGTCACTGCTTGGTCCAGATCGAGGTACTGAGCAAACGAAGCGCTGCTTGTGGTATTGCACACAGAGCAGCACGGTGCATGGATGTGTGTTATCTCTGCTGTTCTCTTTTAAGTAGAAAGTTAATTTCTTTTGCATGCAAAGGCAGCATTTCAAGGCGTCTACCCTGCCAAGGAGCTGACTTGGATGCGTGGGGAAATGAAACCACAAGGTCTTTGTTCTGGCTGGGAGGAAAAGCCCTTGTACTCCTTGCCAAGTACTTCAGATCCAACTTGCTGTGACTGCTTCCTGCTGCAGAGGCAGAAATTAACATTTAAGTGGAATAAAACGCTACTCCTGATAGGAGAAGCTGCTTCAGAGCCTCCCAGTAATCTCACCAGTAGAAGCAGGAATCCTTGGTCTGTTATAGCAGTATACTGAGATCTGGTAACCTAGCAGGGGACAGTTTGCCTTGCAACCTAAAAACGGGCAGCCAGGTTGTAGGGTAAACATGATACCTTTCATCCAGATCCTCTTATCTTTATTATGCTGAGATGTGTTTGTTCTCTGAGCTGTAACTCAGAGATCTGCAGCCTTTGCAAGATAACGTGCAGGTATCTGTTGCAGGTTCCTGTTACCAACGTTCTCAACCAGAAGTCCTAGCAATGCTGTCTTTGTATGAGGGCTTGGGGGGACATGGGGGAAGGAGGTGTTTTTACCAAGTGAGCTGGTGCTTGGTAAAAACCCTTCAGTTCAGGAGAACATACTCTAAAAAAGTCTTTAAAATCCCAGGAAAGCGATGGGTAGGTGTAGGTAAGTTGTTTTGGGTGGTGATTGTTGCACACTCACTCCTTTCCCTCCCCAGCACCCTGGCTCTGAGTTGCTGTGGGTGCTGTTGTTATCCTCTAAAAACCCTCTTAGCTTGGCTTGAGTTAATGAAAAGCAATTGTGTTTCTGCTTGCTGCTGCAGTTTCTTTTGAGAGGCTTCCTCCTGGGTAGTTGAGGTTGCCGTCCCATGATCCTGTGACCGTGTCCCTGTTCAGTTACCCCACAGTTGGTGTTTGCTTCTGCACAAGTGTCTTGACTGTTGCTTCCCTTTTCTCTCTGCTGCCCATGGCTCCTCCCAGGGCTCACCCCTTCTCACACTCCTTTAGGTAAGATATCCTTCCAGGCTGCTGAACAAGCAGTCAGTTTTATGCTGGGTGTTTGCAGATGTCACAGGGGGAGCTGATTCTTTAAGCCCTGCCTATACTTTTGACACAGATTGAGAAACCATTGACTTTTGTATCCCAGTTTGTAATTAAATACCAGTACTGAACTGTCCTGTGTCTGGAAAACATCAGCTCTGGGTGGCAGCTGTTAAAGAAGGGAAGAGAGGGCTGGCTCTTAATGCTTCAGTTGTCCACAGCAGCCTGTGTGTGGACAGTAAGTGCTTGAGAATGAGGGGAAACGCTGCTCTTGCATGGTGTCTGTCTAAAATTGTCACTTAACCTTTTCCTCCTCACTCTGAACGCTTCCGAGTAGCAGCTACTCCATCCGCCACTCCATAAGTATGCCAGCCATGAGGTAACGTAGCCAATACTCTCAGCTCCTCAGGGGGCTGGGGGGGGGAGTGTGGTGTACTCTGTTGTCACTGGGGGCTTGGTGCTGACTTGTACAACTGGTTCCCTTTTCCAGGAGACCCCTTGTAGAGTCTGGGGTAACCACATCCCATGGTTTTAGTAATTCAGGAGGACTTTTTTAACCAATCTCTTGTTGTTCTTGGCATAAGCCCGGTGTCACAACTGTACCTAACAGTGGCTTTTGGAGGGATTACAATCCTCCTCTCCCAAGATCCAGCATGGCCATGGCTAATACCAAGGTGAATCCAAATGTGAACCCGCCATCCCCAGCCTGGTTGCTCAGTGCCCCTGTGGTGCATCAGGCAGTGATCTCCTTGCAGGAGAAACAACTGCCAAGGCTGGATGAGGCCCACAGAAGCCCTCTCTTGTCCTCCTTCCAGATAGACAGAGGTTATTTGATGGGTGCAAATAGAAAGTGATTCTTTGGAACAAAAATAACTGAGATGAGGCTGAGCAGCTCCCAGCTCCCACAGCCTGGCCGGGGGAGAGCAGCTCAATGAGTAATTGCCTGGTCTGAACACTCAGTACCCAGCTCTCCCCTGGAATCCTTCACCAGTGAAGCAGCTTGTTAGGCTGTCAAACAGTTGACCTGATTTTCTTTGCTAGAAACATGAAATCCTCTGATTAATTTATTGCACTGTGGTTTTCGTGAGCATTTTCTGATGCAAATGATCACTCCTGGTATCCAAACAGCCCACAGGTACAGACACATGGCCCTTCTTCCTGCCTGCAGGATGTAACAGGGGAGGCTGAAGCCTTTGTTTTAAACCCTTTCCAGCTTTCCCTTTCCATTATTTAAGACAGTGTGCTTTTAGTTGGAAGCCTTGTAAAACTAAGAGCTGGTTTCTTCTCTCCTGACTTGATTCCCTAGTGAAGTAGGACTTGTTTCCCTCAACGTTGCAGCTTGAGCAATCGAGTGGATTGC
Organism: Porphyrio hochstetteri; assembly: GCA_020800305.1. Taxonomy (NCBI): domain Eukaryota; kingdom Metazoa; phylum Chordata; class Aves; order Gruiformes; family Rallidae; genus Porphyrio; species Porphyrio hochstetteri. The sequence continues at coordinate 15,831,265 of CM036921.1, read as the reverse complement.
ACCTGGTATAAATGTTTTCCTTCAGAGTTTGTGTGGGGGGTTCTTGTCTGGTGTGCCTGAGAGATGTGTGCCAAAGGCTGTGAGGAGCTGGAAGTGTTCTGGGTGCTGCTGTCCCTGTGTGGGAATGGCCAGAGAGCCCAGTCCCTGTGTGGGAATGGCCAGAGAGCCCAGTCATGCTGTGTGATTTAATTTAGATAAGAACTTGTTTTGATTTTACTTTCTCTTCTCCTTTCTTCAAGGAATTCAGCAACCTTCAAGTCCTTTGAAGATAGAGTTGGGACCATAAAGGTAACAGTCCCCTTTGTCTTGTAAATGTGGAGTGTGAAGCCTTACAGAAACTGGGATTTCTGCAGTGTTTTCCCTTGTAGATCGGTAGGCAAATGGCCTCTCAGATGTGTGAAGCCTTTGCTACAGTAGGTGACCTTGACAAGGGGGGATTGGTGTTCTCTGTGCTGGTATCTTGTTATCTTGTTCTCTGAGGAGAAGGACCTGAGGGTCCTGGTGGGTGACAGGGTGGCCATGAGCTGAGAGAGACAATGGGATCCTGGGGGCATCAAGAGGAGTGTGGCCAGCAGGTCAAAGGAGGGGATCCTCCCCCTCTGCTCTGCCCTGGCCAGGCCCCACCTGGAGTGTTGTGTCCAGTTCTGGGCTCCCTGGGATCAAACAGCCAGGGATCTCCTGGAGAGAGTCCAGAGGAGGCTGAGGAGATGCTGAAGGGCCTGGAGCATCTCCCCTGTGAGGAAAGGCTGAGTGAGCTGGGGCTGTTCAGCCTGGAGAGAAGAAGACTAAGGGGGGACCTGATTAATGTTTATCAATATCTGAAGGATGGGATGCAGGGGGAAATGGCCAGCCCCTTCTCAGTGTCTGTGGGGACAGGACAAGGGGCAATGGCTGCAAGTTGGAGCAGAGGAAGTTCCCCACCAACCTGGGGAAGAACTTTTCCCCAGTGAGGGTGAGGGAGCCCTGGGCCAGGCTGCCCAGGGGGGTGTGGAGTCTCCATCTCTGGAGAGATTCCAGCCCCGTCTGGACGCCGCCCTGTGCAGTATGAGCTGGGGAGCTGCTTTGGCAGGGGGTTGGACCCCATGAGCTCTGGAGGGCCCTTCCAACCCCTGGGATTCTGTGATTCTTCTCTCCTTTCAGTCTAGAGTGGTGGGCAGCCGGGAGAACAGCACTGACAGCCTCCACTCCCCCTCTGGAGCTGGTGAGAAGCCTCCACAAGACAACGCTCCCTTCTAATCCCCTGGTGTGGCTTTGCACGGCTGTGCACGACTAAGAGCAAGCCCCCTCCCTCCCAAATCTTCACAACAGCAACAAACATCCGAATCCAAGAAAGGGGCTGAGAGCCAGTCTGGAGAGATCCATTATTCATTCATAGACACTGCTGCTGGATCCAAGTTCAATAAAGAGAATGCAAAGTTTTGTACACAAATAATATTTTACACTAAAGTTTGTAGATTTAAATGTATCACTGCTGTCCTTTTGGGAGAGCATGTAAGATGGAGTTTCCTTAAAGTAGCTCAGAAATGCCACTGGTATAGAAAAGGTTTTTTCCCTTCTCTGATATAACCTGGGACAGATACACTGCCCTGAGCAGCGGTTACTGGAGAAACTGAGAGCATGGGTGTCTTGGCTTCAGCTTCTGGCTGTGTTCTCTGGTCAGGGCATGCCATGCCAGCTACTCATGAGCTCCAAGGATTTTTCCTATTACTGATTTCTCTGCCTCTCATTGGAGTAGTCTGGGAAATGGGCTAAAACAGTTCAGGGTTATTTTTCTGGGCTCCCAAAAGAGAAACTTCACTTAGCAGCTGCCTCGTTGTTACACTAATGCTCTAGCTTTAATGAAACTAAAAATCTTTATTTTTAAATGCAATGAACTTTAAAGAAATAAAGCTTAAAAAAGAGAGAAAAAAAAAAAGCTTTGGCATCATATTAGGGAAATGCTTCCTGGGACTCTGAAGCTGACTTGCAAGCCTTACATCACCTTATGCTTTATGGGTTATGATTTTTTTCTATAGAGAAGAGTGTCAAGGTTATAATGCTGGATGTTGAGCACTGGAGTTCTGCATCATACAGTAGTAGCAGCATGCTTAGAAGCCAGTTCTTGTGTTCAATTCAGTGGTGCACTCCATTTCCTGAGTGTGTGAAACTTGCTTCTCCCTTCTCAGTTGATGCCTTCGTTCTTGGAGGAAGAGTAGCTGAAGGCTGGTAGCAACAGGGCCGGGTTAAAAGGGCCAAAGCTGTCTCTAGTGCTATGGACACGGTGTTGGAGGGACTCTGCTCTCTGTGGGTTCCTCCAGCTGGTACATCTGACTGTGACTGGATGGGTTTTTCAGCTGAAAGCCCCAGCTCTCATCTTGGTTTACAAAACTGGCAGAGAGTCGTGGAGCTCAACCAGTTCTCCCCAGGGGCTGGGTGTTGTGCTCCTTCGAGCTCTGACATCACTTGAGTTTTCTTCTAGAGGCCTGGTCTTATTCTAGGCAAGGTGCCTCCACATAGAAATACCTAGAGCGAGCAAATCTGTGCCTTAGAGGCGAAGTAGGACTTACTCAGGTCTTTAGACTTGCTTATGTACGTATCTGGGTAGTTGTAGTGGTTTATCACCCCCGAGGGACTGAGCCATCTCTGACCCTTGTCTAGAGAAGCAAGTTTTGACACTTTCCTGCAGATTAATCTCTCTTTTCCCCTTACCCCTGCTCCCCTCCCTCTGCAGACCTGGGGACACAGGATGAAATACTAGAAGACAGATGTACTAGGCAGTAGGTGGGGTGTAGAGTGTCATTTACTGGTGCTCCTTGTTTGCCTGAAACTGGCCTCCCTGGGAGGAACAGCCGGTGGAACGGGGACTGCTGGATTCAACTGTTTCTCTTTACAGATAGAGACTGAGGAAACTTGTCAATAAAGCATTCCTTTGGGAGAAAATGGGGTGGATGTTCTTGTCTTGTTCTGTCTAACAGTACTGAAGTCATCTCCTGGGTGCCTGTTAGGAACTTGTCAGGCAGATCCCAACAGCCTGCAGCAGCTAGAGGTGAGAAGCAGCTGCAATACTCTGTTGTATCCCTCTGGCTTCCTTGTCTGCCAGCTCTCTGGATGCTTTCTCCTGAAAGGATGTACTAAACATTTACAGGCTGGTGTTTCCTTCTCAAGATGCTGAGCACCAGCTGGTTCCCAGGATGGACCTGTGCTCAACCGAGGGCTGGGAAGCTGCAAGCCCTCACCCTCCAAATACCATCACCTTGCTCCCTTCACACCGGTGCTGGGGGTGAGCCAGACGTGCCTCGAGCCTCTTCACGCTGTTTTCCTGAGCTCAGAGCCTGGGACTGCAGTCACAGCAGCAACTGTGGCAGCAGGGGACGAGGCTGGAGTGATTTCTGGTGGGGAAAAGCAGCAGCTGTGGTGCTGGCTGGGATTTACAGCGTGGGACCTCAGGGAATCGGCTGCTGGGAAGCTCTGGCAGTCACTACTGGTTTACACAGCACAGGGGGAGCAGTGACTGTGTGACCGGCACTGGGAGCTGCTCCCCTGAGTATAAAAGGGGAGATGAGGTTGTGAGAGAGGCCGGCAGAGCTCGGTTGCTGCTTGGTGTGCTCAGAGGAGGGATGGCTCACAAGGTTTGAAGCACCTGCCTGGTGGTTAGGGTTTGGGTGTTGGTTTTTATTTTGACTTCCTTAGGTAACCCTGCACCTCTGCAGCTGGCTCCAAGAGCAAATGGGTTGGTGTGATACCAGTCCTGGAGGAGAGACGCTGCACGGAGCACCCAGGCTGCAGACCTGGAGCTGCAACCTCCCCTGCCAGAGTCCCAGGGGCAGGGGGATGCTTTTCCTCCTCCCCATTCCCTCCCAGTGCAGGATCTCAGTTGTTATGAAGGAAGGTTAGTTAATCCTTCCCTTCCTGCTTACAGGCTGGATGGTGTTCTTGTCTCTTCCTGGTTTCTCAGCGTGCTCCTGGCAGCTCTCAGGGCTCCAAACCCCCGTTTCCTTTGGGGCTTGGCTCTGGACTGCAGCGTCCTGTGCAAAGGTGCAGCTGGGCCGAGGGGGATGGGGCCTCCTTCCCTGCAAAAACCTGTGACCAGGAGCATACAAAGCCCCAGCAGCTTTGTGAACCTCACCTGCTCTGTTGTAACTGGGGAAGAAGACTTTGAGACCAATTTTCCTCTTCTGTTCATCCCCTGCCACCAGGCCAGAGGGGCTCGGGAGCAGCCCCATGTCCCTGGGTGGTTCTTTTGCTGCCTTGGAGCCTGGAGAACATTTGTCCCAGAGCTGCTTCAGAGTTGATTCTCTCTCCTCCCTCTTTTTGCTGTTGTTTCCCTTAAATGAAGCAACCTGGTATTAAATCAAAGCTCCTGAGGCCAGCCCCATCAGAGCTGGGATCTTTGCAGGCAGTGCCTGAGCCAGCAACCACAGCAGCATCCTGCATCCCCTCTTTCCTGCTCCTCTGGTTTTTACTGCATGATTTTCCTTCTCTTTCCTCATTGCTGAGGACTTGCTGGGTCTCCTCTGACTGCTCCCATGTTTTGGGGGGAGTGGGTCCATGCTGAGCACACGTTATCACCTGGGGATGTGCGAGCTGCTGAGAGGCTTTTCCCACAGTGATGCCTCCAGTGGTGCTGCCTTCCTGGGAGGATGCTCATCTCACTCCTGCTGCTTCTCCCTCCCTACTGCTGTGGTTCATCTCTGCCAGCTCTGTGGTGTAAAGCACTGGGCCAGGTGCCCCTCATCCCAGCAAAGCATAGACCCCCTCGCTCCTGCATCACTGGGGCTTTCCTAAACCCCAAAGCACAAGGTCACACAGGGTGGCTGGGCAGTGCAGGGTCCTGTGCTCTTGCTCTCAGTTCATGGAATCTCATCACCTGGCTTGGAAAGGAGTTTGGGAAAGTCCAGTGCAGGGCACTGGAACCAGCAGAGCCATCAAAAGGGAACCTGCAGCACTTCAAAGGACAGGGTAAGCACCCACACCTAGAAATGGGATGGCGTGGGCAGAGGAGTGGGAGGTGCAGGGGCTTCATCTGGAGCATCAGAGGTGGGGAGAAGCTAGATTGCTCTGTCCACAAAGTGGGAACAGGCAGATAAACACCAGAATGAAAAGCAAACGATTGCAAGAAGCTGGCAGGAGCCACTTGGCCCTGCTGGCACCGTGTCCTGACCCTCAGCTGAAACTGTGGCAAGTGTTTTTTAAAGAATGTGACATTTATGCTCTTGAGAGGGGTTGCACAACTGCTGCAGCAGCCAGGACCTGGCGCTCATCTCCCCTGGGGAAATCAGCCCCAGGGTTGTGTGGCCAAGCCGATAGCATCCAGAGATAAGCGCTGGCCCAGGGCTCCCAGGCAGGGGTGCATCCGCTGCACCCCTGTGGATGTGAGCAGCTGGGGCTGTTCCCCTGTGGGTGCTGGGGTGGGTTCAGCATCTCTCCTTGGGTGCAGACTCTGTGCAAGGTCAGTGCTGAGGAACCCTGCGTGCAGCCCGTGTCTTGGAGGGGCTCTGGAGCACCGGTGCCACAGCTGGGCTGGGGACAGGGATTCTGGGGACAGGGATTTGGCAGCAGCTGGGGGAAGCTGGAGCGAGGTGAGGATGTGTGATTAACAGCAATGACTCCCTTGGCAGATGGGATTCATCACCCTTGGTTTCTTTAAACCATGAGTCAGAGCAGCAGACGGGAAAGGCCCTCAGAGCCGTGCAGGAGGGACAGCTGGGGCGAGCTGGGGTGTCTGGGCAGCCTTCCCACACCGGGGTCACTCTGTATTGGACACGCTGGATGGGGGAAGTGGAACAAAACCCTGCCAGTGGGAAACAGCAGCATCACCCAGGGAGCAGCTGGGAGCCAGGAAGCTTGAGCAACTGGGAAAAACACTGAGACTCTTGAATTTAAAAAGACCAAACCCTGTTTTCTTCTAATTGCAAGTGCCTGTTGGTTCATTACAAGGAAGCGGCTCGGCACCGTGCTCTGGGGGCAGCTGGTGTGGGGACACACGGGTGGCAGGCTGGGTGCAAGGTGTGTGGGTGGTGATGGTGGGGCACAAACCTCACAGACCCGAGGGTTGATGTGCCGCCAGCGCTGGGGCTGAGCACCTCGGGTGCCACCTGAGAAAGCAGCAAACGACAGGGGAGGTTTGGGTTGGATATCAGAAGAGGTTCTGGACTGAGAGGGGGGTCAGGCGCTGGCACAGGCTCCACAGGGAAGGGGTCACAGCTCTGAGCTGGGCTGAGGGCACAGGGCGTCTGGACGATGCACTGTTGCTGGGCTGGGCCTGTGTGGGGCCAGGAGTGGGACTCCATGATCCTGACGGGTCCCTTCCAGCTGAGGAGAGTCTGGGATTCTGTGTAGCCCGGCGCTTGCAGCCGGGAGGAGGTGTCCCTGCCTCAGCCCCTGCCCTGTCCCAATCCTTGCCTCAGTCATTTTCCCGCCTCAGCGGCCGAGACCTGGCAGACAGGCCTTTCTCTCACAGCTCCCTGGTGGTCTAGTGGTTAGGATTCGGCGCTCTCACCGCCGCGGCCCGGGTTCGATTCCCGGTCAGGGAAGTTCCGTTTTTCCCTCATGCTCTGTCCCCTCTTTTCCCCACGCCCACTGCGGGCTCGTGCCCGCGCCCTGCGTGCCGGCCGTGCGCAGGCGCAGTGCGCTGGCTCCGCCTCCGCCCGTCGCCGGGTCCCGCTCGGTGTCTGGCGGCGGTTGAGGTGGAGCCGCTGCGACCGGGGGCCGCTTGACACCGGGAGGAGCCACCCGCACCCTGGGGGCCGCCCCCGCCCGGGGCTGCCCGGCCCCCTGTACCCACCCGCGGGGCTGCAGGTGAGCGCGGCGGGGATGGGCCTCTCCGGGCCCGGCCCGCGGGCGGAGGCCAAGATGGAGCTGGTGCGGCCGGGGTGGGGGGGGGCAGCGTGAGGGAACGGGGGTGCGGGGGCGGCGGGAGGGAGGGGGAAGGGGGCGGTTGTGGGGTGCGGGGGGACGGAGGGAGAGGGGCGAGGCGAGGCGAGGCGGTGTGCCCCGGGGGAGGGTGGGATGCTCTGCCTGCGTCTGCCCGCTGCCCTCCTGCCCCCGGGGGGCTGTGGGCGGCTCAGGGGGGGCCCTGCCTGGCCGTGGGGAGGACCTGCCTGGCTGGAGAGTGCCCTGCCTGGTGTGGGGGGCCCTGCCTGGGTTGGGGGGTGCTGTGTCCGCCTTCTCTGGGAACCTCCTGCCTTGGGGGGGCTGGAAATCCCTGCTTGCCTCCTTCCCCTAACCCCCCGCTTTAGGCGCCTTCCTCCGGGGCGGGTCAGGGGCCTGTGTCCCCTGCCTGGGAGCCGGGGAGATGAGGGGAAAAAAGCCCCAGACAAAAGGCCTGGGAAAGGTGAATTCTAAATGAAAGTCATTTGCCTGGTGGGTGAGCCGTGATTCACCATGGCTGGCTCCTCGCTGGAGGGAGCTGGGTGAGTTCTGCTTCCCCTTTTCCTTACGCTATTCTGCTCCATTTAAAAAAAAAAAAAAAAAAAAAAAAGAAAGAAAGAGAAAAGAAAACCCAGTAACTGCTCGGCTGGTGCTGTGCCTTGTGGATGACGTGTGAGCAACGGGAAGTAAATCCAGCCGCTCTAATGAAGAACTTGCCAAGGCAGCATAATTCTGTTTGATTTGTGCAGCGTCTTCTGATTCCCGAATTATGAATTCCAGTCAGGTAAATCCAGTGGTACAGAGTACAACGGGATGAAACAGAGACAGTGAATTCCCTGATAACAACTCGCTCCTGCCCTAACGCTTTATCAATATCTTGCTGTTACACCATAGCGACAGCAGCACTGTTGACTTTATTACCTGAGCATATTGCACTGATGGAGGCGGCTCTCCCTTTGAGAGCAAGGTGAAAGCTGTCTGTATGACACAGAGAGGAAAGCCAGACGTTTTTATCTTTCTTTTTTAGGTTTGTTTTTGCCAGGGGGGGTTAATTTTTGCCTGCTGGGAGGCACTGCTGTAGGGCTGTGCGTGCTTTAATTCTCTCTCTCGTGTGATAAAGCTTAAAATAAATAAAAAATGGCATGAATTGGGTACGTCACCTTCCAGCCTTATGAAATAAGAGAATTCCCCTGAGTGATGTCTGCGTAACGTCCCCATGCTGGTTTTATCTGAAGGAAAGGCTGTGCCTGTGGTTAAATGCTGTATTAGTTTGCTGCTGTGGAAGCAAAAACTTGCAGGCCGCGTTCACCCAGTGGCTGACTGGGGGTGTTTCACCCATGGCACTGGGTGAATTCAGCTGCCAGGAGCCTGTCTGCAAGGGGCTTCTTTTGAGGTGTGTCAGGATCCTGCCTGTTTGAACCCTTGAATAGCAGCAGCCGCCTCTGAGTGGAGTTTATTCTCCTGATGGTGATTTCAGCAGAGGCATTGATCAGGTTCTAAGGTGCCTCTTGGTTTCAGGCTGCTTTAGGATCAGCGTTTACATTTCTGCTAGCTTTTGATAGAAAATGGGAGAGTCCTAATCTGATTAAAGAGGTCCTGAGAAATAGATGCCAAATTCATTTTGCGTTAATGAATTAGCTCGAGCCATTCGAGTACACTGTGAGCTGGGGAGGGGGAGCAAGAGCTGGAGTCAAAGAGAAATTGGCTTTAATGTATGAAATGTAGGATGAGAAGTAGTTTGTTTTTGTTCAGCAGCTTCCTGTGGTTTTCTCACGGTGCTCTGAGGGTTTTGGATAAATTTGTCATGATGTTGGCCCTGCAGAATCTGCTTTGTGGATAACCCTGAGCTCAGAGGGGAGATTTTCAGTCAAACAGCTATTTATAAGCATAAATAAATGCTACTTTCCCTCCCTCCTTCGTTTCATCTTAGTGATTGTCCATGGCATTAAAGTTAAAGGGGAGATGCTGCCATGTGGTCGTTTTCTCCCTAATTTTTTGATATATTGTGTTGATAAACTGCAGGCTGTAGGTTCAAAGTGCTGGTGGAACCAAAGGAGAGATTTCCCAGCTTTGCAGGGGAGCTGTGTGCTATATTTAACCATCTTTTATCAGTGAGTGTTGAAAAAAGTAAGGGCTTTGTAGTATGTTTTGTCTCGTAGCGCAGACCTCGTATCTGTGTTGATTATTCCCATGAAATATAAACACTTCCCAGTCCTTCCTCAATGCCACCCAGTCCTCCCCCTGCTCAGCTTCGTGTCCCCTGTTGCACAGCTGGGCTGCAGTAAGTTGATGGGGTTTGTGGCTGATGTGGCACAGCCTGACTCCAGTCATGAAGTTCTCCAGGATGGTTGTAGCCTGCCAGAGACTCGTTTTGCAGCAGATCATCAGAGCAAGGTTGAAATCCAGCTGTGATGCAGACAAGCTTTTCTCTTCATGCCATGTGAAGGCATCCATTGGGTCAGCAGTGTTCCCTGCATCTTTGTAATTGGGAATAAATTGAGTGGTACTGGAATATGACTTTGGAACCTACCAGGATGGATGCTAATCTTGAAGCTTGAGGCCTGATTTGCAGGCCATGCTGTTAGGGAACTTCTAGTTGTCAGCAGTATGATCTTAATTGTTATATTTCTTCTCTCTGTGAGCTTCAGCGAGGGTTTTTTTTCCACAGTATCACAGGGGTTGGAAGGGACCTCAAGAGCTCATCAAGTCCAACCCTCTGCCAAAGCAGGTTCCCTAGGACAGGTCGCCTGTGTTTGAGCATTTTGATAGTGAAAACTAATGGAAGCCCAACTGGCTTACTTAAGAAAATGTGTTTTAGGTTAAATATAAAAAGTTATGACTCTCTTTGATTTTTATGATTTCAGTTGTCAGAGTATCCTCTCTGGGGAAGTGGCCACAGTTTAAGAAGGGGAGGTAGTTCTGCAAATCCTCTCTGCTGCACTGCTGCTGTTATAAGTCACATAACTGGCTTGTGGGAATTGCCATATTTCCCTCCTTTGCTCAGTTTTCTCCTTTTCAAGTATTGTCAATGTTAATAACCAGTTCAAACTAATTTTTTGGGTATGTTTGGGAAGGGATTGGTAGGACTTTTCTGCAAAGCTTACACACGGGGCTGAGCACTCCAGTATCCTCCCCAGAGCAAGCAGAATGGCATCTGCCAGCGTTTTCACTGCTCTCCCCTCAAACACGCAGGCATGGGGATTAATTTAAGGTAATTTTCATATGCTAACTGGTTTCCTTCACAGTTTGATCCTGAGCTGTGCACGTCCTCTACGTTCGGCTTTGCAGTTGTAGCTCAGGGCTCTGCCGCTGCTCCGCTCACAGCCCCTCTTCTCCAGGCTCACCTGCCTGGGTGCAGAACAAGGCAGCACTCAGTGGGGATTGCCTCAGCTTGGGAAGATGTGCTTCATCTGTTCCTCACCACAAGGCTGAGGATAAGAGGTTTTCAGGGAGTAGGTGGGTGCAGTTTGGTGAGGCGCTTGCTTTCCCTGAGGTGAACTCCCAAAAGGAGATGGCACAGAGGGCTGGGGTGGCCAGTCCCCACGCTCAGGAAATAGTCCTGTGGCTACCTGTGCCATGAGACAGGTGGGTCATGGCCAAACACAGAGGGATGCAGAACATGGCTCACACTCAGCACCAAAGCAAAGTGTTGCACTATTATTTTTTAACATGAAAAAGTTGCTTTCCCAGTGCTCTCATAATTGAAGCAATTTGAGTTAAGCAAGATTAGTTTAGAAGTCACCATGTAAATATTTTGTGCACATTTAACTCTAGCTACCTGTCCTGATCATCAAAGCTCTTCACACATTCAGGATGATGTGACCACCTGGATGCTTGCAGAAGAAAAAGCTTGGGGGGTGAGAAGGAAGCTGAGGAGTGATCTTGGTGCACCTGGTCAGTGTGTGGTGTCAGGAGGTTGCCAGTGCTCATAATCTCTCAAGAGCTGCTGGGGAATTATTATTGTTTTAATGTATTTTTTTTATCCTTATAGTTTTGTTACTGTGCCAGCTGCTATGGGTTGATGCTGGTTGGTTAACCAGACTGCTTTTCATCTGGAAAGACAGGGGTTTTGAAAGGTGCTGTCTCTTAAGATTGACTTAGAAGTCCAGTTAAAGTATTTTCTTAATCAATAAAAACTTGGAAGCAGGGTTTCTTAGAATGTAGGTGCTTTAGCTTTGAGGCACGTTGTTTCCTACTTCAAGCAGTGTAAACTGATGTCAAAGAACCACATTTCAGAACAGCAGTTCCTCAGATGCTGTCTAATATGTTTAATGAACTGGTAGTAACTACCCAAAACCATAAACATTTTGTGTCTGTGTGTGTGCCTAAACCAGCTAAATAATAATTATCTGTGCTGGATGAGGGGGTTTTAGTGTGTTATCAATGTTTATAAGGGTTTATTGGGAGAATAGGAATAAGGTGACTAGTCTTTCAGGCTCAAGTAAACTTAAACTAGCAGCTGCTGTCTCTCCTTTCATCATCTGCCCAAGTGTTTTGTAATGAGAATGGAGTTTTTTGATGAAAGATCGTTCGGCTTATTTACCTTTCTTTTTAGTGTAAGGGGATCTTATTAGTGTTTATAAATATCTGAAGTGTGGGGGACGGGGAAATGGCCAGCCTCTTCTCAGTGTCTGTGGGGACAAGACAAGGGGTGATGGCCTCAAGTTGGAGCACAGGGAGTTCTGCACTAATCTGGGGAAGAACTTTCCAGTGAGGGTGCCCTGGGACAGGCTGCCCAGGGGATGTGGAGTCTCTTTCTCTGGAGAGATTCAAGATCTGTCTGGATGCCTCACCTGTCCTAGGGACCCTGCTTTGGCAGGAGGGTTGGACTCAGTCTCTGGCGGTCCCTTCCAACCCCTACGATTCTGTGACATTTTTGGGGTGAATGGTTGAGCAAACAAAACCCTCAGGGGTGGTTAGTTACCTCTTACCAAGGCATTTTAATTTTACTTTTATTTTTTAAATGCCATAAGTGTGCTTTTGTATTTTTTGATGGTCAGATGAATGGTGCCAGAAAATAGCTTTTTAGATCCCCTTGCAATGGTGGACAGTATCTAATACCAGTAGGGAGAAGGTGATAGAAGAGCACAGACCAGCCATCCAGCCAGCACCCCCTGCTTCCCTCTGCCTGCCTTCTGGGCTTCCTCTTCCCACCGACAATATGTATTTCTGTACGTTAACCGCTTGCTCTTGCACACTGACTTACACCATCCTGCATTTCGTTCCTTACATGGGACCCTACCATCCATGCTTGGTTTCCTCCCTGCCTTCCTGAAGTTGCATAAGGTGGCAGTGCAGGAACACTGGTGGGTTTTACAGGTCAGTCTCCAGAGAAAGGGAATACATAGCACTTGTGTGTCAGTAATGTTCTGCAGCGTTTACAGGTGTCATTACAGTACCCAGATGCACAGTTAGAACTTGCACTGTTTTTCTGTTTGCTTTTCCCCTTTAAATGTAAGTTTTTGGCTGTATTTTGAATGAGAAATACTCTTTTCCCTTCCATCTGTCATTAGGTAGTTTTGTGTCTTCATGGGATTTGCTGTTACCGCCATGGGAACGTCTCAGAGATTTTGTATCTGCTCAGAAATAGTTTGTCATGTGTCACAGTTCCAGCCTGGGTGGGTATCCTGGGCTTCTGCCTACACTGGGTCAGTCCTTAAAGCATTTTCTTTATGTACAGTGGGTCAGTCCTTAAAGCATTTTCCTTATGAATCAGCCTCTCATGACAGGAAGACTTGGGGACACTTACTGTAAAAACAGAATTGATTTTAAAGCTCCTTGTAGAGAGGAGTGGGACTGGGGAGCCTAACTCCAGTCCTTTCTGGGGGTAGTTAACTAGTGATGACATCAACAATAATCAAGATGCCCCATTCAGGAAGTTCATTCTGCCAAGACCAGGTTGTACCAGCTGAGATACTCATCATTTCATGGGTGCAAGGCATTTGGGTTTTAAAGATGTTAAGAAATGTCTCAATTTTTCTCCTCTGCAGTCAACATGAAAGTTGGCACTTCTTCTTCTGATGTTAAAAAGTATGGGAAGGGGGATCAACAGATGAAATGGGATGTGCTAAGATCTTGTTTGGATGCTGGAGTGTGGCAGTCTGTCTCTGGGAGACACGTGATGCTGCGATTACAGTGAGTAGAAGGGCAGTACAGTTAATGAGGGTTCATGTGCTTTCACAGAGGACATTACAGGATCCTTGTGAAGTCATCTGTCTGCACAGGGAATTGAAGCAGCGCTTTCCTTTTATTCTTGTAAGTTCTACTGTAGCTCAGGTCCATCAGGGACTGCAGTTACTCTGAGAGAGTTCCAGGTTGGCTGGTAACCGCTTTGATCAGACAGTTGGACTGATCTGATGCACCTCCACTGACTCATCTACGTGGTGTTTTGGGCAGGGACCCCAGCCACGCACTGCAAGCTCTGAAGAGGGTGGGATGGTTCAGAGTGCTTGGTGGGACCTGAGTGGGAGCAGGTGGCTGTTTCTTTTCCCTCTTGCCTGCATGCTTTAGCTTTTGCTGCTGTTAGATCCTCTGTTCTTCTCAGCACCTCCTTGGCATCTCCTGACCCACTACTCCGTGAAGAGGGAAGGGGCCATGAAACTTTCGATGCCTCCATTGAAGTCTGAGGTGAGCTGCTTCTTGGAAGCTATAACCAGACATATTTCCCATTCTAAATCAAGTTTAGAATACAGAATCTGTTATTTTTCAGAGCAGTGAATTGATTTAAGGTCCAGGTTAGTTCTGAGTTACTGTTCTTTGTGAACTTTTCCATCTGAAAAGTTTCCTACCCCTTGCCAGTCGTTCTTTAGAACACCTTAACATTAACCATGGGAAATACCACTCTTGCTTTAAGTAGACAATTTTTACCACTTAGCAAAATAAATGCATATTGAACAGAAATATTTTGCCTGGATGGTAATTAGTGTAAATATTTAATATTCCTTAATGACTGTTTCCCTCTTTCTTTCTTTCTTTCTTTCTTTCTATCTTTCTTTCTTTCTTTCCCTACAAGCTCCCAATCTCCACACTCACTCACTTCATTCCTCTTGTGCTTGTAAAAATTGCTTTGCCACAGCATTTGCCGTTCACAGCTAACTCAGGAAAACCAAGCATTAATCCAAAGGTGTTTGGAAGGAGTGCAGTTATCATTTCCCAAACATACCCCAGTATCTTGCTGAATGCTTTGGATAACAGAGGCAACGCTCAACATGGCTTGATTTTTTTATTACTGGTCCAGAAATGGGATGTAAGTTTGGATGAAAAACCTTGGATGATGAGAACCCAGTGACATTGTGCTACAGTGTGTGTTGCAATTCCTTACCCTGGCTTCCTGCATCTTATCTTAAACCCACGTTTCCTCCAGTGACTTGTTCTGCTGACGCCCAGTTAGTCCCTTTTGCTTGTTAAAAATCATCTTTCGATGATGACTCTTGCTCTTCCTTCCTTGCTGCTTTGAGGCTGTTTAACTGTGTAGATCTCTAAGTTTTATTTAAAAATAACCCTAAATGAGGAGAAGTGCTATTTTTCAACTAATTATGTTCCTCTTCAGGATCTTTGGGAAGATATCCTCTAGGTTTGGGGAATGTATATGAGGATAAGGCTGGTTTAACGTTGCATTGTGTGCACAGGCAGACTGAAGACATCCATCATGCTCTGGTGTTAGTGGAGGAATAAAAGAGGGAGGAACAAAAGCATCACAGTCACAAAACCTGTAGAGTTTTCTGGCTTTGTTCTCAGGTATTAGTTTAGGAGGAAAAAAAAGACTAAATGTGATAATTCTATACTTGAGACTGAAACGAAAAGACCTGTGCTTTGGGAAGGGCACTGATTAAATGATGCATCAGTGTAACAGTGGCCTTTTTGTTCTATGTCCTGTTTAGTGCAATTCCAGCCTGAAAACCTGGTTTATAAAATCTGTATGTGTTTAGATGTTCATTTCTTACCCCAATTACAATGTTAGAAAACTCAGGTATAATTAAAGTCAAGGAAAAACATGTTCTAAAGTGCCAGGTTTGCAAACTAAGCCTACAGTCTGAAATTCAAGCTGTGTCTTTTCTTGTTAAATCACTAGAGAATTAGTGGGGAAATAGTAGGACAAGTACCATTCTCAGTTGCTTTATTATTTCTAAATTATGGGCTGGCTTTTTTTAAGCAGCCCTGAAATACTGTTGCCAGACTGAGTGGTGGAACTGAGGATGTACTTCAGCACACAGTTTGCAGATTAAATATGTGCAGGGTGAGACAAGAGTGGAAATAAACATCAGTATGGCTTCTGTAGGAGTAGTATAAAATCTTTTTGTTGGTGAAACCATGCTGTATAGTTAGAAATACCAAAGATTTTATCTCCCTTAAGAAAATGTTTTAAATTAAAACAGCTTTTAACCCAAACATGTGATTTGTTTGGGTATTTCCAGCCAAGTGATGTTTACCTTCTGCTTGGGTTTGTATTCCCCCCCTCACAGTGTTCAGAGGGTTTTTATCTTACAGCCTGTGCCCTGTTTGTGATCAGGGGACCTCTTATTCCTGGTGATGTTCTGTTGTTTCTTTGGTTTTGTTTTTATTTGGGGGTTTTGGGGTGAGGTGTTTTTGAGGCTTGGCTGGATAGTGCAGCTGGGTGGCAGGCAGAACTTGGGTCGGGATTGCAGCTTGCTCCCAGCTCTTCGTGCTGGGGTGGTAAAGAGCATGCAATTCAAAGCATGTTATTGGGGTGATTTTCATTTGAATCAGTGGTTTCTTGAAAGCCTGGATTTTGAGGGTGTTTTTTGAAAGTTGTCAGAAACATTCTTTTCAACCTTTAAATGTTGTTTATGATGTGGATTGCTCCATCCTGCCACGTTTTCCTCGGCTGCAGGACTGTGGGAGCGACTTCCATTGTCTTTGTGATGTAACAGGGATGGGGCCCCCAATACAAGAAAGATGTGGAACTGGTGGAGAGGGTTCAGGGGAGCCACAAAGATGCTCAGAGGGCTGGAGCAGCTCCCCTATGGAGAGAGGCTGGGGGAGCTGGGCTGGTTCACCCTGGAGAAGAGAAGTGTGTGGGGGGACCTCATTGCAGCCTTCCAGTCCCTGAAGGGAGCAGAGAAACAGGAGGGGAATCAGCTTGTTAAAGGGCAGAGACTGGCAGGACAAGGGGGATGGATTAAAACTAAAGGAAGGAAGGTTTAAATTGGATATTAGGGGGAAGCTCTTTGCAGAGAGAGTGGTGAGGGGCTGGAACAGGCTGCCCAGAGAGGGGGTGGGTGACAGTCGATGCCTTTATGCCAGGGTCCTGTCACCCAAAGATGCTGTAGCTCTGCTGACCTGGATTCCTGAGCTCTTGTCACGGCTCGGTGTGCCTTAACCTCCACCTCTGCCTGCAGATTGCCAGACCTGCCTCAAAGTTATGTCATCTGTGCCTCTTGAAGGGAACAGGTCATTGTTAAAGCACACATTTATTGGCGTGTGGATGTCCTTACTGGGCACAGTGGTTAATCACCAGCACAGAGCTCATCCTTGGGTCCTCTGCTGGCTTTTCTGACTGGAGCTTGTGGTGTTGGATGCAGCTTGGAAAGGGGGAGTGGTGGTTTGGGTTTAATCTCTCTTTAACACTTCTTAGAGTATTCCATTTTACCTGTAAAGAAAACATATTTGTTGTGCTGGGCTTGCCTTTGTTTCTTTATGATCTAATAAAGAAGCCTTTGAATGGATGTTAGAAGAGATGTGTTTTGGGATTTTTACATGAGGAAATTAAAATGTTCTCAGGCAAGTTTCTGTGAGGAAGTGAAATAACGAAGCAGTGAAGCCTCCTCTCACGCTCCACAAGAACTGGGGAAATGCAGTTGAGCAGTTGGGAGAAGGAAGGAGTTTTAGGCTTCATTTTTAAACTCTGCAAAAGAAAAACTCCTTGAAAAGAAAAATTCCTTGAAACTAAAGAAAAATTCCGTGAAACTAAAGTCTTCACAACCTAACCGGAGCAGATGCTGCTTAAATAATGATGTATCTAAACCTAAATTACTAAAACTAAAGTTACTACTTTACTAAAACTAAAGTTACTACCTAACTAAAACCCAATTGCCCTGTGAGATGGAAAGAAGGACTCTGATGTTACAGAGGAAATCACTTGGATTCCCGGGGTGGTGTGAAGGCAGCGTGGCTTTTCCTGAGCTACGTGACTTGGGTGGCTGCTTCTGGTCACTTGGTTTTAGTAAATTCTGCTCTTCTGCTTGTTTTGGTTTCTTTATTCATGGCTTTAAGAGGAAGATTTGTGTGTTTGGTGGGGGAAGAGATAACTATTAAGGAACTGATGGCAGCAATTAATAACCAGAAAACAGAGGTAAAGTTTTCAAATGGGAAGACCAGACCTGCTCATTTTAGGTCACATAAATTACCTTCTGCTGTTGGTACAACCTGGTGGCCATTTTTTGGCATCAATTTAGACTTAAATCTAGAGGAGAAGCTGTGTTTTCCCAGGGTTCACGTATTTAAAGGCTCTGTGTGCAGAGGTTTTCGTTTTGGGTTTTTAACTGAAATTTAAGAGAATTTAATGAAGATTTTAGTGTCACAGTCTTGCTGTATCTTCTGTTCCAAAGGCAAATGACTTTGGCCATAGTAAGATGGTGGTGGGTTTTTTGTGGGACAAAGATATATGCATTTGAAACTAACTCTCTGGACACAGGGTTAGCTCTACATCAGGATTTACATGTTAAAACAATGTTTTTATGGACTGGGGAGTTATCAACAGGACCTTTAGTGAAAGGCTGCAAACTGAGTAGCAAAATTTAGCTAAAAGCCTTTTGTGCTGTGATATAAAAATATAAGCAACACCAAAGCCCTCACTCTTGTGTCCCTTAATGAAATAGTAGATGTTAGTGCTTAAATTAATAGGTCAAAAATTGCTGTTTCAAGACAGCTAGAGGAGTGCTTGAGAAGAGTACTTGAAAATAGCAATAATCTCTGAGTGTACTTGGTACCCAGTTGGCTTTGCCTTCAGCCTCTTCACATGGTTTTCCAGTGCTCACTCATTGTGCAAGTGGTGTGAGGAAGTGAGGATGAGACTAGAAAGACGTGGGAGGTTTTGTTGATTGAATTATTTACTTCTTTTAATTTAGTTTGCCTTAATTGCAGCATCAGTTCTTTAAATACTTGATGATACAGCTCACCACGTCCACGATGGAGATGGATTATGAAGGAAGGTATCCTAAAGGTGCTTTGTTAAGAACGTACAGAATGAGGTGAGGATGTTTCTGTTAATAGATCTCTTAAATAGAAGCAGTTCTCCTGCATCTGTCAGAGGAGGTTAGGGCTGACAGCAGGAACAGAGATGGTTTCTGTCAAAAAGAATAGGTCTGAGAACATGCCTGAGTTCTCCACGTAGAGGTAGTTGGTATCTCTTGGTTAGAGGAGCACTGTTTATGGTCACAGTACATGGATAAATAGAATATTAGGTGAATTGGATTCAAATTTGCAGGAGGACTGAGGCTAGAAGAGCTGGGAGCAAGATGTTTGAAAGAACAGGCAAACTTCCTAAGCCTGTTCCTTCATTTGTGTTACAAAGCTTATCAGGGGTGATGTGTGGCTCGATTTAGTTGGCATTTGTGTAGCATTGATTGCTCTTGTTATCTTCAGTGTTCTTTAACTTTGCTTAGATATGTATTCTCTGCCTCTTAAACAATTGCTTATTTGCCCCCACTCTTTTTTTTTTTAAGATTCTGGGTTTTAAACACTTCTTTTCCAGCATCTCTCCTTTCCTTTGCTCTTCTTTTGTTGTGCATGTTGCGTATCATGTAATAAGGAGGGGGGATATTGACAAGTAATTACAAGCAGGGTGTTATGTAGAGCTCTGGGTCAGTAGATCTGGCCTGCTGAATAATGAGATTGGGTGGGTAGATCAAACCACTCCTGAGTCACTAAATTAGAATTGCTGCTTGCAACAGAGACCCAGTGAGCCAAAGCCCAGCGAGGTGCTGGAACAGGCTGCCCTGAGAGGGGGGTGGGTGCCCCATCCCTGGGGGTGTTCAAGGCCAGGTTGGATGGGGCCCTGGGCAACCTTGTGTAGCTCCAGGCCTGGAGGTTGATGGCCCTGCCTGTGGCAGGGGGGTTGGAGCTCTGTGACCCTTGGGGTCCCTTCCAACCCAAATCAGTCTATGATTTTATGATTCGGTGAGGTGTGTTGGGGGTGGAGGATGCTGAGGAAGGAAGGGCTGATGTGGCAGAGGTAGCAGGGGGTTCTCATGTACTTGGATTTTGATAAGAAATAGGGTTTTTTGGGATTTATTTTGGTTGTCTTCAGTTATTTCCAGCTGTAATTCAGGCTTTCTGTTGTTGATGAAACTTGTGTTGGCACAGCTGAGACACTGAAGAAGACCCTCCTGCTTGCACCTATATAAAGATTAAAAAGTACCCACTTTGCTGAGGTGTCTGTGTGGCTAGATGGTGTGTCTGTGCTAGAAAAAACTAGTAGGACTTTTCTGGTGGAGTTTTGGCAAGACCTGGGATGGAATCTTGTATTTGAACTATATAAAGCTTCTATCTACACATAGTTGTGTTTTCATTTACTTCATTTTATGCTAAATGCAGACTTTAGCAGGATAGGTGCTTTTGTCAAAGGCAAGCAAGTATAATCAAGTCTCTAAAGTACATTAGACTTTGCATCTGCTGTTTCATTCACGGGTTTCCAGCTGTGTACATCCATAAACTGAGCACACTGTAGCTGGTTTTCAGTTTCTCATCGTTTCTGAAGCTTAGGTTGCTGCCTGAAACAGAATTAGTGGGAAATTTAAAGTTGATCTTCATTGAGGTATGAGGGCAGAGGGAAAAATACCTAGTGAAAGAAATAAATAAATTACTGTGTGTCTCCTAGCTAGAGATTGAAAGGAAAGATTTACAGTGACCACAGGCAAAACTGCTGGACTTGTCTAAGTCAGTTCTAAATTCCAGGGCTGGAATTCTGGTTGGGAACCCTGTTAGCCACCCACTAGCTTTCCAGAGATCCCTTTGAAAATGTTCCTGTTGTTGATTACTCTGTAGTGAAGGAAGTGGTGGGGAGGGAACCTGGTGTTTCTGGAGGTACACAAATAAGACCACTTGCATCTGAGAGGTGGTCCCTTTAATAGTGCACACACTTTGAGTGGGAAAGTTCAAATTCTGCCTGGAGCTTGTGCACTCCTTGCCTTCCATTTTCTCAGGAAAAGTCCTTGATGGTATCTTATCAAATGAACTAAACAGATCCACTGACATTAAGGTGATTATTTACTTAGTTTTTCATATGCTGCTGAGATCAAGAAGCTTCTTACACATTGCATAAAGCAAATTCTGTGGTCAGTAATGTCTGCAGCTTACCAGTTGTATTCCCATCATCTGTTTGCCACTCCAAAACCTTGAAGCTGGTGGAAGGCATCCTTTTTAATTGAACAGGGAGTTTATTTCTCAAGCACATTCAGAGCTTGTTCTTTGGAAACTGTTGAAAAGGTTTTAGATGGTGATTAAGCCGTGACATGGCAGGTAAAACCTGCTCTGAAGTCCCACTTATATGAAGTTTATTGTTCAGTAATGTAACATGTAAGTGACTCTGTGATTAATGACATGAATTAGATGCATCCTGTACCTGTTTAATTGGAAAGATACTTTAATCTGTTGCAGTGTTTTTCCCCTTCAGTTTCTCCATAGCATCATCCAGCATTTCCTGGGCTCTTCTTGTCCATTCATTTGCTTCTTTTCCCATGGTCTGTGATCTGCAGCCACCTGCCTGGCTTTGCCTGGACCCCTGAAGGGGAAGGGGTTTGCTTTGCTGGGTCATCTCAGGTTCTGTTACACTCAAGTGAGATTTGTTTCTTCTTTCAGTAATCTGCTTCAAGAGGAGGGAATGTGAATAGGATAAAGCTGTGGGTGTCTGGATGGAAATTTGTCCTAGCAGAATGTGCTGATGCTGCAGTTTAAGCACATGAACCGATTTTGATGCCAGGTAGAGCAGCATTAGAAACAGAACAGTGACATTCAGCTGCTCCACACGCTTCCCATCTCCATCTCGGTGCCAGTGCTGGGAATAACTTGTGCAGGAAGCTGCTGCACAGATAATACTGGATTTCTGTTGACATTTTTTAAATGTTATGTTTGTCTTGAAGTTCTGTGGGATCTGACCACCCCATAACCTCTGAGTCTTCCTCTGCTGTGGATCGCTGTGCCCAGCAGGGTGGCAGAGCAGGCAGCGTGCCCGCATCTCGTGTGCTGGAGCTGGCAGTCTGCTGCGTTAGCTAAGCTGCTTTAGCAGGCTCTAACAACATCACAGATTATCAAGACTTGTAAAACATACTTTTCTTGTTCTAAATGCAGATATCTCACAAATGCCTAAGTTGAAAAAGTCCAAAGTCTTAAACAGATAACGGTTATTGGAGTTTCTGTGCAACTGGTGTCTTTATTTTAGATAAATGTGTTGTTTTTCATGTGTTTAAAGGTTTGGGAAAAGAGGCTGAAGCTACAGATAAAAGCAAAGAGTCTTTGACTCTACCCTTTAAAATTATTTGTAATTTTCTTTGACAGCTAATCAGTTCTAAAGAGAAGTATTGACATTGTGGAGATTTACTGTGGGATAAATTGTTTTGGACAGTAAAAATACTTATGTTTTATTCTGGACTTCCACATCAAGGTGGTGTCTGAGTGAAAGTGTAATGAAAATAATGAAAGTGTAATGAAAATGCAGGCTCTAAAATGTTTCCTGTGATGCCAGCTGGCCGTGCTGGAGGAAGGTGTGTGCCTGTTAATCGCATCCGGATGCCTCCGTGTTCCTGGGGGATCAGTACTTACCTGCTTCCAGTGAAAATTCTGTTTAAGTGTAGCAGATCACACTCTGTTATTTCACTTCTGCCTTAGCATATTAACAAAGATTGTTATAATAAAGTAATGGGATGATAACTTTGCAATTAGCCCTCAACATGCGAGTTAGTGAACAATTGATTTGTTTTTGTTTTGTCTTTAGGAGATTCAGTTTTAGAGGTGTGTGGAGGCTGGTACCACTTACCACAGAATATTCAAACTAGATACCAGGTAAGTACTTTACTTTATTGATTTCTTGCAGTTAAAAAACCCCCACTCATTTAAATGCAGAATAATGCTGAAGAAACAAAGTTCAAAGTTTCTCTCAGAAATCTTGTAATAGCTCATGAAGCCAAGGTTATACCACCTCATACTTCTCTTGATAACACAATCTTGTGTGTGTTCCTCTCCTCCCCTTTAAGTATGATGATTTTTTTTTTTCACCCTGGAAAAATACCAGATTGTGAGAGTGATTCTAAATGAATTGGAGCCAGATGGACGGGATGCGGAGGCCAGTGGTGCTATTTTGTTTTTGTGATAAATCAATATTTACTAAAGTGTTTTCTGGCTTGGTGTTTTTATTTAGCCTTTTACTAGTAAATACTGGGTGAGCTAGAATAATTTAGTTTAAGATTAACACCTGTAGCTAGTCTCCTGCACTGGAAATCCCTGAAAAGTTAGTAAACTTAAATTTAACCAACACTATATTTTACCACCAAGTAACCAGAAATGAATTACAGACTACAAATGTTTCCTAAAATACTCTAATGCTTCCTGAAGAAGTTGTATAATAAAACATCAAGTAGACAGAACTTCTGTAAGAGCTGGTAAACCTTCATTTTTAGGCTGCGCTCGTTAGTCATCTGCCAATATGCTCTTAAATGGTGGTTGCAGAGGCTTGGCAGCCTCACAGAGAGTTTGCATTAAAGATGCTTGAGGGATTGGTGTCTCGATGGAGTTGGGCTGAGCTAGGACAGCAGCCTACCTCCTCTTCTCCAGCCCAGCACAGTAATTTTGTCAGTGAACTGTCCTGATCCCAACCCACAGAGGCTCTGTCTGTTTGTTTCTCCTCCAGGAGTGAACAAGCAGTGTGTGGTGCTCAGCCACTGTTTGGGGCTGAACCATCACACTTGGGTTTATGACTGTCAGGTGTTAAGGACACTGAAATTCTGGTGAAGGTCATACCCCAATGTCCAGCTGTGGTAGTATTTTTAAGGTTAATGTTTGTTTTCCTTTGCTGCTGCTGATTTTTACAAGTGGGGCTGAAGAGCCGTGACTCCTTCAGAAGGCAGCCTTTCCTCCAGTGAAGACATTCAGTGAGTGGCTCTGCTTTTGCCTTGCTTACATGGGAAAATACTCAAAATAAATTGGATATCTGCTCTTTCAAGCAACTTGGTACTTGACAGTTTCCATAGATTTGTTAATGAGTAATTGCTTAATGGTTTAGCCTTGAAGTGAAATGAAAAGTGCTGCTGTTAGGCTCCTCTGGATGCTAACAATACTGAGATCTCATTGATACTGTCCATTGAATTAACCCTACAAGGCAGCTCTTTCTAGCAGGGATGTGGCTGCTGCTTTTCAGTGCTGCTACAAGCATCTGTTCCCTGTGTGAGCAGTGTTGTAACCTCCATCCTTGTCCTGCCATGCAGCTAAGCACGTTTTCTTGGAAAACCTGATCCCACCTCATTGCCTCCTTCCAGTTAAATCTTTGCAGCAGCTCGTGGCAGGGCCAGATGAAGTTTTAGTCCTCCCTCCCTGCTTCTGGCTGCCTGCTCTGTTGTCACCTTTTCTTTGGTGCTTGGTATTTAATTCCCTAAGCTGGCAGAGAGCTATTCGCTTTTCTTGGCTGTAAGAATAGTTTGCCATTTAAATGAGTTACATGCAGTTTATAAGAGGGTCAGCAGACCTGGCAGAAACTAAGCTATCACCAGTTTCATAAACCTTGATAGGATTCTTTTGGGAAGCTCAGAAGAACATTAGTCTTTAAGGTTCAGTTTACTGTTTGTATTATTTAAAGTTAAAGGCTCCTGTAGAACCTGTCAGGTTTAATCCAAGTCTTTCCTGCAAAGTGATACCAATTATACTGACCTGATGGTGCTGAAAGCAGTGATGTTTTCTGACTAATGTGGGATATTCTGGTACACAGATGGTTAAAAACTCTCCTGTTTAATCCAGGGGATTACCTTTCTTCAGAGCCTTCTGAGAGAAACCTCTTCAGGGCATCCTCCTGGGTTAGAATCCTCAGCAGATGGCTTGTTGCTGCTGAATACAACACTTTTTTTAAAAAGCAGAGCAGTTTTCAGTACTGTGAATTAGAGCCACTTGTAAAAACAGTAGGATAGACAATATCCTGGTTTCTGAAGTACTCTGAAACCGAAGTAACTTGCACCTTTATTGCCTGTTTCATATTTAAAAAGCCAGAGGTTGCATTTCTAGTAATAATACTTTTCTGTTCACTTAAATAACAAGCTTTCCAGGTGAATTCCCATTACCACCTTGTCCTCTGCTCTTCTGCCAATGCCCAAGTGTCCCATATTTTTCACTTATTTGAAAAATAAATGCCAACACCCAATTATGCCCAACTCCAGGTACCTGCACTGTTCCAATTGGAGTGATTAAGGATTGCAGCAGTCTGGAACTTCATTCCTGTGCCTGTCTTTATTCTTGACAGGCAGTCTGCAGACAGACAGACATTGCCTGGATCAGGTTGAATTCATTTTTATTCAACAAATTGGCCCTGATATATGTGGAGATTTTATTAAGGAGAACATAGACCTGTGATCCACAGCATCTGTGCATCAGAGGCACATTGGATTGGTTTTAAAGGGAGTTTGTAATGCCTGAATGAAGCTGCATACCTTGAAATGCCCTCAGAGACCGAGTTTGAAGCAGTACCTTTGGAAGAGCTAAATTAGAATGTAAAATATTAACCAGATCACTTGGGGTTTTCGCCCCCCAACTTTAGATGGGTCCCACAGATCCCTGGCAATGACAGTGACAGATGTGCTGCCCTGGGCTGGATGCTGCGCAGGGCTGAGTGATGTGTCCCCGGGGGGCTGTGAGGAATCATAGAGTCATAGACTGGTCTGGGTTGGAAGGGACCCCAAGGATCACAGAGCTCCAACCCTCCTGCCACAGGCAGGGACACCAACCTCCAGGCCTGGAGCTACACAAGGTTGCCCAGGGCCCCATCCAACCTGGCTTGAACACCCCCAGGGATGGGGCACCCACCCCCTCTCTGGGCAGCCTGTTCCAGCCCCTCACCACTCTCTCTGTAAAAAAATTCCCCCCTAATATCTAATTTAACCCTTCCCTCCTTTAGCTTTAATCCATCCCCATTGCCCTGCCATTCTCTACCCTTTGAAGAAGCTGATTCCCCTCCTGTGTCTCTGCTCCCTTCAGGAAGCCGTGCTGGTGGTGGGGAAATGGCAGAAGCTGCGTGGGGAGCCCGGGCAGCAGTGGGAACAGGCCCCTGAGATTAGCTAGATTACCAGATAGACGTCAGGATCATCAGTCTTTGACCTCAGCACTGGGTGGAGGGGGCTGGGAGCCTCTGGCCAGGCTGGCCCATAGCTGCACATGGGAACAGGCTGTCACAGAGTGTTGTGCCTGCTGCATTTCTTTCCCAAAATACGTGTTTTGTTTTGTTGTTTGGGTTTTTTCTTCCTTTCACTCAATCAGATTGTGCCCAAATAAATTAGCTGTATTGTGTCTCTCAGCACTCAGTAATTTCCTCTCATACAGAAACCTTACAGTAGCTGCACAGTATGTTTGAAAAGAAAAGATTTTTCTCTCTCCCCATGTTCACCTTCCAGATCTGGGGTGTATTTTGAATTCTTACACAAAGCATTAGAGTTCAGACTTTTTTATTATTCTTTAAAATAATCTATAGCTTCCTTATCAGGTAGCCTTTAATAAAACTGCCAAAGAGGGAAGGTAGATAGGTGAGAATTTGCTAGTTTAGCTGCTGGTGTATTCCAGTCAAAGAAAGTGGTTGTAGTGCCCAGTCTTCAACTTGTGAAGTTGGACAGTTAACAGCCACCTCTGAGATGAACAAGGAGGTTGTACTGTCTCTAGCCACATCCTTGCCACCTAGTCACACCAGTACAAGTGTGACCATACCCATGTGTTGGTTTTTTGTGAAGCATATCAACACTGTGAGGTTATACCAAGAACCAGCCAGGGCAAGATGTAGTGTCTGAGACTGTTCCTTTCAGGTAGGCTTTTTAAAAGTTGCAGTTATTAATTTTGTTAGATAAGATAAAGGGTTAAACTAGAAAAGTCTGGTGCTTTAAATATCTTTTTCAGAGACTACATAATCTGGTGTAGGCTAACTGTAATGACATAATCCCAAAATAGCCAATAGTCCTTTCAGTGCTCATCCTTGCTGCAGTTCTGCAGCTAAGGAATGGCAAATGCTAATCTCCTCAGGATGTGAGAGGACGTAACCATAGCTGGCTGTGGCAAGGCACAAGGGGAGACCTCGAAATTCACATTGGGATTTTGAGCAGGAGCTTAATTCATGTTCAAGTAACATGATTTTCACTGGGATGCTCCTAAAAAGTTTGATCCACGACTTTAAATTATCAAGGGGAGGGGGGAATCTCCTCCTCTCTAAGGCAGGCATTCCCACTTTGAGAGTGGGATGCCTCTGCCTGGTCAAACTGGGTTTTGTCTAAAGAATTCTGCTTGACCTGGTGCTGGTGGTAAGATGTGGGGCTGGGCTTTTGGGGAGCACATAGAGGTTTGAGTTTGTTCTTTTAACATAACAGAGTGTTAAAAACAACTGGCTGATGCAAGTGTGGGGCAGAAAGGCAGCCACAAGGTAACAGCAACCTATCTGTTGTCAAGTGGATTTTATAGGTATTATCACAAAGAAATTATCTTAACACTGAGAAAGAAGATAGTAGCTTTCTGTGTACATAGTACTTACCTATAGCTGCACACTGTTCCTCAGCTGGTGATACTGGGCTTTGGGAAAGAAGAGTTGGGTGTATATAGATAAAGCAGTGATTCTAGGGTGCCTGGTGCTGTGCTGAAAATGAACCAATTGTCACTGATAATTCACTGAGTTTTGTAATTTCCATGTATATTTTGTTTTCAAAGCACATCTAAACCTTATAAAAGATGAATTTGCATGTGGAAGCTGATGTTCACAAGGCTGATGGTATTAATGAGGTCTGTGTTTTTCTTTTAAGTGTTTTTTTAATCTCTTTTTTGGCAGGGACCAGTTCTCTCTTTGGGTTAGCTCAAGATGGCAGACCAGAGGCAACGCTCGCTCTCTACCTCTGGGGAATCGTTATACCATGTGCTGGGCTTGGACAAGAATGCCACTTCAGATGATATCAAAAAGTCATACAGGTAAAGGCACAAGTTTGGTGTGTGTTGCCCAACAGCACAAATAGCTTTAATTAAGTGTTCCAGCAGGTGGCATGTTTATATACAGGGTCCAGTGGGTTTATGTAAACCTTTTGTAAAAGAACCAGGTGAAAATGTGGTTGGTTCTTGCTAAAACTGGTGTGAAAACACGCCTAGGCTGTGCATACAAGTGCTGTTAATTTTGTACATCTCATCTCTTGGAAGTTAAATCCTCAGTATCATTCTGTAAGCCTTTACCTGAAATTGAACAGAGTTTGAACACAGTGTGATCAGAGTTTAATTCTTCATGTTATGTAGCCTTGTGTCTGGCTTGGAGACCACAGATGTGCAGTGTTGCCCTTTTGTTCATCATTTCCACTTCTGGCAGAGTGAGGTTGAGATGAAAGCTGCAAATAGAGATGGAAACTAAGTGTCAACAATGGCTTTTCTTCTAAAAAATAAATTAAAAATCCATTTAAGATTTCTTAGTCTACGTGGAGTTACTACTTTTACAAGAGGATTTTTTACTGTATTTCGTTTCTTGGAGTTAGACAGATGAAACAGCTTCACATTGACCAAAGAAAACCAACCAAAGGAGAGTCCTGTAACACCTTCCCTGTCCCCATTTCCCCAAAATTTGCTTAAATGCAATAGCTTTTTCACCTTAAGATTGATCTGTGGGCTTGAGACCACTTGACAAGTGGCAATATATTTAACATTACACTAGGGGTCAGTAGTAATCTTTATATGAGGATACTTCACTCAAAGTTGTTTTCTTTTTGTCTTTAACACATACCCAATGCTTTCCCTTTCAGAGTTACATTTTTAGTATTGATGGCAGCTATGAGGTGAAATGTCTGAATAAACTGGGTCCACAGTTTCTCCAAAATTTGCTGCGTCTTCCTAAGACCCTTGGGGGGAGTTTGAATTGATAATCTTCAAGCCTTTGCAACTGGAAGATAATTTTACCTTCTGGGGAGGAACAACCCGACTAAGTTCCTAGGGGTGAAATGTCACTGCTTCTTACCTACCTGAACCTTCATCAAACCTTGTTTCCTCTGCAGCTCCTTTCCAAAAGGAGGACTGACACCCCCTGTTTTCATTCTATTTGACCATCCTTTGCTGGCCCTTGAGGGGTTTGTGTATGTATGGGAAATGAAAAGCATTCCTCTGTTGCAGCCTGATCAGAGCTAAGCCCTTTCTGGGCTTTTATAACATCCCTCTAATTATAAATACTCTGATTATTTCAGTCCTTACTGAGGTGGTGGTGTTAGTGACAACCCTGGATGTTATTTTCCCAAGCAACTTCATTTACAGCTTGAGTATTTCAAGTGCACACTCAGTTTATGGACTGAACAGGGGAGATACTTGCAGCTGCTTCAGATGTGGCACAGATCTTTGTGTTTGTCTCAATGTTTTCTTACTGCAGAGTTGTCGTGGCAATGTCTGCAGGCTGCTTCTGTGTTTCTCAAATATAGATTCATAGAAGCAGCTGGGCTGGAAGAGCCCCTTCAGATGATGGAGTCCCACCACAGCCCAACCCTGCCCAGCCACCTCCAGACCGTGTCCCCAAGCACTTCATCCACATGCCTTTTAAACCCCTCCAGGGATGGTGACTCCACCACCCCCTGGGCAGCCTGTCCCAGTGCCTGACAGCCCTTTCAGTGCAGAAACTCTTCCTGATCTCCAACCTGCATCTCCCCTGGGGCAATTCCAAGCCATTCCCTCTCCTCCTGTCGCTTGGCACCCCAGAGAAGAGCCCGACCCCGACATCTCTGCAGCCGCCTTGCAGGGAGCTGCAGGGAGCGATGAGCTCTCCCCTCAGCCTCCTTTTCTCCAGACTAAACAGCCCCGGCTCCCTCAGCTGCTCCTCACAGGACTTGTGCTCCAGCCCCTTCCCCAGCTCCCTCTCTCTCCTCTGCTCCAGCATCTCAACGTCCTTCCTGTAGTGAGGGGCCCAGAACTGGACACAGCACTCGAGGTGCAGCCTCACCAGAGCTGAGCACAAGGGAACTGTCCCTGCCCTGCTGCTGGTCACACTGTCCTGACACAGGCCAGGATGCCCTTGGCCTTCTTGGCCACCCGGGCACGCTGCCATCACCCAGCACCCCCAGGTCCTTCTCCCCCAGGCAGCTCTCCAGCCCCTCTGCCTCAAGCCTGCAGTGTTGCCTGGGGTTACTGTGACAGGACCTGACACTTGGCCTTGCTGAACCCCATAAAGTTGGCTTCTGCCCATGGATCCAGCCTGTCCAGGTCCCTCTGCAGAGCCTTCCTGCTCTCCAGCAGATCAATACTCCCACACAATTCTGTGTCGTCTGCAAATGGGGTTTTGTGGTAACTTTCTGTAGGAGGATAAACACCTTTTTTGGTGGGGAGGAAACGTTAGCATAGAATTCTCTGTAATTTTTCTACGTGGAAGCACCCTTGTTGTGTTTGTAAGGAGGTATTTGGCCATTTATTTCTACTAATGTCTATAAATAGCCTGGGCCATGTCAGAATGAGCAAACTTATCAGTGTTCAATCTGATTTTCTGTGCCATCTGTGGGGTCTGTAACTGCTGTCATTTAGTTGTAAGAGATCTAGCACGATTAGGGGGAGGTACGTTGTGATTTCCTGATGTCTTGAAACTCTTCTATTCTAGCAAGCCTTGAACTGAAAAGTACTTTGTTCCTGTACAGGAATTGGTGAATTAACCACAAGTGATTGTCTGGTCTATTTTTGTGTTCAGACCCTGCAGTTTAGCTGTGGCAGCTTGCTTTTATTTAGGCTTTGGTACTGTCTTAGACTTGTGGTGTGTCTTTTTTCTGTTAGCTTAGTCTTTGCTTTAGCAGAAGCAAAACTTACTGGTGGAAATTGCTGGAGCTGAGGGGTAGAAAAAAAAAAAGAGGACTACTTTTTCTTCAATGTCTATTTTTCTCCATTGAAATTTTTTTGAGGGCCAAATCCAACAGTCTGAAGTCAGTCCTGTGAACTAAGCTGGGCACCTCTGCAGCCTTTTGTTATCATCTAAGGAAGAATCATCAGGGAAGTTGAATCAGAGATGAAGGAAACCATCTGAAACTTGAAAGTCTCTCTTGAGTGACAGGCTGTGCAATAAAAGAAACCAAAACCAAACAGGAACCCAAATCCTGTTTTTTAATCTATAACGATCTCTCTCTCTTATTTTTTTTTTCTTTCTTCTTTCTGCAGGAAACTTGCACTGAAATATCATCCTGAT
Organism: Porphyrio hochstetteri; assembly: GCA_020800305.1. Classification (NCBI taxonomy): domain Eukaryota; kingdom Metazoa; phylum Chordata; class Aves; order Gruiformes; family Rallidae; genus Porphyrio; species Porphyrio hochstetteri. The sequence goes on along the minus strand of CM036921.1, from coordinate 15,801,054 downwards.
AAAAACCCTGATAATCCAGAGGCAGCAGAAAAATTTAAAGAGATCAATAATGCACATGCCATATTAACTGATGCCACAAAGAGAAACATTTATGACAAGTATGGCTCTCTGGGTCTGTACGTGGCAGAGCAGTTTGGTGAGGAAAATGTGAACACATACTTCGTGCTGTCCAGCTGGTGGGCAAAGGTAAATAAAAGGGCAAAGGGAGGTTATTCCAGATTGGTATTTACAACTCTTAGAGCTCCAGTTGATAATTTTTTTTTGCTTTTGGAAATTGCTGGATTTCTGATGGCTGGTAACTCACCTTCTCTCTGTGTTGCAGTCTCTGGTTTGGAAGTATTTTTCTGTTATCTTTCAGGGATACAAGCCTAATAAGTAAGACACAGGTCACTAAGACAAGCTCAGAGCCTTCTAGGGGGTTTAAAAACACTGAGGATTTGGGGGTTATTCTCCTTGGTAATACCTGCTAAATGATTTTGCAGAAATGAATCCTGACCATAAACCTGAGTTCACACAGGACATCCTGATGAGCACTACGCTTGCAAACTTACTCAGGGGCTGCCCCAAACACGTCACTCTTGTCTCATTTGAGAGACTCCAGGGTATTTGGTCACTTGCCCATCCTTGTTCCTTGTGCAGCAGAGTGTCCCCACTGTACCCAAATCACGCAGCGAGCTCAGGTTTCCTAACAAATTGGATGCAGAAAGCTGTCTGAGAGCATTGTGTGCATGCAGCAGATGGAACAATCACTGTATAGATGCCTTCTAGGAGTCCTGCCACCACCAAGGAGTTACTGTATCTTACTGAACTCTTTTTTTTTTTTTTTAATTTAAGCATAATATGCTTCTGTCTTTTTAAGTAATACCCTAAAATCACCTCACTTACTCAAAAGTACCCAAACCTGTATGCTGCATGTTGTATCTTCCTCACACTGAACTGGGCTGGGGTTTTGTGTTTCACAGTTCACATGACAGCAGTCTGCTTGCACAGAAAATATTAAGTGAGGACGCTATGAAACCATAACTGCACCCACTGACTCAGTGACATGATGTTGTTCACAGTGCTTTGTGGCTAAAACCTTTTCCTAGTTTCACTGCCTTCCTGCATTTCTTTTCATGGGCTCCTTTGTCTCCCCGTTGCCAGCATTGCCTCCATCTCCTGTTCCCCCTGCAGTGAGGGAATAGGAGCATCTCTGTGCTGGTTTCCTATCTTTACATTATTTTTTGTTCCCAAACAATTGCACAGCAACTGATCTGAACATTTTAACTCTGCCCATTGTTGCTGTGATAAAGAACCTAGCAGAGCTGGCTAGCTTTGAGCTGTGAGTTGCTTCACGTGTATTGGTAGCATCCAACCTCAGCTCCCCCAGCTTCATTCAGCGTGGTGAGCTTTGCAGCCATGCCTACAGCCTTGGGTAGGGCCAGGTTCCTGCTCTAAGTACATCGTGACCTGTGCATCAACCAGCTAGTGTAAATCTTTTCCAGGGTTATTTATGCAAGCTAGAATCTGTCCTGAACTATTGTACCTCTGGGTTTTAGTACAGATAGACTTCTTCAACCTGTATCTTCTCTGAGATGTAGCAGAATAGTCTGCTTAAACCTATATTACTGGAATTCTTTGAGGAAACCCTGTTCACCTCAGTGTGATACATTGAGAGCCACAGCCAGTTTTGCACCTATTTTTAAATCTCTCTTAGTGGTGAGGTATAGAACCATGGCTAGGAAGTTCTCACTCTGCATTGCTGGATTTTTGGCCTCTGGTTTCTATCGCTGAGTCTCACAAGTTCAGCAGTCACAGCTCAGTAGGCTCAGGTTATGAATATTTCTTTGTCTTCTGTCCTCCCCAGGCCTTGTTTGTGTTCTGTGGGCTCATCACAGGCTGCTACTGCTGTTGCTGTCTGTGCTGCTGCTGTAATTGTTGCTGTGGGAAGTGTAAACCTAAACCTCCTGAAGGCGAAGAACAGGAATACTACGTCTCACCAGAGGACTTGGAGGCACAGTTGCAGTCAGATGAAAGGGGTAGGTAAAAAAACACCATGAGATTTCTAGACTGGCCTTCAGTCTCTGAGGAGCTGGTTGAGGAGCAGCACGTGCTTCCTTCAGATCAGCACGGGTCTCTGAGTGATGGTCAGGGAATACTTGTGGGTAATGTTGAACACTGGAGATAAACCTGCTGAAAACTCCCTGGATGGTCTTCACTGAACTTGGTGGGTCAGCTTCAGAGCAGGAGGTGATGACTGTCCTTCAGCCTCCTTCCCCAGTCACTGGAAGAGCGTACCAGCTACAAGTGACTGTAGAAAAGGGCTCTCTTACCCCAAAGGATGGGGAGTCTGGAGGCAGTTTTAAGGAAAAGGGACTTCTACGCTCGTAGCTCTGTCTAATGTGATCTAGCGAAGGTGTCCCTGCTCACTGCAGGGGGGCTGGACTAGATGACCTCTGAAGGCCTCTTCCAACCTAACACATTGTGAATCTCTGCTGATACAATGCTGCTTCTGTAGAATTAAACAGATCTTGGAGCAGAGGAAGTTCCCCACCAACATGGGGAAGAACTCTTCCCCAGTGAGGGTGAGGGAGCCCTGGGCCAGGCTGCCCAGGGGGGTGTGGAGTCTCCATCTCTGGAGAGATTCCAGCCCCGTCTGGACGCCGCCCTGTGCAATATGAGCTGGGGAGCTGCTTTGGCAGGGGGTTGGACCCCATGAGCTCTGGAGGGCCCTTCCAACCCCTGGGATTCTGTGATCATTCAAAAAGTTGTAGAGCCATGTGGATGCTCTGATCCTGTTTTTAGTGGGCCTGGCTGAATGGGTGTGAGGATCAGGAAGAAGGCAATGTAGTCAGTGTTCCACGTGTAGACTTGGGTCAATGATGGTGTGTGCAGACTGACAACCAGTAAATTAACAGCATGCTCTTTGAGGAGTGTAAAACTGTGTTATCAGCGTGTTGCAGGGAGATGTAAGTGATGTCTGCCAAAGCATACAGTGCTGGGTTTTGCCCCGGGTGTGCTAAGCCTTTTGTCTCCCTTTTCAGAGGCCTCAGACGCACCTATTGTGATACAGCCAGCATCCGCCACAGAGACGACCCAGCTCACAGCTGACTCTCACCCCAGCTACCACACCGATGGATTTAATTAAGTTAAGGAAACGCTATCATTAGAATGGATTAAAACAAAACCCCAACAAACCATGGCCAACTCAACACTAGAATCATGAACATTAGAAGTAGAGAATGGGGAGGGGGAATAATTCTGCCACAGTAAGAAGGCAGCTTTCCAACCTGCTGAAAAGATTTTGTAATCCCTTCAGCCTTTTGTCACCTTTCAGTGTCGTATCTGGACGATACGTGAAGTGCTGTAGCATGCAGTATTTAAAGCAGTTTAGCTACGGTCTTATTTGTTTCTTTTCTTCTTTTTCTTTTTCTCTTTTTTTCCTCCTTTTCTTGTTCTTTTTTTATAGCATGTATGGAGTTATGTTTAATGTCTGTGGTGTAACGTATTGAGTTGTCACAATATAAGTGTGATGGAGACATTCTGCATTTTAAGCAGTGGTAACTAGCCTAAAAATGAGATCTTAAAAGTTTCACAGAAAGCCACCGTTCTCCTGCATAGCTGAGCTGTGGAGGACCTGTAAAAGTTCACCATTTTCATTTGAGTGCAACAAACCCAATTCCTTTATTCCTCCTCCTTCTATCCCTGCATTGTGATCTAAGCAAGTTTACAAAACCAAGAACCAAAACAAATGCCAGTCACACAGAGCTGGAATCCTCTCTGATGCTGGTTTTCAGCTTAAATAAACCCACCTTGGAAAATAAAAAGGCAGAGGTTCCAGTCTTTGAACAGTAACTCAATGAACAGCTCGTTGCCTGTGAGGTGATCTTCAGGGACGGTGTAACTGTGACCAGGGCTTATTTGGTGGTGCTGGTGGGATTTTAACATCAAGCACAAGTCTGGTTTGGTTTGAGTTCAGTTGTTTTCCTGAAATGCTGGAGACCAAATAGTGCAGCTTTTTTTGAATGCTTGAGAATCTTGAAGTGAACCCAGTCGATGGGTTTTCACTGAGCAAATGAGTAAAATGCAGCTGGTCAACAGCATAAATGTGTTTTAAAAAGATGGGTTTTTACAAATCTGTTCTAACCCTTTGGGATTCTGATAGACAAATGGGGTATTTAAGTGTCAAATTTTTTTAAAGCTTTTATAATACACTAGCCCTTTGATTTTTCTCATGAATACCTTTGTGGAATACTTTAATGGATTTTTTTAAAGAACAAAACACCTTTCTTTTGTGTTTATATTGTATAATTTGCACATTGTCTTGCAGTTAGGTTTGTTTACAGCTGTATTTTTCTTTTCCTCAGAACAATTATGGGGAAACCATCGGCAGGTCTCTTGTGCTCTTTTGAAACCAAGTCGTGTTTGAGTGTTACTCTGGAACCTGTGATTTATTCAGATCTAACTGCTTAGAAAGCATTTTTCTGGGGAGCAGCTGAATTGCTGGTGTATTTTGTTGTGAGTAACCTTGCTTAAGATGTTACAGAGTCAGGATCTAGAGCAGCTCCCAGAGAACACTTGGCACTTTTAGCAGTTAATTGCAGCCTGTTTAATTTCGATGTGTGTGGTTTTATATCACAATGCCTCTACTGTCCTTTGTGTATCCCCCAATCTCCCATGTTCATTTATCACCTCTTTCTGTTGGGGCTGTTTGCAGCCTTCCACACTGTCTTTTCCTTGAAGGTCTGTCCTGCTGCTCTTGCACAAACTCCAGGTATTAAGTTCCAATGGGGTAGAGCGCTGTGGGTCTGGAAGAAGGAGGGCTCTCCTGCCAGAGAACACTTCTGAATGTATTTTCACACTATCTTTGCATGAGCTGGAAACGATGGAGCACATAAAATCAGATGTGAAACAGTCTTAAACATCCTGAGTAGAAGAAAATGCTGAGTGAGGGGTGTTTGCACGCTCAGGCTTTCCTGTAGCTGTTGGTACAAGCACGTCTGCCTGCATGGGAGCTTGTTGCAGATAAGCATGCTTTTGATACCACATCAGGTCCTGAAGATTCAGAAAGGAATGTTGTTTTGACTTAACTGGCTAGATTTCAGTAGCACACTCATCAGGGCCTTTCCTCCTCCTTGATAGTCCTTTTAGACCTGAACCTTGGTGGGTTACTGGAAGATGCTTTTAACTTTTCCAGTCGGGAAAACTCGCTTGGATGGCCTTGAGGACGGTGGTGTATGATTTGGTTTGAGGTCCTTATTTAATTACTCAAGTCTTTGACCCTTTAAAGCAATATTTAGGCTTAACAAAAAACTGGCTGCCCTCCTAGATCTTTCCTGAAGCCTGTTGCTGGTGTATTGCACGCTGGAATACGCTGAATACCTGCAGGCTTTATCCCCTGAAAACTCGATGGTTGAAATGGCCCTTATCTGTGTAAATTATCTTCTTGGTTTTAAAAGACAATAAATAAAGTGTTAGGGGTGGGGTTTGGCTTTGTAAAGAGTGTAGCTGGTCAGAGTGACTCGGCTTAGTGAGGCTGTTCCCTGTGTACCAGAGCTTGTCCTGCTCCCTGTCCCCCTGTTCACCCAGGTCGTTTCGGTTGTTGCTCCACTGTAGAACAGCTGTGACCCCCATGCTGGGGGCTTCTTGTCAGTGTGAATTTGGAATAATACTCTTTATTTCTTAACCCCTCTGGGCTATTCCCACCGAACCAGAAAGGCTGGTGGGTGGTTGTGGCTCCAGGGAGGTGTATAATGCTCCTGGGGTCGGAACCGAAGCGTGGGCAGCAGGTGAGGGGTAGAGGCGGTTCCATTACCCATGTTTCGTGCTGCTGGGGAAAAGGCAACATCCAGGGTGAAATCTGTTGGCTTGGTGCTTTGCTTAGCAAGGCACAGGTTGGAGAGAGACTGCTTTCCTCTCAGATGGGTCTGTGGGTGTTGTGTGGATAGTAAATTAGTCTGTGTGCTCTTACGTGCCAGGATGATGTGTTAGATGCTCCGAGGGGAAACTCCTCTGAGAGGCTGGTTCCAGGGAATGAGGGAAAAACACATTTTTAGCTGAGTAGTCATGGGCTTTGAAGCTTGGTTTAGGCTTGCCTGCGTTGCTCTACAACCTCTGAACTCAGGATTATCATGTTTTAATTTAGTTCTTCTTGAACTGCAGAAGAAAGCTATTTAAACATTGCTGCTTTGAAACAAAACGTGTATCATCAGAAGCTACATCAGTTAACGCCTGCTCCTGGTGGAATGCAGGGGTATCCCGGGCTCCTACACCAGTTGCACTTTATCATGGCCGAGTCAAATCCCAGTGAATGCAAAGTTATACTGGAAATAATGGTTAAAAGTCTGGTTCAGGTCGGTTCTGAGCTGTGGTGTCCCTAACACGGCGTTGCCAGCGCCGCAGCCTGGCTTCCGTGCGGCATGCTTCCTTCCAGAGCCCAGCCCGAGCACTGTCCCTCTCCGTTCAGCGCGTCGCCAGAGTTAAAACTTGAGCTTTGATTTTTACTTTGTCGTTGGTGTTTCTTAAAAGTTGTATCATTGTTTTTTACAAGTTGCCTGAGGCCTCTGTGTCAGGAGATCAGCCATCTCCATCCAGCTCATCGAACCTCTTCGACACCAGTTTTCTGAGCACTTGTAACTCCTCCTGACCACGAGCGCTGTCGGGGAGAACCTGATCCGGACACCTCCTGCTGGCTGGTGTTAAGGATCACTGACTTTATTCCTGAGTTGTTGTGTCCTGTGGAGAGCCATCCATAGCTTAGGGCGAGTAGGGAACGCTCCTGCCTCACTGCAGAGGGGCACCATCCCTCCCACCCGCGGCAGAGCTGCCACAGAAGGAGGTGGTGCTGGACCAGTGGTGCCCCGTCCACCCTGGGGATGGAGAAATCCCCAACGCACTGTAGTACAACCAGTTGTACACTTCACTTGAGGTGAACGAAGGGGCATTGCACCTGTTAAATGCCAGTTTCATTTTGTTAGTGATGTTTGTAGGAACTTCTTCACTATTTATCTGTACATAAACCCCTGCGACCCCCCGTGGCTTCCCGTCGGGTGTAGGCTCCTGCCGATTCCACGCAGTGATGTTTTAGAGCCATGTTACCTTTTCAGTCTTATTTTTAGATTTGTAATGTTTTTAAACTGCTTTAGATATTAGTGCTCATAGTGTTCTTAAAAACAACGTGATGCTCTTGGAGGTTTGGGTGAGCGCAGCTTGAACAGGGTCACCTGCTGTGGGGGACAGGGGAGAAATGCTGAGTCCTGCAGCACTCAGGGCAGCACAGTTTCCAAACCCTTCCTGTCACCCTATAAACACTACAGGGGTAACCAGGGTGGGGGCCTGCCTGGAAAGATGTTCCTGTCCCATCTCTCACGCAGTTGTGTGGTGCAGAGGGATGCCAGCGTGTGCTTCTGGGGGGGGTTTGTACCAGAATGTGCTCCTTGAGAGCTTTTTTTTGGTGCCCTTCAGAGCTCTTGATGTTTCCAGGTAATTTAGGGAATGTGTTTGTGCTGCAGGCTTGTCCTACCCCATGCAAGTGGATATTGGTGGCGTGTTTAACAGGAGATTCTTGGTCAGGGAGACTTCTGCAGCCCCCCACCTCGTGTGAGCAATGCTGGACTCTGTTTAAATATGCATTAATCTTAGAGCACTGAAGTGTCCCCCCCCCCAGTGCCAGTGTGTCTAGTGTAAGGCCGGTATAAACATGCTTAATCATTTGATGCCGCTTCTCTGTATGATAGTGGAGGTCATCTAGTTTGTAGTGTCTCATTCCACCCAACAACTGCTTAAAATACCTTGAAAGAAATATAACTGAGAGCTAACGAGGTGGCAGAAGATTTGTCAGTGTTAAAAGTCTTGCAAGAACCGTGGTCTGCTCCACATCCTGCGTTGGGAGGCTTTACGTGCTGCCTGGGACTTGGCAAGACTGAAATTCCCATTCCCTTCCTGGAAGGTGCTTTCTTCACAAGAAGAAACCGTGTGAGGGGAGCTGTCTGACGATTGCACAAGCCAGATGCCATCAATCTGGAAGACAAACCTTTGGAAATCAGATGCCAACGTTACATGCACAGTTCATTTTGTTGCTAAAAGGCTAGATGCTGGGAATTTCTGCTGGTTATATATATATATGTATATGTATAGAGGAAGCTCTTATATAAAATGGCCATTCATTCTTGAGTGCTGTTGTCTTCTCTGCTCCCTTTCCCGCACAGCCAGCCACGTGTGTGCACCTTGCGGTCTGTGAGCGGTTCCTTGTCACACCTTCCCCTAAATTTAACCAACTACTTGAATTCTGGGAGCTGCCCCTTGCCCACAGAGCTCTGCCTGCTCCAGCTTCAGAGGAGGGGAGGGACGGGAAGCCCAGCATCCCCAGGGGTCACCTCTTGGACCTGGGGGTGGTACCTGGGGTGTTTTTAAACGCAGTGGATGCGCTTGTCGCTGGAGGTGTGGCAGGACATGTTGATTTTGGGGTCTTCCCTTTCACCAGGTCGTGCTCCCCAGAGCAGGACTCAGTGAGCTCACAGAGCAAGGTCCAAACCCACGCTGTAGGCTTTGGGTGGCAACATCATGTGTGTGTACGTATGTATATATGCACATATGTATATATTTATACAACAGCTGTGCGCCTAGTACTCGCTGCTGGTTTTTCTTTGGTGGTAAAAACGTGAAATTTGGCTCAAAGTACTTCTGTGACCTGTCAGCCAGACACGTGGAAGGGGTGATGAGGTTTGTGTGACTGGAGTTGTGCTTTCTCCTTTCAGCTGCAGGACAAAAAAAAACCCCAACCGAGATCTGTCGGGTGAAATGAGGGGTGAAGGAAGCTGGGGAAGGATCCTGGTGTGTAAATCCATGGGTGGTACAAGTGGGAGAGCTGTGCTGTTGGAAAAGGAAAAGCAATCTTCTGCTCCCAAGGTTTTCCCCCCCTTGCTTGGGTGAACTTACCCCTGGACAGCGTGGTGTGTGCACACAGCCTGGGCCAGGTGGGGTTCCTGGGGCCGTGGGGTTGGTGCCAGTCACGGGACTGACGGGAGGCGCTGGCCAGTGTGGAGGCTCAGTGCTGTGACCAGCAAACTTCTGAGTGCCCCCAGCTCACTGCTGGTCCTACCAGGCAGAGCCCATGGCCAGCTCTCCACAGCCTTTTCATTCCAGGGGCTGCTGCCTGGCACACCAAGCACCAGGGGGTTCTGCTGCACGGCAGAGGTGGGGCAATATCGAGGGGGGATATTCCTTCATCACTTACCCATTAGAAGTTCTGTTTGTCACAGTGGGTGGATGAGCTCTGAGGTGTGCCAAGTTCCAAACCCCATGTTTCCTCTCCTGGATGTGTGCTGCCTGAGCCTGAGCCCATCACTCCCATTCCTTCCTTCCCCCATCCCCACCTTCGCCCATGTTCCTGGGGCTGGGTGTGGATGGTTTGGTATGTGTTCCCCCAGGCACCCAAGGAGGTTTATGTTCATTTTGCATGTGAGCAAAGCCCTGAACTGAGTAATTCCTCACGGGGTTTGGTTGTACCGGCCTCTTTAGGAAGCCTGAGGGAGCTCAGGACACCAGCAGAGGAGGTGGGGCAGGGTGGGGGGAGCCCGTCTTTTAAAATACAAGGATTAAAAAAACGATGAAAAAAAAAAAACCCAACCCCAAAAGCCCCACAATCAAAGTATAAATGCATCTGGAAAGCAATTATAATATAGACATATATATATTTTGTTATGTTACTAAAGGACCATACTTTGACCTGTCTGTAAGTAGATGTGGCTGTCTGAACTCTGTGGATTGTAACACTCGATACTACTGAGCTCCTGTACATACACACAGTTGGGGCAGAAGGAGTTATTTTATGTTCTAGCATGGTAATTTGTGTATTGTATGTCTGAATATAAACTAAAATAAAGATTGCTAAGTTATCTGAAACCACTGTTGTAAAATAAATGTTTTCAATGCAGCAACGTGCGTCGGCTTCTTCTTTCCTCACCTGTGGGACTCCTCACAGGAGGAAGGGGCTGCCCAGCCTGTGGGACCTGGAGGAGCTGGGATGTGGTGGTGGCTTTGGATGGGATGTGGGTTTTGTTTGGGTTTTTTTTTTTTTCCCCTGTTGAAGGCTTTATTTGCAGCAATATTTAAGATTATTTGGTAATTGTGTGGCCAAAGCTCCTGTAAACCAGTTTGAAAATTCAGGACATGTGTGGAGCCAGGAGTTGGACTTGATGATCCTTATGGGTCCCTTCCAACCCAGGGGGTAGGGGAGGCCTCCTGCCCTCCCCTGGATGGGTGCACTGCAGTGCCCAGCAGCTCCTTGGCTCTGCCCATGAGATGGGAGGCTCTGCCCCCTCTTGCACCCACCGTTTCCATCATCTTTTGAGCATTAAAAGCCAAACCCCTTTGTATGATGCCAGACAGCAGCAGGTATTGGGGTGTAAATTCGAGCTACAGGTGATTGCAGGGGGCTGGGGAAGGGGCCAGCGGCTCCTGCCTCTGTGGAGGTCTGTCTCAGCACTAGAAATACCCTTTTCTGAAGGTGCTGACGGCGTCAGGCACTGGGCTTTGCTCCTGGGGAAGAGACAGAAGCCGAAGTGAGCAAAAGATATGTCAAACTGGAGACCTTTCCCAGCCACGAAGGGGATGGGGCAGCGTGAACCTGAGTCCTGCACCTGACAGCGAGGTGGCACCAGTGGCTTCTCTTGCCCCTTCGGCTTCCCGGGATCCGTCCTTTTCCAGAGGTTAACTCCACGTTTGCTGGGAGGAGGTAAGCACCAAATCAGGCTGCTTCATCTCCCTTGTGCTCCCTGGCAGGAGTCACCTGCTCCCAGTCCTGCTCTGGCCCCTGTGAGATGCTTCCCTGGGGCGGGGGGTCCCACTGGCAGCCAGAGGTCGGAGATGTCCGAGCTGAGGAGGGGACATTTCGGCTGTGTTATGCTGGGAGAGGCCCCCAGGGTTGGGCAGGTTCTGGCTGTACTGCCCAGGGGTGCTGAGGGATGGAGCGTGGTGGGTCTGGCTGTTGTGACAAGGCAATGTTCTGCTGAGACTTCTGGTTGGGGTGTTTTATCGACTGTTTCCCCCTCACAACAAATTTAACTCCTTTCCCTGTCATCTTGGGGGTTGGATCATGGGCTGCTTGTGTTTATCAATCTAATTTTCACCCCAGCCCAGTTCCATCCCACCCCAGGGATGCAGCAGAGCCCCACGCCAGCAGCAGAGACAAGGTGTTTGTGGGAGGGGGGTTGGGGCAATGGGGGGGCTGTGCCCCAGTGCAGGACACAGTGTGAGGAGGGAGGGGGCCAGGGGTGTGTGGGGCTGTGATGCTCTTGCTGCTGATGCTCTTCCACAGACTTGAGTCTCCCTCTGGGAGCCACTGAGCTCAGGCTTTGTTAAACCCTGTCCCAAGCTGCTGGCAGTGACACTGACCTGCTGTGTGGCTGGGAAGTGGCTGTCAGAGCCGTTCCCAGTGGTGCTGGAGGAGGAAAAGCCTGATGTGGGTCTTGGGAGCAGCTCCCAGCCTGGGGCTCAGAGCAAACCCTTCCTAAGAGCTGTGTCTGCCCCAGGGAAGCTCCATGGCTGCTCCAGCCGGAGCTCGTCGGGACCCACCGACCCCTCTGCCTGGTGCAGTGTCCCAGAGAGAAATGTTCCCTTCAGCCCCCAGGGAGCTGCTCGATGCCTGGTGGCACCTGGGGACACGGTGGTGCTGGGGACCCCAGGGAGGCAGCCCCAGCCTCTGGCAAGGCTTGGGGTGGGTGGCAGTGCCAGGGCTGCCGTGGCTGTGGGCTCCCATTGCACTGGGGATCACTGGGGTGGGGAAGGGGGGTGAGCATCCTGCTTGAATACTGGCATCCTTCCCTTCAGTGAGGCAGAAAAGGGGGAGGTGGGACCCCCCCCTTGCAGGAGAACGGACCCACACACCCAGCTGTCCACTGCTTGTGCCCCAGGCCACCCCCTGAGTGCTCCTCCTGCCTTAGGCTGCTGCCATCACCCTGTGAGCAGCAGAAATCCTCCTCCTCTTCCTTCCCCTGGGTCTGGGGGCCTCAGCTCAGCTGCTCCCAGACTCCCCCACCCACCCCAGCTTTCCAGAGAGGGCGAAAAGTGCTTCTGAGCCGCTCCAGCTGCCTCAGCCTGTGTGTAATTGCCTCTGGTTTAACAAACTGTTCCTCCCTCTCCATGTGGTAATTACAGCTTTCATGGGCTCCTTACCTTCTGTTAAGGGAGAAAAATGAACCTTTAGGGAAAAACCCACCCAGCCCACAGAGCAACCGTGGTGCAAGGAGCAGCCCCAGGAGCAGCTTTGCCCACCAGCTCTGGAGCAGATCCAACTTGGTTTGACAGTCCCAGGACTGCTCTCCAGGCCCAGAGCTACTGCTAGGACAGCCCTGGAAGGAGGATGAGGAGGATGAAGGACCTTCAGGTCCCTGTGGGATGCTGGTGTCTGGCTGCACGGGTGATGGTGCTGGGCTCGTGGGTGATGCTGATCCCTCACAGGCTGCTGAGCTGTGCTGGGGCATCATCACACAGGTCACATCCCAACTGACTCGAAACCCTCTTGCAGGACTGACCACAAACTCTGCTGCAGCAGGTGCTGCCCCATCCCCAGGCCCCAGTTTGTGCAGCCTCACTTCTCGTGCACCTGAAGGTTTTTCACACACATGTGTGTGTGTCCCCCCATGTGCACACGTGTGTCCCCTGCTCCGGTGGCTTCGTTCCTCGGGCAGGAGAGGTGCAAACCTCACCACTCAGAGTGGTTTAGGCTGGTGCTTTTCACCCAGGGATGCATTTGGGATTGCTCTGCCGTTTTAGGGGACACCTTTTTTTGGGTCTGTGCGTGGTGGTGGGGACAGAGCAGCTCTGAGAGGGGGAAGGATGCTCAGTACCTGCAGTGGCTGCAGCGTCGGTGTGTCAAAGCATTCCCAAAGCATTCCCGAAGCATTCCCAAAGCCTGTGTGTGTGAAGGGGATGGATCAGGGGGCTCAAAATCAGGGTTTCCCCCCCGCCCATGAAGTGGGGGGCAGAGGACATGGGGCTGGGGGGATGTTAAGCACAAGAGCACAGCAGCAGGGGCAGGTGCGAGGGCAACTTTAATGCACAACAGCGAGAGCAACACGCGGGACACAGCGACAGGGACCCCACCGGGCAGGGAGGGGGTGTTCCCTGGACACAGCTGCAGCCCTGGCTGGGCAGCAGCATCCCCCCCCTCTTCTCCGCTCTGCCATGGCTGCTCGCTAAAGGGGTTGGTCTCCTTCCTTATCCCCCACAGCCCATCCTCATTTCCCTATACTTTGGAGCAGCAGCTTGTTGCTGAGCGCCTTCTGGGCCAGTCTCTCCTCCCGGGACATCTCCAGGAATTCCCGCAGGAGGTGGAAGGTGAGATCCAGGGAGTTGGGTTTGCCGTCTCGCCTCTTGCCGCTTTGCAGCCCCCGGGGGGTCCGGGGGACCGGGCTGGGCTCTGCCCCACGGGGCTGGCACAGTCTTTGAGGCAGGGGACCGGCGTCGGGGACTGGGGGTCGCGGGGCTCCCGGCCAGGACTCCCAGGTGGGTTGGGGGGCCAGGGTCAGCCTTCGGGATGGGCCCCGGGGCCACTGCAGGGGTGAGCAGGTCTCCGAGGGCAGGAAGAGCAGGACGAGGACGGAGGCAGCTGAAATCATCCTGACCCGCATCGCAGCCGCTCCGGGGCCAGACGCCTGCAAGAACCCCCCCACCCCCACCCCGGACCCCCACATCCCCCCCCCCGCTGCGGTCAGGGGGGCACACACGGTGGGGGACCCCTGCCCCAGGGATGAAACCCTCCCTGGGGATAGAGCCCCCCCCGGCACAGAATCCCTAGGGATGGGAACCCCCCACCCCCGCAGATGGGACCCCCCATTCCCCTGTCCCGGGGACGGGACACCCCTCCCCCCCACCCTCAACCCGCGGGATGGGGCAGCCCTGCTCCCGGCATGGGACACCCTTGGCCGATGGGACGGGACCCCCCCCCGGGGTCTGGGACTCCCCCCCCCCCCCCAGGATGTGCGACCCTCCTCCTCCTCCTAGCACAAGACCCCGCCGGGGATGGGACCCTCGGGCATGGGATACCCCCACCCCGCGCACGGGACCCCCAAGACCGGACGCCACCCCGAGCCAGGACCTCGCGTTGAGGGGGAGGGTGGGATTGGGGGGGGGTGAGGGGAGTGTGTGTGCCCCGGTTCCCCGGCCCCGCTCACCGCTCGCCGCTCCGCCCGGCAGGACGCCCCGCACCGCCCCGCACCGCGCTATATAGGGGCGGCGGCGCCCACGTGACCGCGCTATAGCCGGGCGGCGCGGCGGGGGCTCCCCCCCCGCTCCCCCCCCCCCCCCCAAAGCACCGCGGGAGCGGGGCCGGGGCGCTGGGAACTGTCCGCGGTGCTGAACGGCCGCGGCGGAGGGGCCGGGAGCCGGGGGGGGGGGGCGCGGGGAGGGGGGAGAGTTTGGGGGTAACGTGAGGGTCCGCGGGGTGCGAGGCTGGGGGGGCGCTTGGGGGGCGCGGGGGTGCGAGTTTGGGGGTACGCGGGGGAGAGGGACTGAGAGCCTGGGGGTATGTGGGGGTGTGGGGATGTATGGGGGGGGCTGTGGTGTGAGCAGGGGGTGTAAGGGGGCACAAGGGGTTTGGGGGGGGTATGCCCCAGGGTGGGGTGCTGGGGGGGTGAGAGCGAGCCGGGCGTGTGAGGGGGGTGGGGGGTGTGTGCGTGCATGAAGGACCCTCCAGGCGTGATGGGGGTGACTGGGGGTGCAGCAGCATCATCCGGCTGAGCCCCCCACTCCTGCTCCCACATCGGGAACGGGTTTCCAGGCGCTCAGACCCCAACCCACACTGGTTCCCCTGAAGCCCCCATGGAGCATCGTGCCCCCCCCGGGGCCGAGCCCCCGTGGAGGGGCACGCCAGGGCGCACAGGCATGTGTGGGCTCAGCCCCAGCTCTGCTGAGCTCCTCTTCCCAGGGAAAGTTTCCCCAGCAGCGCCGGTGGCTCCTGGGAAGTTGCTGGGCAAAGGCAGCCCTGGCACCTTCCCGGCTCCTCAGGGTGATTCATCTCCTGGTGTCACGCAGGAAAACTTCACTTCTGAAGTGCAAACGCGCTTCCAGAGCCCGGTTTCCCCGGGTGCAGAGCCCAAAAGGCACGTTCCATCCCTGGCCTGATGGGATGCACCCCTCTGGACACGACCTGGGATCGGGGGGATCCATCCGTGGGGTTCATTTGCCTTTATCCTCCCTCTCTCCCTCCCTATTGGAGTTTCCATCACTCAGAGCTCAGCAGTCCCTTCATCTCACTACAGTGCTGCTGCCTCTGAAATGACAATTCCCTCAAGAGGAATAAACATTTCAAGAGAAGGGGGGAGGGGGGAAAAAAACCCCCAAACCAACCCACATGAGGTGGAATTTGAATGAACAGCAATCCCCCCCCCCCCCCCCCCCCCCCCCATCTCCTCCAGGTCAGGAGCCACCCAAAAACCGAGGGCTCCTCTGCTTTCTGGAGGGTGTCTGGGAAGGGCTATGGGGATTTGTGGGAGCTGGGGGCTCCCCCCGTGCCCCTCCGACTGCAGAATAACTCCTGGCAGAAGTAAAGTGTCCGTGGGGTGGGAGGGAGGGAGGGAGGGAGGGGGGAGCACCCGCCTCCCGCTTGCTTTGTGCGTGGTGCATTGTGTAAGTCCTTTTCTCCACTGAATCATCAGGAACCGCTGCCATTTCCAGCGCTCCACCTGCGCCTGCTCTGCCCTCGGCCCCCCGAAGCCTGACCCCCCCTGTGCTGGGTGCCCAGCCTGTCCCCACCGTGCTGGCAGGAGCCCTTGGCTGGGGCTGCTGCTGGCCTGCCCACAGCTCCCAGGGTTCCCCCCCCAGACCTGGGGGTGCTGAGGGCAAACGTGACCCCCAGATCCCAGGAGGAGAAGGCAGCGGCTCCACCAGGGCTGGAGCCCTGGGTAGGGACTCCTGGCATGGTCTGATGTTGGAGACAGGACTTGGTGGGTGCTGGTGCTCTCCTGCTTGCCCTGCTGCACCCCCCCAGCCTGTCCCGCTGCCCCCCTGCCTGCCCGGTCCCTCCCTGCTGTGGAGCAGCATTGGTGCCACCCAGCCAAGTGACTCTGGGGTGTATCTTTGCATAGGCCAAGCAGGGGGACAGGTGACCCCAGGCAATACCTTGGGGCTCCAGGAGCTGAGAGAACCAGGCACCCACAGCCAGGGACCCCTCGCTGCAGCCCCTGTCTTGGGGCTGGGTGTTCCAGCAGAAACGATTCAGGATGCTGCCCTGCACGCGGGGCTGGGGTCTCCCTGCAAAACTCCTTTGGCCCCATCTCCTGGGGCTCAGGAGGAGCCAGCAGCTCCAGGCAGGGACTCTGCTCCTGCACTGACACCCTCAGGGCCCGGAGCAGGCGCAGAGACACCGCTCTGTTCATCCCTCACCCCCCTGGCCAGCGCTGGGGCTGGTAACGCCTCAGACCCGTTTGCTTTCGGATTAGTCATTTAATTGTAGGCAAGACAGCGACTCCGGTGAGCGGCTCTTGTGCTTGTGCTTTATTCAGGGAGCTCAACTTGGAAAATTAAAAAGAAAATATGACTTTATTTCCCCCCCCACCCCTCCATAAATTACTGACACGTTCAGCGCTGAAGGGCCCCGTGTGCTGCCTGGGGATTCATTATCGTCACTTTTAGGGATGTCACTGTCTCTTCCTCTAGTCAGGAGTGTGAGGAGCGACGTGTTAATGATGCTTTCAGGGATGCCAAATTCACCCCTCGGCTGCGCTCACTGGCTCGCAGAGGTAGGGATCCGGCGGCCTCGCAGCTGGTGGGAGTCAGAGAGGCTCCTAATTAGGCGCTTTTAGCACTCCGAGCCTTCTGTCTGGTGAACAGCAAGAGGCACGCAGCGCCCGCTGCTTCGCCGGCCATGAAAGATTGGGTGCTAATGTGTGGCCCAGCTTCCAGCAGCTTCTCCTAAGGAACGGGTGGGATTTGTGGATCATGGTCCTCCCTTCGCTCCTTGGGGGCTGGAGCGCACCCCAGCCCTTCCCCAGTGCCACCAACACCCGCGCCAGCGTTCACACGTGTGTCACTGAAAGGCTGCAGCAAACTCCAGGGTCCCTCTGCGCATCCCCCGCGTGTCGGGGGGGATTGTGGGGCTGGTGGGGGCTGGCGCTGCCCGTCCCGCTCTGGAGAAGGCGTCTCATGGGCTGACGAACCTGAGATTGACCCTTATGTTTCACCATTCTCAGGTTAGACAGTCCTCGAGGTGCCTCTCGCTTGGGCAGCCGCCGAGCCCCGTGCCATGCGCCCCGTGCCATGTGCCCCACGCCATGCGCCCCATGCCCTGTGCCATGAGCCCCATGCCCTGTGCCCCATGCCATGTGCCCCATGCCATGAGCCCCGTGCCATGTGCCCCACGCCATGAGCCCCGTGCCATGTGCCATGCGGCCTGTACCATGAGCCCTGTACCATATGCCCCACGCCATGTGCCCCACGCCATGAGCCCCACGCCATGCGCGCCACAACATGAGCCCCACGCCATGAGCCCCACGCCATGTGCCCCACACCATGAGCCCCGTGCCATGTGCCCTGTGCCATGTGCCCCACGCCATGCGTGCCACACCATGAGCCCCACGCCATGTGCCCCACGCCATGTGCCCTGTGCCATGTGCCCTGTACCATGTGCCCCACGTCATGTGCCCCACGCCATGTGCCCTACGCCATGAATCCCCTGCCATGTGCCCCACGCCATGTGCCCCATGTCTTGAGCCCCACGCCATGTGCCCCACGCCCTGTGCCCCACGCCATGTGCCCCATGTCTTGAGCCCCACGCCATGTGCCCCACGCCATGAGCCCCACGCCCTGAGCCCCACGCCATGAGCCCTGTGCCATGAGCCCCACGCCATGTGCCCCACGCCATGTGCCCTGTACCATGAGCCCCACGGCCTGAGCCCCACGCCCTGTGCCCTACGCCATGTGCCCTGTACCATGAGCCCCACGGCCTGAGCCCCACGCCCTGAGCCCCACGCCATGAGCCCGGAGGAGCCCAGAGGATTTTCAGAGAGAAGGTGCTGGTGGGAGGCTGGGTGCACAGGGCTGAGGCCGCTGCGGGGCCGGGGGGGAAGGGGGTGTCTGGCAGGGCTGACCTCCTGCCCACGCTGCCCGTGCTGGGCCAGCACCTCTGCCTCCACGCGTTCCCCTTCATTTTTGTTCTCCCCATCACACGAGGCCAGGGTGGCTCCTGGCAGCACCCAAGGCTGTTCCTGAGCTCAGCACCCCTGGAGCAGGGGCTGAGGGGCAGGATGAGGGCTGTATTCCCAGGCTGGGGACGTGCCCAGGGATTTCACAGCCAGCGGTGGGTGTTTGGTCTGTGCGACTGGGTGGCACTGGGACCCTGGTTTGATGGTGGACATGCCACCCTAACGGCCCCACTCAGAGTCTCCTGATGGAAACTGCTGCCCAAGCCAAGCTGCTGCAGCACACAGGCATCTCCTTCTGCCTTGGAACTGGTGGTGGCCCTGTGCCTCGTGCCACGCAAACAGGGCCTGTCCCTCTCCAGCTACCCAGGAGGATGGCAGGAGGTGCCCAGGGCCGTGGGGTGTGTGAGCAGCATCAGCCCAGCACCCAGAGACAGCCTGTGTGCCCTCCAGGCTTAGCACAGGCCTGGCAAGGCTGCGAGCAGAGATGTAACAGCCACCAGACCATGGCAGGGGCTGTGACCCCACAGCATCAGGGCTCTGCCTGCCCCACGCTGCTCCCCAGCAGCCCAGGCTGTGCGTGGCCCCACAGTCGGCAGTGGAGGAAAGCTTCACCCTGTCCCTGGATGGGGGTATGGTCACCACAGGGATGGTTACCACCTCTCTTTGAGATCCCAGCCCTGCTTCTCTTCTGCCTTGATTCTTTGGTTCTTTTTTAGAAGAAAGGAGGTGGATGCCCAGGGTGCTGCAGCCTCTTGGGAAGCACAGGATGGAAGGGTGCACCCTGTGCCCAACAGCCATCGGCTGCGTTGCCACACGTGTAATGAGCTGCGGATGGTCTCAGAGAGGCAGCCTGGCTCCCCTGGAGCAGAGGGCTGCATCTGGCTGCGTGGGGCAGGGCACCGGGCTCCACATGCCTGGAGGGGCTGAGTCACCCTGTGCTGCTGTTAAATGGGGGCACCAGGGTTCAGGGCTGCAGTACGGGAGCGTGCAGAGAGAGCCATGCAGGGGACCAAAGGGCACCAAAGGACCCTCAGGAGGGGTCTGGGTTTGAGTGGGCTGCAGAGTTAACTCTGCCTTAACCCCCTTTGAGAGCAGCCCGTTCCTGGACCCGCTGCTAACGGAGCCTCTGCTCACACCCCAGGAAATCCTCCAGCACCTCGATACCTTCAGGCTCTCATCACACCTAATGCCTTAAGGACTCCTCGGGCCCTCAGCGTCCCAGGCAGGGGAGAGCAGCTCCCCATCCCCACCACAGCAGCTGCTCCCAGGCTTGCAGATGGCAGCAGCCATGAGTGGCAGAGCCCGTTCTGCGGGGGCTGCCCTGGATTTTGAAATTCAGGAACACGAAAACCTTCTGCCCATCTCTGCAGGTAACCAGGGAGGGGGAGGTGAGGGGGGGGGGAAGTTTCCTGATTCGGCTTCCCAACGCCATGGGATGCTGAGAATGGCTTCTCTGGGGAAAGGGATCCCTGGCTGCTGTTTGGGGCAGCCTCACGGCAGTGATTTGCCGTACGTGTGGCAAAATGAGTGTTAGAAGCCTGTGGATTAAAATGTGTGAGCTAACTACAGCATCCAGGGGAAGGGTTTGTCAAATTCAGCGCCGAGGAGCTCTGCCCAAGAGGCGAGCTGGCCTAGGAGAGCTGTGGGAAAGAGGCACAGAGGGATGCCAGCTCCATCGTCTCGATTTCTGGCTTCAGTCAGGGCCTCACACGCTCCCACATGTGTGGTATGGACTGAGCCAGCGGCACCCCCATGTACCTACCCCCCCTCCACCTGCAGCCCAGACAGCTTATTTCAATGGGGTGACTCTGGATTTGCCCAGGAGTGAAGGAAAAATGGTCTTTGAGGCAGGAGCCAAGGGGATTGTGGAGCCACAGCCCAGCTCGAGCGGCCCAAACGCCTCTATTGGGAACCTCTGATCAGCTTTGGGGGTCTTTCAAGCTTTGCATGATGGGCTTACACTGACCAGTCATTAAAAATAAGAAGATAAAAAGCCAACTAGAATTAGTATCTCTGAGCAAAGCTGAGTTTTAGTCTGTTTGGGATGGAGCGATGAAGTAGCAGCAGAGTCCTCCTGACCTCCCCCCCTGTTGCAAGAAGGAGCCGAGCTGAAATGCAGGAGGGATTTCCAAGAACAATTCAAAATCAGTTCTGCAGAAGGGAGAAGAAAGGAAAAACAAGAGGTGCAGGGCAGCGCCCACCTTACCTGCGAACCCGCCTTGTCCCCTGGGGGAAGGTGAGGCAGGGGAACAGCTCCTCTACACCCAGCCCCATGGCCCATCTCGCCTGCTCTCCTCCACCCTGCCACCCCCACGCTGGCTTTTATGGCCTTTCTTGTCACTGGGTTGAGTTGAGCCCGGGCTACAGCGAATTGCCACACTTTCTGCTGGCTTCCTGTTTGTTCATCGCGAGCGTCTGTGGTAAAATTTCCATGACACGCTGGACAGGCAGGGCGGCAGAGAGAGAGAGGCAAACACAAAATGAAGAAAGAAGAAAAAAAAAGCCACCCCACCTCTGTGTTTCAGTGGCTCTCTCAAGGCATTTGAAACTGAGAAAGTGGCCCCGGCTGCTGTGAGATAGAGAGGAGGTGAGGAGGGATGCCCTGGTTGCGGGAGATGCTGAGCATCCTCTGGTGCCTGGGTGTTGCCTGGGTGTGAAGCTGCCCTGGGTTCTTGTGCCTGATGGGGTGGAAGTTGAACAAGCAGAAGTTGAACAAGCAGAAGACCCTCATTTCTACCCCCCTCAACCAAAAAAAAGTGTGTTTCCTAAGTGTTGCCTCTCTGGATGGAGCCAGAGTGAGGGCAAAGCTCCATCCTGCCCTGTCCGATGGCTGCGGCACGTGGTGGCATTCCCCCTCCTCCCAAAGCCACTCCAGCTCAGCCAGCACATCCTCCATCAAGGCCAAATCCAGAGTGGAGAGCAGCTCCCATGGCTGGCAGCTCTGAGGGGCAGAGCTGGAGGGGAGTGATTTGAGCTTTGGCTAATCCTTGGCGTGCCCCGGGGGGTCATTTTAGCTGTGGAAAAGTAAGGAAAAGGTGGAAAACTGGCTGCTGTGACTACGGGGATGCTACCAAAGGATCCTGGTGCACCTGAAGCAGCATCCCATGGTCTGGAGGGGCACAGCACGCTCCTGTGGGACTGGAGGAGTGTGTGCTCCAGGACATGTGGCCACGGGACCAGCTCTGCACCTCACTGCCTCTGCAAAGGGCCATTTCCATCGGCTGTTGGGGAGTCTCTGACAGCTCCTGGTCTGGCAGCAGCGCCCTGTGTTTCTCCCCCAGCTCCACCAGTGCCCTGGGCTGTCCCTGTCTTACCCCAGCGCTGTGCTGGGTCCTGCTGCAGAGGGTGTAAAACACCCCGTGGGCTGCTTCCAGAGCTGCAATGGGGCTGAACTGGTGAGCAATGGGAGGGAGGCAGCCCAGCAGCTCTGGGACTTGTGTTTGGTTTGCTGCCTTGGATGGGGCATCGCTTTCTTAGCCCCCCCCCTTTCCAGAAGCCCCTGCATGATGGCTGAGGGCTTGTGGAGCTGCAGCCCAGCTCTTCCTGAGCTCTGTGCATGAAACGCTGTGTTATCCCAGGGCAAAGCTGCAGCACTGGGAGCTCGCTGTGGCCTTGGTGTGTGCATCCTTGTGATGGGAACACACAGCCTCCCAGGCAGCACGTGTGTCCCTCCCCACCGGCAAAGGCGGCGATGAGCACGGGAAACACTGCACTACTGGTGCTGCTGGTTGGCACTGGCCATTTGAAGGGTATATTTAGCCAACTGAGTCACATCCCTCAGGCTTGGCTCAGGGAGGAGGTGCGGGTGTCGGAGCAGCACCCAGGTGCAGCAGGCTCAGGGTCCTGCTGTAGGTCTCCATCGGGATTGCCTGCGGTCCCTGGGGGATGGACACGTGCAGGGGGGGCTGTGAGCCTGTCTCCTTCCCTGCACACTCGCCTCTTGGGGCTTTAGTTTTCCTCCCCATCTGTATCAGATGAGGGAATTACTCCAGCCTGGGCTACTCAGGGACTAAGCAATACCTGTAACAAACTCATTAGCGTGGTGGCTCCACGAGCTGCTTTTCTCTTATCGTGGCTGTTTGCACGTGAAAGGAAGGGAGGGGGCCCTTCCACACTCCCTTGGGGTTTCTCTCCCAGCTTATTAAAAGCAGGGAAGGAATATTTGGGACCCACAATCCCTCCTCTGCTCTGACTGCACGTGTTGTATCACCAGGGCACTGCCTGAACCCAGCAGCGGTGGGATGCACAGCAGAGACCTGGCACGAGCCAACCTGGTGGTACCCAGCAGGACCCCTACGTCTGAACCCCCACCCATGGGTGCTCCAGGTGAAACCCACCCGTCCCCACCACAACCTGTGGAGGTAAAATGATGGTCAGTAAAATGTGACTCTCTCAGTAGCTATCTGCCTTCCAGCTACGGTGTGCTGGCACGCTGCGGTGTTTGTACCTGAGACTCTGCAACTTCTCATTAACACAGTACGGTTTCCCTTTAATTAGTATTAAAACAACTGTGGCAGCAAGGAAGGGAGAGGAAGCAGCACAGTTTGCTGGGTGCTGGGAAATGAAGCAGCACCTGAAACGCTCCTGAAGCCCTCGCTGCTGCTTTTTGGGGACATTTCAAGGCTCAGTGCAGTTTTACTGGCTACCGAACCCTAGAAACCACGAGGGATAAGGTGTAGAGAAGAAATCCATCGCTAACAGCCACCCAATGTGTGCATGCAGAACGTTAACCACTCTTAACCAAACTCCTGCACCCCCCCAGCCCACTGTGACCAGACCCCCCCAAGACATGCGACATGTGGAGCTGGCGCTTGGCGCGGATCCGGCCATGGTGGCTTGGCCACAGCAGCAATTCGGCACTGAGCATCTCAGTCCCCACATGAGGGCTGGAGATGAGAGCTGGGGCAACAGCACAGCCCTGCTCTGAGCACGGCTGAGGCATCCCTGGGGCTTGTGAAACGACTGGAACAGGGGGAAAAAACCCCAAAGTAAACTGCACTGTAAAATCCCCCGTGCTGGAAGCTTCAGCCGTGGATGCTGCAGTGGACCTGAGGTTTCTTCTGAGCTTTGGATCATTTTACTGAACTCTTCCCCATCCCTTTCTCTTCTCGTGGCAGTTGTTGAGCCTACGGGCCGATGGGGGCCAAAGGAACCTTCAGCAGCGCTCGTGGAGATCGAACAGGCTGTTAAATCCCTTCCACTGTCATAAATATCTCTGTGGGGAGCGAGCTTGACCAAGGACTGCTCTCAGCAAGAGATGGCGTGAAGCTGGCTTGAGGTGTTGGTGACCAAGTTTCCAGTGGCACCAGGTAAAGTGTGCGCAGTGCGTCCGAGGCATCGGCTGCACGGCGGCGCGAGCGCTCCTCGTACAACAGCTTAAAACGACCCCATTTTCCACTGCTGGGGTGATACCGGCTTCTGAAAAACCACCCCTGGTAGCAGAGCCGTGTTTTTCACGTGAGCCCCTCCGGCAGGTGTTTGCAACAACTTCCCTCATTTATTACCCACAGGAATGAAGGGTTTTCAGTAATTTGGTTTTGGGTTGAGCTGCGCTTGGCCGTGGTTGTAGCCTGAGGAGCTGTGGGATGGAGCTGCCAGGTCTAATGAGCTGCAGCACGTTGCTCTGCCCAGACCCCGGGGAGGTAGCAGGGAGGTTTCTGCTCGTGCTCAGCAGTGCAGCCCACTCCTGCAATGATTTGCCGAGTTCTCAGATGAGTGGTGGGGGCGAGCACGCAGGTTTCAGCCCACAGGTTCTGCCTCTGTCTGTACAAATAGGAAACAAGCGGGTAGCAAGCTCGAAAGGAAAATTAATCGTTCCTTCTGACCTCATTGATCACTGGGGTCGCTTTCCAGCCCCACCAAGCCCACAAAAGGGGCAGCCACCGGCACTGGAGATACCTCAGGCAGTTACCTTGGCCAGTAGAAACGACATATTTCACCTGTTTCAAAGCAAACCAAGCTGTTCTGCTGCAGAAAGAGAAAATACAACCTGAAAGTTCTCCTGTCAGGTCCTCCTGCCTCGAGACAAATGTGTTTTCTCTTTGATGGTCAAGCAGATATTGTTCTCTTTTTCTGGGGGGGGTGTGTGTATGTGGGTTTTTTTGTAACTGCTCTAATCTATTTTTAGCAGTGAGGGAATGGCGTTCGAGTCGCTGCTGCTGGTCAGATCAGCTGTGGTTTGGGTCACTTCAGATGCTGGGCAGGAAGTCAAACAAAGCCCAGTCCTGGGGCTGCACTGGGGATGTAGGTGCTGCTGAGACCCGTGTCCTGCTGTGGTGGTTGGGTGGGATCCCAACTATGGGGGGTGAGGGGGGCTGTCACCGAGCCTTTGAGCACAGATAGTGATAAATCAGATGCCTTTGGGAGGTTTTTTTTTGGCTACTTTAATGGCAGAGCTGGGAGTTAAGTGTGGCGTTGCCTGGATGTGATGAGAAAAAAGGGTTGGGTTTGGGGATTTTACCCCCTCTTCCCCTCATTTCTCCATGTTTTGTGAGGATGCTGTGGGGAGAGCAGCTGTGGCTGCCCCAGGAGTGGCTGTCCTGCACAGTGTCCCTGCTCCTGGTCAACAGAGGCAGCAAGCTGGAGCTGGAGCGGTGCAGGATGGCAGCTGCCACCTCTCCAGGTCGTGGTCTGGGGAGGGCTGTGCTCAGCCATGGCAGCCGGGCACCGCTGTACTACTCAACAAACCACCACATTGGCTCTTTTTTTCCACTTTTAAAAAGAAAGTGGGGTGACTCCCAAGAGGCTTTTTGGGCTGGTGAGGAGAGCGGTGCTGCTGAGGGCTGCAGCAGCAGGGTGAGCAGCACCGGTGGCCCTGCTGTGATGTAGCCTCAGGGTCAGGGCTGCCTAAGAAAGCCTTAGATTGGTATCTTGGCAGAGTGGTTTGCTGATCTTGCTTTCACCGCCCCAGCCTGCGAGCGGCCACCATGGCTGGTGCTGGGGAGCACACAGGCCTCCTGACCTGACCGGGAGGACAGAGAGGCAGCAGCGGGGAGGGGAGCCGCCCGCCTCCCACGCAGCGTTTCCGATGTGGCCTGTTTGCTGCCAGCACTTTGTTGCAAGCAAAAGAAATTCAATCTTGTAGCACTGGTAATGGCAGGGTGGGAGAGAGGGGCTTGGTGGGCCCTGCCGGCCACGGCCACGGCATGCTACCGGGATCCAAGATGGCGCCGCGGCCCAGGGAGGAGGGCAATGGCGGCAGTGATGAGGCTGCCTGGGGTTGGAGCCTGTAGCCACAGCATTTGTCACTGAATTTCCCATTGCTACCTCAAGCGGGGCACAGGGAAGGAGGGGACGAGAGGAAGGGGGTTTTCAAGCCCACCCTGGGGTGGCAGTGCTGGCGTGGGTGCATGGCTGGTTTGCCGATGTAAAATATGGCGCTGTGGTGGCAAAACTGCTGAGGAAAAAGGCAGATGTTCTGAGGAAAATTATGGATGTATTGGGTTAAAAGCAAGATGCAAAGATCTCTGGGAATTTCCTCCATGCTGGGAGAGCCTTAGGGCTGTCCCAGAGGCCTTTGGGTTGTGTGGTCCTTGTGGCCATGCCCATGGGACAGGGTGTGGGTCACTTGGACCTTCATGCAGGAGCAAGGGGGAGCCATGCCACACTCTGCTGTGCTGTCATGGATGTGTGTGGGTGGCATTCAGCAACCTGGAAGTGTTGCAAAACAAGACATGGTGATCCATGGCTCTGGTGATGCTTCTCCCTCCCCACCCCCTTCACACCCCAATTTTTGTCTTCCCATCCCATGGATGAGTACCCTACAGCTGATGTCACAGGCTTATTTGAGCCACGAGATGGACTATGGGTGCAGGATACCCTCTGATGCTCTAGGTGGTGTGTCACAGCCCCATCACACCCAGTGATTCCTCATCCACAAGCCTTCCCAGGCCACTTCCTATGTGCTTCCCATTGAGGGTTGTTATTGGACTACAGACAGGCTGCATCCATGATACCAAGGAGTTTGGATGGGTGGATTGGGATGAAGGATGATTGGGAGTGGGGAAGGGGATGGTGGTGCAGGGAGAGGAAGAGGGGGAAGTGTTTTGCTGTCTCTACCCCTGTGGGCAAAACTTACTCAAGACCCACACATGGTCTCCTCTCCCTCAAGCAGGCCACCAGCACTGCCCAAACACCGTCTGCTGGAGCTTTATCCACGAAGGATGATGGCAGCATTCATTCGTTCATGGGGTTGAGCATGGTCTAGAAAGAAGCTACTGGGCTCCTCCAGCACTGTGCTGGTGGCTGCAGCCTAGGTGAAGGACTCTGGGTGCAGACATGCTCCTCCATGGGCCTGGTGATGCTGCTGTCCCTTGTTCCACCACCGCTCACCTAGTGCCCCAGCCAAAAACCCCTGTGTCTGTCTATCCTCCTGTGTTTGTGCTTATGAGTTCTCCTTCCACCTACGCAAGGAGCTATTTTTAGCAGACACTAATCAAGTGTCAGTGCTGGCTCTGAGCACAGCTTTCAAGCCGAGGGCTGATGCTTTCGCCGAGCACTTGCACGAACTCGGGCGTGTTTTCTTTTAAATTTAGTTGAGAATTTATCCAGCATGCTGCAGAGCTGTGGCAGTTATTTCAGGCTCCTCACACCTGACCCCACACTGAGCTAACACCAGGCAACTCTCCGTTTTGGCAGGAGCCTGGCAGAGCATCCACCTCCCAGCCCTGCTCCCCTCGCTGCCGCAGTGTCCTCCTGCCTTGCCTAACCCCTCAGGAGCCAGCTCCCAGCCAGGGATGCTCAGCCAAGGGGTGGGTTTTCTTCTCTTGGCCCATTTATCTCCAGCACAAGGATTGTGGTACTTTGAATGATACAGGAAAGGAAAAGGCTCTGGTGTTCAGCCACAGCAGTCACAACCACCTCTGACTAAATCCACGTCGTGGGGCTGGCCGGCTCCCCTTCCGCTGAGGTTACTCTGGCCTGCTAACGGCTTCCTGGAGACCGTTACAAGTCCTGCTCCTCACCGTGTCTTCAGCAGCTCTGATTCAGCAGGGGCAAGCTGGTATTTGGGCAAGCCATGTTTCACTTCAGCTGCTGAGCTGCAGGAGAGCATCAGTGCCCCTTAAGCTTTAGTGGGACAGGAGCAGAGCTGGACTTTTCCCTCAGTAGCATCCGACAGAGCGAGCGCATCCCATAGTGCAGGTTCTCCCTGGGGCACAGGAGCTCCAGGGTTCACCAAAGAGAAGCAGCAGCCCATAGCCAGCACATGGAGCTGTAAGGACACTGCTGGGTCTGGACATCCCACTGCTGCTCGTGGCATCACCCTTCCCAAGGTAGCAGCCCCAAAGAGCTGCAAATCCTCCTGGGCAGCCCTGGGCTGTGACAAAGGACATCTCCATTCAAGAAAACCAGAGAAAAAAATTTATTATTTTTCTTTACAAAATATCTCCATAAGTTATATAGGCAAATATTTAAATTAAAATAAATTAACTCCGCTCTACGCTGGGACACGTGGCTGTCCACCAAGTCAAACTAGGATTTGTGTTTTCTTTGAAAAAATATGCCCTAGATTTCCAATGTAAGGTTTGAAAAAAATATCTATGCATGGTGAGGAGGGAGGGAGGAGAAACCTGCAATGGACAGGGGGGGTTAAGGTGCTGAAGCTGCCTGGTGCCAGTGGCATCTCCACATCCAGCTAAGTGCTAAGAGCATCTTCATCGTCGCTCCAGTCAGGAGGAGCATCCGTCCCGAAGTACCGATCACCAAAGTTCCCTGTGGGGATGGGGAAAAGAGTTGCAGTCACAGTGCAGCTCTGCAGGGAGTCCCGGGACCCTGCCCCCAGCCCTCATCTCAGGACCCTGCCTCCAGCCCAGCTCGCCCCGGGACCCTGCCTCCAGCCCAGCTCGCCCCGGGACCCTGCCTCCAGCCTGCCCTCGTCCCAGCAGGCAAGGAAAACAAAAGCAGGTTTATCCAACAGCTTGAACAGCACCAAAAGTCATGTAGCAGCAAAACTGGAGCAGTCCGGAGGCTGTTTTAGCACCCAGTGGCAGGGGTGTTTCCTGGCACAGTAGAGGTGAGGACAGAAGAACACAGTGAGCTTGTTTTGGATGAGCTCATTTTGGATGAGCTTAGGGAATGAGGTGGGCACAGGTCTGCTCCAGCTGTCCCAGCCCACCTTCACCTGGGGCTGGAGGAGGCTCATGGCACGTGGAATGGCTCCTGCCACCGAGGTTTTGGCTGCCCAGCAGCTCTCTGAATGTTGACCCCAACACCTGTGTGGCAGCAGGACCCAAGGAGAAGCAGTGGGGAACCAGGTGAAATAAAGGCAGACCTAAGCTGCTGCTGACAACCAGGGCTTCACCTCCTCTGGTGAGTGGACCAGTGAAAACCCCCCAGGTCATTCCAGCTCAGATACTCACCGATCCCAGGGATTATCCGGAAAAGGTCATTCACCTTCTTGTCCACAGCCGTGGTGATGATCTTCACCCGGGGGAAAGCATAGGCGACTGAGTGGACACCCATCTCTGCCATAAGCAGGGAGAGGAGGAAGATCTTGTCTTCTGGGACATCATGATCCTACAGGAAAGGCAGAGAGACAGCTCGGGGTGAGGGTATCTAGAGCAGGTTATGGGCCATGCCTCCAGGGAGTGGCACTCGGGGCACTTAGGCCTTCCTGGAGCCACTTTCTGTCCTCCCCCTCTGTGTCCAGCACAGGACCAAGACACCAACTCAACCCAGGCTGTTACCACGCAAGGAGGTGGTGACTGTCAGCACCTGGTTATGGAGTCACCCCAGCTTGTGCCAGCTCCCATGAGACCCCCCTTCACAAGGAAGAGGGGCTCAGCACAAGGCATGGCTGTGGCTGGCGTTTTGCACGTTACTCAGGGGCAAACCACCCTCTCTCTGCAGCTTGCCCGGCGTACCAGCAGCACCCTCACTGCCATCATGGCCGCTGCGCCCGTGGAGACCGTGCAGTCCATCAGGATGACGTGGTCTTCGCTGATGTCCTTCGGCAGCCGCAGGTAGTGGAGCTGGGCAGGGTGGGGAGGAAGAGAGATCAGCTTGGAGGCTGAAGGTGAACGGAGCAACCCCGAGCCCTTCTATTCGAGAGGTCAAGGATCTTTCATGCATCTCAATTTCTGGGACCTCAGCTGTCAGCTTGGAGCTGGGTGCTGGTGCAGACACTTGGACAGCAAGCCAGCCCCTGTGCACAAGCATGCTGGCAAAGCCCACTTCAGAAGCTTTCAAAGCACTTGCTCTCCGAGCACTCATCCCCCTGCCAAGAGCAACTCTTGGATCACTGAAGAGCTCTCAGGAAATACCCGAATCACCCCCTGCATGCAGGCTAACACCAGGTGTCCTCGGGCAGCCCTGGGCTTTACCTCTGGCTCGCCCGTGTTGCAGTTGGTCTGGATGAGGATGGTCCCGATGCGGACGTCCTTGCAGACCGCTCGCAGCGCTGGCTCCATGGTCTCGCCCGCTCGCAGGATGGACACCCCGGTGATCTGCAGCACACAGCAAGGGTGAAGGGGAGGGCACGGGGCAGGAGGTGCATGCCACCCCGCTATGGACTCGGACCTCAACAACTGGGGACTCTGATGGGCAACCTCAGAGCACATTGCTTCCAAGAGGGAGGTGCTGCTCCCAGTTCAGGCCACCTCTCTCAGCGGGAGGAGCATGGTGACATTGCTGATGGCACCCCTGGCTGCCCATCCCAAGGATACAGGGTATTGTACTCCTGCCTTCAGGCACTGAACCCAGGCCTGATGAAAGCCCCAAGGAGCTGGGAGCCAGGATGCCCTCCCCCTGCATCCACAGGGCTTTCAATGCCACCCCCCAGGGCAGGGCTCAACAATAAATACCTTCTGCTTCCACTTACTTGCTTCCCACTGTACGTCCTCCCTTCGTAGTCCTGTCCCTGAGGGGTCTGGACCGTGCAACTCTACAAAAAACACAGGAGGAGCATTACCAGGGGCTCTGACGTGGCACTGGGAGGAGCCCTGGTACCCAGGAGCCAGCCAACTCCAGCCCCTTGGAAGCAGAGGCTGGACAAAGAGTTGTCACCCAGGGCCACGCCATTGCTCCACAGCCTTAAGGAGCCATGTCCCCTTTCTGACCTAGCAGGAAAGGGCTGATACATGGGCAAGGCTGGAGAAGCAGCACCAGGACTGTCCTGGATCCCTAGCAGTTATGGGATGGCAATCAGAGAGGAAACACAGTGTCTGCTGCCCACCCTCCCACTTCCATCCTGAACCCACCTGGAACGGGAGCAAGGAGAGCGCGTGCTCAATCAGCAACCGCATCAGCCTCTTCGAGTAGAAAATGAACTCATCCCTGCTGGTCTCCTTGTTTCTGGAGGGAAAGGAGAGGCAGTGTAAGCCACAGACCAAAATGCGCCTGGGGAGATGCTGACAGAGGTCAGAGGCTGTGCACAGGAGGGCAGCCCCTGCCCCGTCCGGCTGTCAGCATCTTGCTTGCATGGGGTCCACTGGCTGAGCCTGGAATTGCAGTGGCAGTTTTAAGGTAAAAGGCAGAAAAAATGTTGGCAAGACCATGGAGCACTCGCAGCACAAGCCCTGTACACAGGGTCCTGTGGGATTTGGGAATGCAAAGCAAGCCAAGCCCACTCCAGCTGGAAGCTGAGCCCCATCCCTCCCCAGGGAGCCGTGGCAGCGGGGGCTTTACCTGATGATGGTGTGCATGCCCCTCACCTGAGGGGTGCTCTTCAGCACACTGAGCGTCTGAGGAAGGGGGTGGCACTGGTGGGCAGAGGCCAGGGCGGCCCTGAAAAATCAAACATAGGGTCAGAAGGTGCCCAGGCAAGGCTGCCCAAAGGCTGGTGCACAGCACACGGCCGGAGCCATCCTCCCAGATGTCATCTCACACTGCAAGCGCACACCAAGGCCATCTGGCTGAGCCCCAATGAGCAACCAGCCCTGTCTGGGCCTCTGTGACAGCAAAAGGACCTGCTCCCAAAACGGGGCAGGCAGCTGGGGGTGGTGGAGCCACCCAAGCACCTGCCCTTCCCGCTGGGCAGCTGCCCCCTCGTTGGCCCACCTCGGTTTCCACTGGCTGGGAAGAAAGTGGAAAATAAAATCAAAACCTTCTCCCACTTGGGAGTCTGATCTGGGGGTGAACCCTGAGCTCATGGGGTGAGGAAGAGCCACCGTGGGTGTCTCTGTCCTACCAAACAAATGCCAGATGTCACCGAGAACAGGACAGGCAGCCCGGTCAATGGGATGGGGATGGCTGTGCCACCCAGTGAGGGCTGCAGAGCCAGGCTGCAACCAGACTGTTTCAGAGAGTGCCTGGCCCATTCAAGGATGGTCTGATCAGCACCAAATTGGGAACAGCTTCAAGACTTTATGGCTGGACAGGACTGGCTCTGTGTGAGTCATCTCCACATAACTAATAGGATTGGGAGCTATTCTTGGATCAAGGGAACACCATTCATGAGGAAGCACACAATGCAGCCCCATTAGTCACCTCTCTTTTTAAGAGAGGCAGTAATGAGATGAAGGTCACATCTATTTGGCTTCCACAAGGCTGGGCAGGATGGACAAGTGACTTTGTCTGGGAGGAGGGCTGGGGTCTGAAAGCCACACATCAGCTCACACACGTGCCAGCGCCTGCGTCCCGCTCAGAGAGATGTTGGGGAGGAGGAGAAGAGAGCAAACAAACAAAGCACCGAGTGATTAAGATTTCAAATCAAGCAGAAACCAGGATTAATTGCACACACACACACACACACACACAGAGGCACATAAGCAGAGAAGACAGAGAAGATGGCTGGGTAGGAATGGAGGAGGGCAGGGCTAGATGACTTGAGGCCTCCATCCACATAGCCATCTCCTCCTGGTCTTGGCCAACCAACACCAAATGAGACATTCCCAAGGCCTGTGGGTACTTAAGGGCTCCTTCTTGCTTTTGCCAGCTCTGGTCCCACGTGGCAGCAGAGCCCCTACGCAGGGGCTGCTCCTGAGAGCAGAGACAGCTCGTGGCTGTGCAGAGGGTGTGGGATGGGCTGTGTTCCCATCGCTGCCCCAGCCCAGCGCGCTCCTGCTGCCCGCAGACTCCATCGCCCGTTTGGGACAAGCAGCCCTCAAGGCCCTGGACCTGCGGTCAGTGAAGCAAGCTCACTCTGTTAGTCACCACAACTCGGGTTAGCTGCCTTCAGAGATGCTCCCATGCCAGGGCTATATGCTGCCAGCAGCACCCAGCAGCTCTGCCCCCACAGCCCCACTTCTTTCCTCCTGACAGACCGGGCCCAGGGACAGATCCTGGGGGGCACGGTCACCATCCAGCCCTGCCTAAACTCCTCCTGGCCCCAGCAGGTGAGGACCTGAGCCTTGCCTTTGCTTGATGCTGCTGATGGCACAGGGGCTGCCCGCTTGCCTGCTTCTGGAGGGGAGGGCAGAGATCACCCCCCAGCAGAGCCACACACCAGCTGATGGCCCCAGATGGGTCTGCCAGGAAGACAAACCACTGTCCCCCAAAACAGAGGCGCTGAAGGGATCATCGCCCACAGAGCTGCCTCCCACCCACCACAGCCCACCCAGGGGCATATGCCTGAGCCCGCCACGGGCACCTCTCCCCCTCACCACTGCCAGGTCCATATCACAGCATCCCACAGCACCACCAGGACAGGCAGCCCCTCTTCTCCTGCCCTGGTCTCTGTGCTGGTGCGGGTGAGATGCGGTGTGACCCAGCTCCTGCTCCCTGCTGCAGGAGCCCAGCTCCCCTCCTGTCCCCGAGAGCAGCCCCACGTGCCTGGAAACACCTCCCCTGCACCCCGAGCTGTCACCAGCCCCTGGGGAAACGCTGTCAGCGTTTTGTCACCAAGCTTTCTGCACCTTCCTGTGACACCCGCAGAGGCGCTGGTGCTCAGAGCGGGGACGGGGAGGTCTGGATGCAATCCTGCTCAGGGCCCTGTCCCCAACAGCCCGAGGAAGCCACACCACACGCTCCTGGGGGGACAGCGGCAGGTTCTGTTTTCGGGATCAGAATAAAGATGGTCTCTCAAGTCTCCCCCACCCCGGTTTGCCCTGCACCTCCCCAGCAAAGCAGGAGCCTGTGAGCTGTCTGCCCGGGTTAGTACCGCGGCTCACACTGCGCAGCCCCCGCTCCCCGTCACAACCACACACTGCTGTTAGCATTGGTCTCCTCACATATCCCAGCGCAGCTTCCTCTGGTCACCAGGCAGGAGGGATGTTCAGGGGAGACAAGACAGGAAACGTGAGAGTTTAAGGGGAGAGGGACAAACACGACATGAAACAAAGGAAAAAGCACTGTCATTAGCCAAAGGAAGGGGGGACGGGGGGAAGCCTAATTTAATTGATCCTATGGCTCTTGGACCTGCCCAGCGCCTGGGCCGCTGTGGTACAGACCCCAGTGCTCCTCCTCCCTTGGTGACCAAGCCATGTCACAGCACCGGCTCCACTCCTGGCCCCATGGGGGCAAAGCTCCACCTGCTCTCAGAGTCAGAGCAGGGACACTGTCACACCTCTGTCCCAACACCAGCCCCAGTTCTCGGAGCCCTTGTCTGGGTCTCTGCTGCAATCCCAGAGCAAGCACAAGCACCCAAGGCTGAGCTTACAAAACCTTCATCCAACCTACACAGCACCCCACAAACCACCCATGGGATACCCAGGGTGCCCATCTCATCTCCAACTGCCCATCTCCAGATCCTGGAGAGGGGATCTGCTCCAACCTGGAAAACCAAGAGCACCAGGAATACGGGGAGAAACGAGGCTCTGAACTGAGCATCACCACCGATGGGAAGACCTTCCTTCCCCTGAGGTGACCCAGACCTGCCCTGACATCCCCATCCCCTGGAGAGGGGCTGCAGAGGGAACAGCTCAGCCTCTCTGGCAGCCACCCTGCTACAGCCACATCACCTGCAGTGAAACCCCCTGCCCAGCTCTGCTGGGAGGGATGGAGGGAGAGGGTCTCTGCTGCCACAACCCGTGGGCAGCCTGCCTGTGTGAGTGATGCTTCCTGTCCCTCCCCCTGCCAGGCAGGACTGAGATGGAAAAATTCAGACAGGCAACCATGAGCACGTCAAGAAAACGTCTCACTTTGGAAACTTATTTTTTCCCCCCAGAACAAAAGCTTTAAGGGAAAAAAAGAGAAAAAAAAGAAAAGAAAAGAAAGAAAGAAAGAGAGAGAGAAAAAGGGGTGACCATCTCTCAGGAAGGCTTCAGGGAACATCCTCAGCTCTTTGTTGAGCATGCTATCAAGCAGGAAGCAGACAAGAGACATCCAGCTACAAAGGAGCTAATGCAGTCAAGGCATTTCAAACACGTAGAGCAGCTGGCTTTCACGGCTGACATTTCAAACAAGGGCTATTAAACTGCGCCACGGGGTGATACTTAAAGGCACAACTGGCAAAGGGCATGCCAAGCTGATCGAGACCTTAGGGGTGGGGAATATTGATTGGTGAGGGGAATGGGCTGAGAAGAGCACCTGCTCCTCAGAGCGGGGCTGGGTGCTGACACAGTGTGATGGAAGGGATGGAAAACAGGTTGGGCTGAGGCACTGTGCCTCGGTGAGCATGGGTCACCTGTCCATGGGTCACAGAGTCACAGGGTTGGAAAAGACCTTTGAAGATCATCAAGTCCAACCATTCCCATCCTAAGCTAAACCAGATCCCTGAGCATCTCATCTACCCTTTTTTTGAACACCCCCAGGGAAGGTGACTCAGCCCCTCCCTGGGCAGCCTGTGCCACAGCCCCACAACTTTTTCAGGGAAGAACTTTTCCCTCACATCTGCTCTGACCCTGCCCTGGGGCAGCTTGAGCCCATTGCCCCTTGTCCCATCTCCTGTCCCCTTGCTGAAGGGACCATCACCCACCTCTCTGCACCCTCCCTTCAGGTAGTTGTAGGTGGAGATAAGGTCTCCCCTCAGCCTCCCTTTCTCCAGGCTGAACACCCCCAGCTCCCTCAGCCGCTCCTCAGAGGATTTGCCCTCCAGGGTCACCCATCCAGGTCCTGCTGCTGGGCTTGGGGAGGAGTACTCACCTGGCAGGGGTGGGAAGGGACTGCTTGTGCACAGTTACATCACCAGCACATGCACAGTTAAATGTGTGGGAAGCTGGATGAGAAATACCCAACTGTGAGGACACCAAGGTCTGACCTGCGCTCTGAGGGGATACAGAGGAAGGAGAGGATGCTCCTCAGCAGCCAGCAGTTACAGGAGGAAAGTGAGGTTTGCAGGGAACAGCACTGCTGCCTTTAAACTCCTCAGAACACACTCCTTCGACCAGCTGAGACAGGGGAGAGACACTCCCAGCCCATCCCAGCCACCCTCTGCCTCAGGAGAGCCAGCCCAGGGCCAGCCTGGAGCACAAGGACCAGAGAAGCACCTCAGACTGGGGCCAGATCTAAGCATCCAGGTTGTATTCTACCAGCTACAAAGGCCTCGCTGCGTCCCCAAAGGTGGTGACATCAGAACAGCCACCGTGACATTTAGATGAAGCCATTCAAGACAAGAGGAAAGGGAATTGTTTCAAGATGAAGAGTCCCATATCTGCCACCTGCATCTCACCTGACGTGTGTCTCTCCATCCACCTCACTCCTCTTGTGAGCACAGAGCCACAGAGGAGCTGGTGGGAAACCACAGCAGCAGTAAAAGCCCTGGGACTCCAGGAGTGTAAACAGGCATTTTGTGGGATTTTTTTTCTCCAGACTTCCTGGCAAAGGCATAAATTAAGCCTTAAATGAACATAGAAATGCCTGTGGTTATTGTGGGGTTATTTCTGGAGGTCAGAGTTACCTTTCCAAAGATGCTGCCACTGCAGTTTCTTGACATATCACTAAATACTTGATTTTTAAGGTGCACACAAAGATCACCTGCACTGAGTGCCACTGTGAGCACAGAGGAGATTCCCTGGAGAGGGAGGACATTCTCCATGTGTCTATTTACCCCCCCACCACAGGCACATATATACCAACACACACAGACACAGCAGGCGACCCTCAAATGTTATCCCTGCAGGTTTTGAAAGCAACAGGCTTCTGCCCACACTAAAGAGCATCTTCCCCCCTCTGCACCTCCAGCTGCACAGGGAAGATTACACCATGTCTGTATGGAAATGTCAAGCCCCACAGTGTTAAACAAGCACACAGAAATAAACCATCCAGTTGCCCAGTCTGGGCTAAATGAATGGCTAAAGCAGCAATAAGCAAAGCAGAGTCTTTTATTTCCCTCCCCTCCTCTCTGTTCATCTTCGGTATTTTAAAAGCTTTTTTGTATGTCAAATGTAAATTTTAGGGTTACTTGAGTTAAGTGTCTCCATAGAATGATGGAGATCTCAATGGAAACACATGGGTAGTAATGCATCCCCTCCACGTCCTGCAAAAATACCTGGAAACTAGCTGGCTGCTTAATGGAAACCAGAGAGCTACAGCCCCATCTGGGTCCACTGGGCTCTGAAGAGGGTAAGTAAATCACCATCTACTTTATAGCATCCACCTGCAGGCACTGAGAAATGAGAAATCCTGCTGGATTAGGGCCTGAGTATTTTCTCAGCCCCCAGGAGCTGCTGTGTCACCTTTAGGTAGTGCAGGACAGAGGGTGGCTCTGGCCAGGCTGCTCCCAGCACCATCCAGCTCGCTGCTGAGAGCCACTGCAGGCAGCAAGGGATGCAGGGCTCCCACCGCCCTCCAGCTGCTTTGGTTAATCCAATTAATTGATACTTAGTGATTAACTATCAGGGATGGAGAGGGGCTCCAAACAACCTTTCATCTTTGAGGATGAAGGGAAAGGAATCCCAGGATGCAAAGCAGAGATTGGGGGGGTCCCCAGCTAACAAACCTGGCCCTGCCATGGGGGCTGAAGCTGGGTGAGCACACCCCTGGGGAACAGCCCTGTCCCTGCTGGTCCCAAAGCCAAGAAGAAAGTTGGCCTCTCATCAGCCCCGAGCGTGAGGAGGCCGTGCATTCCACGAGCTGTGGGGCTGGCCTGCAGGTCAGGGTTAGGCCAAGCAGTACCTGGCATTGGAAAGGCCTCGGGCTGCACAGACAGGACAGAGTTAGGGGCTCTTACCTGACACTGAGTTCACGCTGCGGCAGCAACACAAAGACACAATGCAACCGGTATTAAGCATTGTCAACACCAGGGTCGTTTCAAGATAAAAGAAAAGGAAAAATAGGAATATTTTCCTGCATTCACATGTAGCCTTTTCCCCCTTCTTCCCCTCCCCAGGTCAATAAAAGCCCCTGTGCTGGTTCCAGCCAGGCCAGAGTTACCCTCCCCCAGCAGCCAGCACACATGAGCTGAGCCAAACCCAGGCTGCTCCCCACACTACTCCCCTCAAAAGATAAAATGGGGGGGCTTGAGGGGTAGAGCATGGGACTCCTAACCCTGAGGCCACGGCCTTGAGCCCTGAGCTGAGCACCAAGAAAGGACTGCTGCTGTCCCAGAGGCATGCCAAACCACCCCTCTCCAACCAGCCCCTTTTATGGGGAGTCATGTCAGGTGGTGTGGAAACAGCCTGGGGTAACTCAGCTCACCTGTGCTGGCTGCTTGGGGAGGGTAACTCTGACCTGGCCAGAACCAGGACACCCCCCCAAACCAACCCCTTGCCTGGCTCAGCAGCACCTTAGGGAGGAGCTGCCACATTTGCTCGCTGCAGCAACAAGCTGTGATCTTTCCTGGACAGATCCCAGGGGCTGGGAGAAACAGCCATCTCCCCACTCCTGGCCTGCACCCACAGCCACGTGCCCTCCTCAGCCCGGCGCTGACAGCGCCAGAGCTCCGAGCCTTGCTCCCATCACCTCAGGTTTAGAAACCAACTTCCAGACCTGCCAGGGTTTAGTCCTGTAAATCTGGGCAGTCACAAGGTCCTGACAGCCGCCTGCAGCCCTGTGGAGAGCAGGGTGCTCCGGGAGAGGGGAACCTGCCACACGCCTCTGCCTGAGACCCATCCCTCCTGGGCAGGTGTGGGAGGCAGGATGCCATCACCTGCCAGCTCACATCCAGGGGCCCAGCAGCTCCTGCCATCTGGGAGCTCAGGAAGGCCTGCAGGAATCAAGCCCTTTCCTCTGAGGCGCATCCATCTCCAGGTCACGCTCCTTCCACCTCCCAGGACATCGCTCCGAGCATCTCCACAAACTTCAACCATCACAGCTACGAACGAGGGGTGGGAGGAGGCTGTGCTGCTCAGGGAGCAGCGACACCCAACAGGGTCCCAGGCTCGAGCCACGGGGCAGGACTGGCCCAGGACGCACAGAAGATGACTCGTTAAGCCCGATGGTGGGGGAGCGGTGGAGCATCGGCTTGGATCAAGGTTTAGGCTGGGTGTAAAACAGGACAAGACCTTTGGGTGTGGAAACCTGTGGGCTTGCACCCAACATGGAAGTGGAGAAGTGGGGTCTTGACTGGAAAGACTGCAGCAGTGTCTGTGAGGGGTGAACAGGAGAAGCCAGAGCCAGAGAGCTGAAGTATCGCAGGGTTTGGGTGATACTTGCCCCAGGAGGGCTGCAGGCAGGGATGGCACGTCACTCAGATCCCTGGAGGGTGGCTGGTTTGTCCCCAGATGACTTGCTCTTTCCTAAGGAAGCTGCTGCTGGACCACAGCTTGCAGAGGAGCCTTGCACTAACCAAAGCATGGGGACAAGGCAGCCTCCTGCACTCAAACGGAGGGAGCAGGGCTGGGGGCACTTCAGGGGGACGGCCCGTGGCTCACACTGGGAGCAGGGAGGGAAGGCAGCCCAGTCCCTCCTTAGTGCCGTGGCAGAGGCACGGCTGACTCCACCATTAACACCTGGGCTGCCAGGCAGCTCTTACCTCTTCCAGCTGGCTGTGGACGTGCTGTACGATCAGGTCGATAGCCACCGTGTTTCCACTCCCTGGAGTGAAGCAAAAGCAAAAGGGAGACACAGCCTGGTCAGGACCACAGCACTAGCAGTGCCTGAAACACATTCCTTCCCCAAGCTCCCTACTAAGTTCAAACACACACCGTCCCCCTGCCTCCCCTTCCCTGGCAAAGCATCACCTGGCAGGAGATACTCCTGCTATTGCTTAATTCTTCTTCAGGAATCTGATACTGGGTATCTAGAAGTCACCTCTGCCTTTTAAATCAGGACTGGGTAGGGGAGGAACACGGTGGAGGGAGAAGTGAGAAGTGCAGGCTTTCCCCTAGGAACCAGCTTAGGGCCTGGGTTTGGAGATGCTCAGCCAGAGGGACCTTTGCACTGGCATGGGACACCCACTCTTGTGTCCTGGAGAGCGGTGGGACTGGCCAGCAGAGCTGAGGGCAGAGGGACGGGGTCTCTCAGGTCTCACTCAGGACTGAGCCTCGGGGGCAGCCCTGGGCAGGTACCTCGGGGCACAACAATGTCGGCCAGGCGCATGGTGGGCTGGATGTACTGGTCGAAGGCGGGCTTGACGAACTTATTGTACTGCTTGATGACCCCCTCGATGTCCCGGCCGCGCTCGCTGATGTCCCGGCGCAGGCGACGCACCAGGCGGATGTCCGAGTCCGTGTCCACGAATATCTTCAGGTCGAGGAGCTGAAACGAGGGGGAACAAACCCCACTGGGTAAGGTGTGCACCTCAAACCAACCTCCCCCACCAGCCACAACCTGAAGGCTCAGCCCTGTGCACCCCTCAGCACCGGCTTAACAGAGCTCGGCTCAGCTCCAGCCTGAGGGAGCTTTGCCTCTGAACCCCAACACCTTGCCACCACCTGAACCCCTCAGTCCCACACCCCCTGAGCCCTGAGCCACTCCAAACCCCTTCTCCACTTCCAAGCAGCCCCAGCACCCCTTAGTCTGAACCCCTTAGTCCCACACCCCCCGAGCCCTGCACCACTCCAAACCCTGTCTCCACTTCCAGCAGCTTGGCTGGATGTTATTTAGGAGCGAGGAGGAGGTGAGAGAAGCTATCACCCACCACACAGCCCGAGAAGCTTCACCCAGGAGCGCTGCCCCAGGTAGTGCTGGGGCACCAAGCACCGTGGGCCAGCTCATGGCACTGCCCTTACTGGGGCTGCTCCAGGGAAATTCCTGGGGGATTTACCCGGCTGCCCGCTGGAGGTCATCCTTGCTCCAGGAAAGTGCAACCCAAACCCTCCCTTGGCAGGGAAGGAAACTTTCTAGACCCAGCTTGGCTAAGTCTGTACTTGGCTCGCTCCCTCCTATGGTGTTTCTCATGTCTCCAAACAATTCCCAGCAAACCTGGAGGTGCTGGATGAGGCCACCCTAGGAGCACCGGGCTTTGCACAGCACAAGTACAATGGACTTTGCTTCTGGTTGTGCAAGCTGGGGCGTGGAGATGGGCTATTTCTAGCCATTGCTGCCAGGGACCAGGTCACCCCTTGGCTCCTGGGAGATCAAGGTCTCTGCTGAAACACTTGACCTCTGCCAGGAATCTCTTCCTCTCTGCTGCAAGAGTCGAGCCCACTTCTCCTGCACAGTGAGGTGCTGCAGCAGCTGGTGTAGCCTGGAAGAGGTCATCTCCCTGCTGCTGAACCTCAGGAGAAAGCATGTTCCCACCATCACAAGGGGCAATGGGCTCAAGCTGTGCCAGGGCAGGGTCAGATCAGATGTCAGGAAAAAGTTCTTCCCTGAAAGAGTTGTTGGGGCCTGGAACAGGCTGCCCAGGGAGGGGGTTGAGTCACCACCCCTGGGTGTGTTTAACAGATGGGGAGATGAGGTGCTCAGGGATCTGGTTTAGCACAGGACAGGAATGGTTGGACTCGAGGAGCTTAAAGGTCTTTTCCAACTTGGTCATTGTGTGAGTCTGTCAGTCTGTGATCTCCTGCCAGCTGGCTATGGGGTGGAGGGCTGGTTTCTGGGGTGATGCTGATGCACTGCAGGAGGACACGGTCCCATCCAGCCATGTGCAGGAGCCCCCAGTCACCTGGGACTCTTTGCCTGTGATGTGCTGTGATTAAGGCTGCAGAAGTGGGAGCTGCAGTGCCTCCACCTGCCAGGTCTTCCCAGAACTCACCCCAAGCCCTTCCTCACCTTCAGGAGCTCCTTGTCTGCGAATGCCATGATGCCTTCAAAGATAATCACATTGGCACCATACAGGGTTTTCTGTGGAGTCAGAACCGATGGCGTTAGGCAGGGAACACGTGTTCAGAGCGAAGCAACCCCACGAGTCTGCAAAAGCTGAGGGCTAGAGGGGTCCAAACACCACCCCCTCTCCTGCCTTGGCAGTCCCCCCACCTTGTCCCACCCCCCTCAGTGTCCCGTACCCATTCCTTCTTGCGGCTGTGGGTGGTGAAATCGTAGATGGGGATCTTGACGCTCTTGCCTTGCTTCAGCTTCTTCAGGGTGGCGATGATGAGGTCAAAGTCAAAGGCATCGGGGTGGTCAAAGTTGAAGTCGTTGCTGGCTGCCTGCTCCTGCTGCTGCTTGGTCAACACCTGCCCACAAAGAAGGGGTTAGTGGATGTGGCCATGGGCAGCCTTCCCTCCGGGCTGCCCAGCAACTTCTCCTGCCCTGAAAGGCACCTGAAGGGGCCAGGAGGAGCCATGAGGATGTCACTTAATCCACACTGCACTTCCCCATCAGGGGGTCCCGCCAAGGGCCATGGCAGCGCAGGAGCCTGGCCAGCATGACATGCAGCCTCACCTTGTAGAAGGAGTCCATGGACAGCAGAACCACCCAAGGGACATCAAGAGCCTCAATGATCATGGTGGCCACTGTGGTCTTCCCAGAAGCGCTGCCTCCACCCAGGCCTGCCAGGGAAAAGGAGATGAAGCCACCAACCCCTCAGTCTGCCCTTCCAACCACAGACTTCAGCCCAGGGCCCATCCTGTTGCACTCAGTTGGAGGAACCTCCAAAGAAGATCGATAGGCATTGCAGGAGAGAGATTATCCTTTAAAATGTCAAATGTAGGTTCTGCAGCTGTCAGCAACGTGCACAGCAAAAGCCAGGAATCCCTTTGCCAGATGGTTGTGTAACCAGGGGAGAGCTGGCATGAGAACCAGCCTAGGGCTAAATCCCTGGGAACTCGTGACAACCCAGGCAACAAGAGTTGAAGGAACAACAAGCAAGGACTGTGGCCTGCCCAGTGCCTGCTATAATCCATCACCCCCATCTGCAAGCTCTCAGCTACTGCCCAATCCTACAGGTCACCCAGTCAACGCTGGGCCAACCATTGGGACAACGCTGCTGAACAACTCACAGTCTGGACTCTGGGGCCAAGCCCAAGTTTCCAAGGAGGTTGTGGGCTAGGAATCCCACCTCAAGATCTCCTGGAGAGCCACCAGGCAGGCAGGCAGCCCTGATGCTGCCCATGCTAGCCTGCAGAGATGGCACAGAGCCTGGACAAGCACTGCCTCTGCCTACCTATCACGAAGGCCTCTTTGGATTGCGTCCCGTGCTCATTGTACCAGGGTGGCCGGCCAGCTGTATAGATGGTCCTCTTGCTGGTGCGTAGCAGGGGTGGCTCAGACTTGCACTGGCTCGTGGTCCGCTTTCGGGGTGGCTTGGTGGAGCCCACCGCAGGGTACAGCCGGTCTAAGGATTCAGCGCTGCTGTTGCTGGGGGTGGGGAGAGGAAGCAGCTTGGTTATGGGTGGTGGGGAGGGGACCGTGTGGGTCTCTGGGGGGACCCCATGCTGTATGGGTAAGGGACATGCCAGAGGACAAGGAGAGGGAGCCACAGCGCTGCTGCAGCACTA
The DNA here is from genome assembly GCA_020800305.1 of Porphyrio hochstetteri. NCBI lineage: Eukaryota > Metazoa > Chordata > Aves > Gruiformes > Rallidae > Porphyrio > Porphyrio hochstetteri. The sequence goes on along the minus strand of CM036921.1, from coordinate 15,758,357 downwards.
CCGGCACCCAGGCTTCAGCGGCCCCAGGCCTGGGCCAACATGGAGCAGGTCTCCCACGGGCCTGATTTTAACCTGGCAAAGGTGCAAGGCGAGTGTCGCTTCCCACAGCCCCGCTGCAGGGGGGTGCCCACGCTGAAGAACCGCTCCATGGGCTCTCGTCAGCACTGAGGGGTGTTACTGCACAGGGTGACGTCTGTCCTGACACGCCGAGGGACCCTTCCTGGGGATGGACGCCAAGCACACGGGCTACAGCTCACCCATCCTTGTCCCACCATGCACAGTCCCATTCCTCTCCCCACCCTGAGCTCCCCACTCCCACCCAAACGTCTGGTTCTCCCACCCAAACCTCTCTGGTTCTCCCACCCAAACCTCTGGTTCTCCCACCCTCCTGGCCTGAAGCTGGGCCCGAGGCTGCAGGCCGGGCTGAGCAAGCACTGAACACGGCTGGCGTCCCGGAGGAGCCCAATCCCTCTTCTCCTGACGCAGCCCCAGGGAGGGAGAGGGAATAAAACCCCATCCTCTGGAGCCCTTTTGAGCTTTGGCAGTGGGACAGCAGCGGCTGGGAGGCGAGAGGTGGCCTCTGGCCAGGAGATAAGCTGCAGCCGCGCTGCCTGGCCGCCGCAGGGATGGGGAGGATTGTTTATACCAGCTCCCACTCCTCCCCGCTCGCTGTTTCGCCGCCTTGGGAGGGATGAGAAGGTGCAAAGGGCTCTTTCTCCTTCCCTGCTCACGCTTGCTCCTCTCCTCAGCCGTGACCAGGCTGGAAATGAAACCTCTGCAAGGTCAGCGAGCCCCGGGCACCCAAGGCTCCAGCCCAGGCACCGCTTGGTACAGCCCAGCGAGCCAGGGGGGCTTTGCTGCCTCTCTTATTTTTTCCTCTTGAAAAGGGCTTAAACTGCAGGGCTTTACAGATTTTGGTTTGGTTTTAAGCTGTTTTGGTATGAAGATTAATTCCCTTCCCTCCCCCCAGCCCTTTTCAGAACAATTTTAGATGAAGATGAGAATTTGAGACCGACCATCTGCACGTAAAGCCAGCTGGCACAGCAAGCACCCTGAGCACCACGGGGTGCCCCCCAGCACGCCATCCCTACCCCCCTGCACCAGCACATCCCTGCGGGGCTGGCAAAGAGACAGGGATTTCCCTGGCTTTGCTGAACCCTGCTAGCAAAACACTGGGCTGCAGCCCCTGCGCCAGGACATCTCACACACTGATGCCACCCCTACAAGTGTGCACCCACAGAGTCCACCCACGAGGCCCTCAAGCCACCAACACCTTATCCCATCGGCATGCACAGCCAGCATCAAGCACTGCCGGGCTCTGGCTCACCTGGGAGCCATAAAAACCCCAACCATGGCTTCTAAAAAGCAATGTCAGGAGGTGAGACCTCTCAGGAACATCTTCTGGGGCTTCATTCCATGGAAAGATGGTTCCTTCCAGCACAGAGGCAGGAGAAGCAAGCCCAGGTGGGATATTTCAGTCTCCTCTCCCACCAGTGATGCTGTAGCAGTGATCAGCCACC